>CP139508.1:404935012-405351869 GCA_021014915.2 Artemisia tridentata subsp. tridentata
TTAGCATGTTAAGGAAGATGCTCATTGATGGAAATGAACAGACTGATAATCATGATGATGATTAGTTTTATTTTGGTTTGTTTGTTATTGGTGCCGGAAGTGACGGAACGAGGGCGTCGAGGTTTTCGGCTCAGTACGGCGCTAAGGTTGTCTTTCTGATGTTTTTATATTGATACGGTTAAAGACTGTATGGCTATATGATGCAATGGAATCAAGTGTTGGACATATTTTATACGTGTGTATTTTGAGGTATTTTTTGTTTGTGTGATTGTTTGTTGGGCTTAAGAGATTTAATGATGACTTTCATTTGAGATATTTTGTGCATAGGTGGTTAGTGTAGTTGCGATTGTTGTGTTTATAGTGAGGATAGATTGTTTTCCTGGCAGGTTATGTGCTTTTTGAAGCTGTATATGCGCATACAAAAACTAGTGTTCGCAATAACAGTCACTATTTAACAGTGAACAACCTATCACCGAGCTTTTTTGTTGCCACATTAATGGTTTTTCAGATTACGAAAACTGCTTATGATAAGCTGTTTTTTCTGCTTAATAATAAGCAGATAAGCAGAAACTGTCTGGATATCAAAACTGCTTCTCAACTGATTTTTAAGCAGAAAGGCAGACAAAATAAGCAATCCCAAACACCCACTGAGTATAGAAGTGTTTACCAGACAGAATATGTGCTTATTGAAGTTTATACGATGCTTATTTTGCTTGTGGTGAAAAATGAACTCCTAGCATACGTACGGACACCGAAACTAATGTTTGAAACAACATGTGATTTTATAACATCCGCTAGTGTTTGCATGTATGTATCATCATATGCTTTCTCTAAGGTTTTTGAAATTATGAAAGGTTCTGTCTGCCTTGTAACTGGGAAGATAATTCTCAAAAGGGTGTTGGTGTATCCATTTGGTAATTCCTTAAGACTATATTAGACATTTGTTGATAGTTAAATACTTAATCATACTATATAGTGGTCAAAGGTTGTAATTATTATTGTGACATCCCATGATGGAATTGTAATACCCGAAAATCCTAAACATGTAAAATGACCAAATTGCCCCTGGGAATTTAAAACCTAAATAAAATATACGTAAAGCACCAAATAATTTCCAAACTTCTGGCAATGCATAAGTTATGGTCCCAAATAATTTTAACAACTTCATTTAACTTTTATACAAGCCATGAAAATTACCAAAGTACCCTTGGGCGCCTAATATAATTTAAATTCAAAAGTTATGTAATTATAATAGGAAATTAAGGGAATTTAAGAGCATTAAAAATTAATATTGAATGATATTAACCAACCTTGACTAATTTCCGAAATTAAGGTCCTTTATTCCCCTAATAATCAGCTACAATCATATTTTATAACACACACATATTTTCTCCAAAATTTCTCCAAACCGATTAAACCCTAAATCACCAAATAATTCTCCAATCATCCATCCGAATTTTTGGAAGTAAGGCACTATTTTTCCTGTGTTCTTAAGGGTCTCAAGAGTCCTAGAAAAATAATACTTCGAATTGTGGTGGCCGGATTCAAGGGTTTTCGAAAATTCTTGTTTAATTCAACCCGAAAGGTAATAATTTCATTTTTGATTCATTCGATCTTAGAAAATTCGTTTCTTATTTTTATGGTGTTCCTCACATCATATGTGACCTGTTAAAATTGGTTTCATGATTTTTAGATCGTTTTTGAAGTCGTGGTGATTTATGGTGCATTTTGGCTATTCGCGTACATATTAAATCGTGCGTCTCATTCTACACGTTCGAATCTTGATTTGGTATTTTTCTCAGACCCTATATATGTTATGAACACCAAATAAAATGTAAAAGTCGATCCATGCATGATCTAACAATTATTTGTGAATTAAATCTTAAAAACGTGTATAAACCCTAAATAATTCAATTCGAATTTTTGAGGCTTCATATTTATTTTATTTGGACTCCATATGATCATACTAACCTGGGAAAAATTATATTTCGAATTGTTAAGGCCTAAAATAAGTATTCTTGATTTATTTAGTTTTACCGATTTTTAAGAAATTAAAAAGAATAAAAGAAAAACTTTGGGAAAATTGTAAATCGATCGAGCTAGGGTTTTTGTATATGAATTAGGGTTTATTCTTGGCCATTAATGAAGAGTAATGATTAGTAAATGAATTGGTTAGGTTAGGGTTTGATTTGTGTAAAGATAAAAGTCATATCGTGGGTTTTTAAAAGTTAAGGGTGTGTTTTGTAATTTCTAAAACTTGTGGGTCAGTTTTAAAACTTAATTTAGATCATGTACTTGCTGGGAAAAATATAAAAGGAAGGGGTCTAATGTCATTTTTGTATTTTAGAGGGTTAAAATGTTTTTAGGGTTTTATTATGGTTCGAATTATAAAATAATTAAATGGAGGGACTAAACTTGTAATTTCTGGAAAGTTGGTGCTGTTTTGAGTAAAATAATATATTCAAGGGGTTATGTGTTAATTTGGTGATTTAATGGGTTAATATGTAATTATTAATAATATAAAGTTGAAATTATAAATTAAAGGACTAAATATGTAACTTTGTAAACTAGAGGGACCTATTGTGTAAATTATATAAAATTGAGGATACATTCTTATAATATGATAAAATGAGTGACCATTGTGAAACTTTGATAAATTAAGGGTCTTAAGTGTAACTTTTGAAACTAAAGGGTATAAAGTGTAAATTGTGAATTCTTAAGGACCTAATATGTAAATGTGATAAGAGATACCCTAATTCCAGAAATAATGATTTAACTAAGAATGTTGATCCAACTTTCTAAATATGGAAACTTTCTAAAAATGGAAACCTGCTAAAAATAGAAAGTTACTTAATATGGCATGGGATCCTTAGTAATTCTGTCTCTACTCCTCTAGGTGTGAAGAGGGAGTAGTCTTGTGCTCTTGATCATCTTTTCAGTATTTTCCGTTATCAGCAATAAGGTACAGATATTCTGCTTCTTTGATAAGAGGCCTTCATTCTCTTATTATGACTTCGATTATTGAACCACCATGATATTGAACCTTTTATGATTATGAACCTTGACCATGAACCTTTGCTTATGAACCTTGACCATGAACCTTTGCTTATGAACCTTTATTTATGAACCATGATTATGAACCTTTGCTTATGAAACATGATATTGACCTATGCAAGTAAACTTAAAACATGATTCATGATACTTGACCTTTACCCTCAGTTTGATACTACGAGCCACTCACTAGGCATGAGGGTTTCATGTCCATGTCAGTCGATGCACCGATGGCATGACTCTAGGGCAGGAGAGTGATGACCTGTCCCGTCCCTGCATGTTATGTTTACGTAGAGGCAGATTATGGCCACCTGGGGCGTATGGATGCATCCTAGATTTGTTCATGTTCATGTTATGTTATGTTATTCATGGTGACTGATGGTGTGTGCGATACACGTCTTTCACACTCTGGGAGCTGATCACTCCAACCCATGATTGAGGACACCCCTCATACTTACAAGATACCCATGATGAGGACACCCCTCATATTTACAAGATAACCATGATGAGGACACCCCTCATATTTACAGGATACTAATAGGTCTCCCCTCTACATGTTTATGATTATGATTATGCTTATGATTTCATGTTATGGGCTCGTAGTGGATTACTGACTTTCCCTTACCTTGCACCTTTACCCTTACCCTCATGACACCCATGATATGTTTCTGGACTTATTTCTGTATGGGCATGGTATGTTGGGCCTCATGGGATTCTGGACTGGGCTTGGGCATGTTGGGCTGTATGGAACCTTGGACTTATTCTGTACTGGGTTGGTTATGTTTGGGCTAGTTGGGACTTTATTCTACTCATCCGTATTCATGGTACAACTCTACACTCCTGATATCTCTGCATGCTCTTTCCTAATTCATTATTATTCATGTACTTTCTATACCTTCTAATATCTCTGTATGACCATTCTATCTTTTCTTATCTGCTACTATGTCACGTTTTGTTTCTTTCATTATTTTACTTCGTCATTATATCATGATCTGTTTTGCCTTTAATTATCACATTATTATATCACGTATGGTTTCTTTCGTGTTTCCCTATTTCATGATTATTATTTGTTACCGTTATATCTGTTCACTGAGCTCGTGTAGCTCAGCCGCGTTTCTTTTCCCGCGGCAGGTATTAAGCTAGGAGCTGGGTTATGGATTTGGGAAGAGTGTTCACGAGTGAAGCTTTGTTTTTATGGGATTATTCTTCATTTGTATTATGTTTTGTATTTCATGTATTTTCTATCTCATGTTACATTGTGTTTCCGCTGTTTAATTATGGATGTTATGTATGATCTGATGTGAAACCATGTACTTGTGACATCTTTACCCTTATCGGGTCGGGGTGTTACAGGAATGGTTGCAATTTTCATGGACGATGGTATATCTTACTGATCTTAATAAAAAAGCTAATGCTAATACTTATAGTCAACGAGCAGGGAAGCCCGCGCGTTGCAGCGAGTTGTTCAGATAGTTGTTTTTTGTTGTACGATGTTTGTTTTACGTTTTGTAGGTTCACGATTATTTTGTATTTTTTTTAGAATTTTTTTTTTAAATAAATTTTTTTAGAAAAATTAATTTTAAAGTTTTTATATTTTTTTTTTGAAAATATTTTTTCAAAAACTTTTTTTTTTATATATTTTTTTTTTTCAAAATTTTTTTTTTCGAAATTATTTTCCCTGGAAAAAAAAAAAAAAAAGCTACAGTAGCGTGAAAATATTTTTTTTGAAAATTAACCTTCTTTTTTTTTTTTTTTTTTTTTTTTTAATATATTTTTTTTCAAAACATTATTTTTTCGAAATTATTTTTCATTATTTTTTTTAAATTCAAAAGAAAAAAAATGTACTATTTTTTTAAAAAAAATACACATTAATCTAAACACATTAATCTAAAAAAAGTACAACAATACTGATATTAAGATAATAACTATTTTTAACAAAAGTTATTAGTAACATGTATTCGGAAAAAAAATTAGTAAACAATAATAAAGTTTAGAAGAAACCAGTATAATCTAGAAAACTCGAAACGTATCACATTTGTCAAATATATTGAATTTTTGAAAGTTATGCATATTTATACTCGTTTTTGTTGGAAAAATAATTTTGTGAACGATGGCGCAAGTTTCGTAAATGTTCGAGTCTGTTTGCTATGTCGAATTAGCCCCGGAGTGATTTCGTGAAAAGATTAGCCAAGATTGGCAGAAATACCCCCTCCGCCTCTATTTTACATTTCCCACCCCCATATTTTGTATTTTCATTTTAACCCCTACTCATTTATTTAATATTTAAACTAAAATAATTTTATTTTGTTTCATTTTATAAAAACACACACTCACACCAAAGTCTTTCTCTCTCTATACCTTTGGCTGGATCTTCGTAAATTCCGACGATCACCAGCAGATTCCGGCACCGCCTGCCGGAATATTTTCCGGTGAATAATTTTGTTCGCCGATTCGATAGATCGGCACACTCCCATCATTTCTGGATTGTTTTAGCTCTTGGCTCCCTCCACATCACCGACACGCGCCACCACCGAGACACCACCACACTGAAAAGAAGAAAACATAGGTGTTTAATGGTTTTTTTATTTCCTTTAGTTTTTTTTTTTTTTTTTTTTTTTTTTTTTTTTTTTTTTTTTTTTTCTTTTTTTTTGAGCCTTCTAAAGAGATGTTTGTTGTATTATATTTGCTAAATTAATGTTATACATGATAATGCTATTAGGATCCTTAGTTCACATGCCGAAATATATAAGAATGAGGCCAAAAAATAAAAATAAATGTTGGAATCATTGTGGCACAACTTTTCTCGTTAAATGTTCTTGTAAGTCGTAACCGATACTTCGTTAAATGTTTTGTATTCTTTAGTAGCGAAACTAATTACGAAATTTGCTTTGCAGGTCGTGTAGTAGCGGAGGTTGACAACAGGTTAACTATTCCTAAGCTGAATCGTACACTGCCCCAAACAAAACATGTCGTAAATTACCGTCTTTCTTTTATCTTTCTTAAACTATATCTGTTATCCTCCGTACTGAATTTATACACCTTGCAGTCATGGTGAAGCTTCAGCAGGAGAGCCCCGAGAAGAGAAGACCAATGTGGTAACATGACGCTACTTTTAAAGCAGCAACAGAGGGTGACCAATATCAAGTTTAAGCATATCATATATACATTCTACTTTTAAGGTAAGTATGAAGTTTACACGACCGTAATGCCGTAATGTCGCTATGTTTTTTCGTTATCTGCTTATTTTTAAGCAGATACAGGACTATTAGGATAAAAACAAAGTGCTTACTTTTTGGAAAAATTCGTGCGTCCCTTTGAAGAACATTAAGGTATGAAAATGTATCAATTATAAGAACTTACATTGATTTTCTTGAGTAAATGTCACAATAGGCATCTGTTAGAGACCTAAAAGGCAATTCAGTAATGATTAATCAACATAATGAACATAATGATGTGTTTATAATCAAAGTCACGTGTTGCAGCGTGTAGGTAGGTGGTTAATATTTGACAAGGGGCAGCAGAATATTAGCGTTGACACAGATGACAGGAATAAGAGGATACGGAAATTTAAAGAATCAGCTTGGAAATGCGTTTATTACCTTTCAGCAGAAATCCTAGCCCTGGCTGTTACTTACAATGAACCGTGGTTTACTAACACAAACAATTTTTGGTTAGGACCCGGTGACCAGAGATGGCCTGACCAGAAAATGAAGTAAGCTCTCCTCTTATTTTACATTATCCATATTTAATGTTAAATAAATAACTAATTTTCCTTAATGGTTTTCCAGGTTGAAGTTGAAATGTCTGTATATGTATACAGTATACGTGTGCATTCTATACGTACTACATCTTTGCTCTGATTTTCTGAGAAACTAGGTGATCTGATTTTGGTGTGTCTATGGGCCATCATGTTGCAACTGCCATTCTCATTGCAATGTCTTATATATGCAGGTTTTTTGTGTTTGTGTTTGTTTTTATTTTTTATTTATTTATTATTATTATTATTTTTTTGAAACTAAGGATCAACGTGTTATTTTTTAACTTTTGTATTACCAGCATACCAAAACATAACATCATTCAAATTTAAATAAAAGAAACTATATATACCTGATTATGGTCGTCTGGAATAAGAAATCTGAGTCGCTGTGAGTTGCAGGGGTTAGGGCAGCAGGGTATAGAACTTGGGCTCAAGTTGATTACTAGACTTTAAATTTAGGCAGCATACTTTTTCAATTTTTATTATTATTGGGTTTTTGAAATTTGCCATATAGATTGGGCTTAAATACCGACAACAATAATGGCCCTTTGCCATAATTTTAACTGCATTTGTCTGTCATAGGATCAATGTGTTTGTGCAGCGGTTTTATTTCATACGCGCTGACAAAATTTTTTTGTGGTGTTTTTGCAGGCGCCGTCGGTGTATTGAAGGAGAAAGAGGTTAGCAGAGATGAAGCAAGTTGTGAAAATTGCCAAGTTTGGGTCAGTCATACCGATTTCTGGATCAGATTTTGTGCGTGAGGTATCACTGTCATCTAGGGCCATCTATATATGAATGGATTCGTATGGGTTCTGTACATACCTATTGCACAACAGAAAAAGGACGCAAGTGATGCACTAAGTTGGTTGTTTTTTTTTTATGATTCTCCATAATATGAAAAGTGATCGACTCTGTAAATGATTTCATTGATCTAACATCTTTTTATATGGGTTGCGATCAGGTGGGAGTGTGACATAATCTGTCGTCATCATGACAATGTGCCTGATAATCGTGGTTTTATCTTTCAAGGATGAAGTGGTTACTGGTGTTGAATCAAAGGATTTCTGCATGACAGCCTGCGGTATTCTGTGGTGCTTATTAGTGAACTTTATGTGAAATGTTTATAAGTTTTTGGTGTTGATTGAATGACGTAGCATTTTTTTGTGTATAGGTTTATGAATATTGTGTTAGTTTAGCGCTCGGAAATTTTCTACAACGTCGCTGCCCCGCCGCAACGCGGCGGGTCGCTGCCGTCCTCGTTTTAATAACATGGAACTTAATGCTTATACATGGATGTATATTTGTAGGTGGTCCGTGACGATTGAGAAAGGATGCATGATGACCCTGGACTAAGCTTCTTGTTGCTTTAATTCTAGTTTAATGTTACAAGACTTTATGTTGGATAATGTCTATACCTTATTTATGTTTAGTGCTTTTGTTATGACAATTGCTTATTTGAAATACAATTTCGTTTTATTCATTTAATAATTAGTTGATCTTTTATTCATATCGTAATAATAGAGTGTGCATGCTGAAAATAGCGTCCTATCATATGATTTGTCAGGATTTTGAAATTGTCCTATTAAACTTATTAATCGTCCTAACAATAAACTTTTAAGGACGCTTAACATTGTAAAAGTGTCCTAATATGTTGTTATTAGGACGTTATTTAGGTTGTTAATAGACATTTTATACGACCAAAAAATTGGTTTCATAATCTTTTTTGAGATATTAGAACCCTTTTCTTGGTGTTAAAGTAACTATAATGGTATATGATAACCGTCCTAAGAATTAACATTAAAGGACGCTTGTATGTGTATCAAAAGATTAAAAGTAGGTTACCACATGTTAGAACATTGGAAAAGTGTCCTAATATGTTTTTATTAGGACGTTATTTGTGTTGTTTATAGACGTAAAATGCGACCATAAAATTGGTATCATAATCTTATTTGAGTTATTAGGACCCTTTTCTTGGTTGCTAAAATAGCTATGATGTTACATCGTAAGCGTCCTAACAATACTTTTAGGACGTTTTTATGTGTTTCAAAAGATTAAAAGTAGGTAATCACATGTTAAAACAATGTAAAAGTGTCCTAATATGGTTTTATTAGGACGCTATTTGTGTTGTTCATAGACATATATTACGACCATAAAATTGGTTTCATAAGGGTTAGGACGCTTTGGACCTATTACAACCGCTCGAGATGAAACGCTTTCATCCTTGGTCCTATTAAATGAAAGGTCCTAAAAAGTACCATTTTATGACGCTTATGGGGGTCCTAAAAGCCATTTTTCTTGTAGTGTAAAGAGCTTATGTAAGCTTATATAAACAGTAAAGGAGCTTTTTCCAACAATAATTAACTAAATTCGGATTCACAGTACCCATAGATATTTGAAAACTTGAAACTTTCATTAACTAATGAAAATAGTACAAAGATTGATGATACACAAACTGAAACAAACTTGAAATGATAATTAAACATGACCTGGAACTGAAACTAAGCAATAAGTAAATTACACTACGAAATTGGTCTAAAACTAGTGACAACTATTTCTTCTGGCCTTCAATTCTTTATATAGATATCTCAGAAGCTTCCTTGATCAATCTTGATTAAATCCCACTCGTCCAATTGCTCTCAATTCATCTCAGCTGTTAAATCTATTTTTGGCGGGAAATGGGTCAAGTGGGTTTTTGGCTAGTTCTGAGCACATGTGGGGGTGAGGTGTGAGTAGCTAAGAGGAGGGGAAAGGAAGCGTGAATCAGGGAAATAGCAGGGATAAGGTGAGGGGATAAGGGTGGTATCCCTGGTTTGGGTTTGTGGTATTTGGCGGGGTGGTTTTGAAGAAGACAAGTTTGACTTGTCTGGGTTTTTAGTTTGACCCCAATATTTAGTTAAGGGAAAAATGGGTCGGGTTTAGGTTTTATTTAGTTTGTGATTTTAAGTGTTGGGTTTTTAGGGGAAATGGGTTAGGCAGTTTAGGATTAGTGGGTTAGATAAAGGGTTAATTGGTTTAGTTATGAAATTAGGGACCAAAAGTGTAATTCCCTGAAAATTGAAGGACTATTGCTGCCAAAAGTGAAAATTAATTCCAGGGACCATTAGTGAACATGTTTGATTTCCCAAGGACTCATGTTGACTTATCTTCCAAATTAAACCTTCAGGGACTAATTCTGCCAATTTATGAAACTTCAGGGACTGAAACTATCAATTTTGTAAACTTAGCTCATTTTTCACCTGTTTTCAATCCTTTTGTACCTGAATCATATAAAAACACATTCTATGGATATTTGTAGCATTATGTGACTTTTCAAAGTGTTTTTGGCTGTTTTTGCAGTTTAAATGGGGATAAAATGATGAGTATTTAGACACTCCACGTAAATCACTAACGCTCAAATACTTAAACGAAGACTTGTTACGCAAAACCACAAAACACCAAAACTACACAAGTCATTTCTATACCACCAAGGTAATCAAAATGAACTTATCCCAAAATCAATACTACTCAAATCATAACCATAAAATCTCACAAAGGGATTTAGCGTCAACACATACTCATATCACACCTATATCACACATACATCGCATATACATCACGCATATATCACCCATATATCCCATCAACACCTAAATAACACCAAACAAATGTCAAATGAATCGAGACTATCAGTTAAACTAACCTGCAAAAATCACGGTTGTTACAACTACCCCTTGATTGCTCATTTTTTTTTTTTTTGCAATTGAGGGAGTTCTTTTAATACCTGCAAAAGGAATCTTTTACTTCATTACCTGGCAACGACAGGCAGCTGTCTTTGCCATTGGCGAATTGGAACCTTTAGCAAATGGAAACTATAGTTTAAGGGCAATCAACCCGCCCAAAGTCCACTTATATGTATTAAACCAATAGAACCAAACAACATTAATGCCCTTACAGCGGGGTAACCACCATAGTCATCAGGTTTGGTAATATCTTTGGTCACATAATTGGTAGCTGCTAGATGCACCTGCTTTTAAGTGGATACATATCAGGATATATGCAAATGCAAATACGAATCTATTGGGTTCTTGATGTATAAACAACGCTTTATTGCAAGTTTGTTAATTTCAAGTCAATTAAGCAGGTACCTTCAAATGTAAGGCTCATGTTTTCAGCACGATTTTGAATCTAAAAATTGGAATAAATAGCACACAAAAAAAACACAATTTCATATAACTAACCTGCATGATGCTACCATGATCACCTTTCTGTCAAAAACGACGCCATTTTTTATTTTTTTTTTTTTTTATTTTTTTTTTGTCGTTTTCATGTTAGCATCATACAGGTTAGTTATAACTTAATACTTATTAATTACTTTATTGGTATTGTATTCAACTTAGCATGATGTAGTTTCTACTGTTACGATGTTCAAACTTCAATGCTACCTATAAAGGTAGAAACTTGAAAAATCAAATCAATGACAGAAACTAATTGTAAGCACCATCCTTTACTATTTTCATTTTTGAAGTACCTAGATTGCATCTTGACCTGTTCTCCCAGAATCACCGCTTACCCTGCTCCCAACAAAAACCTGCCCAAAATAATGGAAATCATCTGACTATTGGCTAATCTTCTGTCCAAAAAGTTCGCTACATTTTTAACATATTTGTCCGGGTTGTCAATAATGTTTTTTGTTATTACAAATATGTTAAAAAGGTAGCGAACTTTTGGTGATTAAAACATTAATACTCACCTGCAGATTGCTTTTCACTTCAGCATTTGTAACTTGTAAGGCCATCGATTCGCATAACCTCTCATATCTGCTTAGGAGTGGCAATTGCAAGAAAATCAAACATATTCACAATTAAGAAAAATCACTTTATAACTTCTAAACAAAAGGTATAGACCGAAACCCCTATTCACCTGTAGTCAACCTGCCCTTTTTATCATCTATACATGTTATAGCCATTAAACTAAAATCATACCTTTGCTTCCACTTCCGTTTCCGAGTAATTTTTTTTAATCTCACAATTGTCACCATCAAATGTCTGTTTCCTTCACCATTATCCTGCTCCAACAACCCTGCGACTTTTATTGAAGTATTTGCCTTGTTTTCCACCGGTTGTCGTGTCAATCTTTCACATGTAATATACCATTTCCATTGTGCACAGTAACTGGATCCGTAAAATTAAGGCAAATGATTTTTTTTTTTTATAATTCCATTTTCCGAAAGCATGATTCAGTTTTCCGGAAAGGCTATGTATCTGATATATATAGCATTTCCATTGTCGACACCTTATTTTTTTTATTTTTGATTCAAGTAGCGGTAGTGACTCGTACATAGGCAAGCATTTAATATATCTCTACCCCGTAGCTACAGTGGCCCGTTCAAAGTAGGTATCGATAGTGAATGTTCAGACCAGATTATGCACCTACAATTATTAAGTAATGCATAATGATATAAACTGTTAGGAGTCCATTATTTCTGCCAACTTTTAAGGGTTGCTGGCTAATAATTTTGGGTTCTTTTGGATGGTAATATGGTTGAATAGAAAGGAGTAATAGTAGAGTAGCTGTAACCATTTTCAATGGCTATAATTGATATGAATAAAGTTGTTGTGCATATTTAGCAGGTATGGTGCATTCTAATTTTTTTTTCAATAGGTGTATTATGGCAATAAGCCAAAGGAGATAAGGCTACCTTGGTTCATAAAATGCATGTGTCCAAAAAAAACTATGCAAATGCCTTTTTGAGTTTTGTTTGTCTATTTAAGGCAGTTATGGTGTACATTTATTTTCACAACTCATTTTCCAACTTGTCATAAAGAAGCAAGAAAACACAATGTCTAGGCGTCCTAAGTGTGATCAGCTTAGAGTCGAGGCTAATTCAAACAATTGGTCTGAGATGTTAGTTCTATATTGCCGCCAATCTTCAATCGAAGACATTCAAGTGGCACAACAGATGAATGCGCCTTGTGCTAGGCTGGTTGGGGTAATTCGTGAAAGGGCGACTTTTATTCAAGAGCTAGACATTGTTGGGAACATTTATGCCCAGAAAATAGCTGAGTACCGAAGAGAGGTACAGGCAAAAGATGACTAAAAGGTCATGCAAATGCGCATAATGACAGCCGAGTTGGAGCTTAATGCTCGTGATAAGGATATCTTTATTTAGAAGCTTAAAGGTGTGATGGATTTCTGACTATGTGGCTAGAATCGGAGGAAATTGTTGTTGGTTATGATGTATCGTTTATGTTGGGGTCTGTATTTGCGGCTGTGTTTTTGTATTTTATTTTATTATAAGTCTTGTTGTAATGTTTGGCTGAAGCCTATGTGGTTTAATTGTAAGATATTATAAAAGTTATTGTTTATGTTAAGTAAAATTACGTAACTCACTTTTTTGCTTCCATAGATGTGGTGGTTCATCTTCTAACAATGATCTCCAAACTATTCTTGATCTGCACTGTTCATCTGTTTTTTCGTTTGGGTCTTGTTGATTTGTTAGTGCGAGGGTTGTTGGTGGTGTTCCTATTTTTTATAAAAAAAGTAGTTAATATTTGCATTTGTAGATGTTATCTTTAAATAAGAGAAACTGTTAACTCAAATGTTGGTACCTGGCTTTGCTTCTATTGCTCTGTTTGTTCCCTGGTCTCTGTTTCTGTTGTTGAAAACTTGGTCTAGAATAAAGTTAATCCTGATGTTATCCCACTTTTCATCATCCTTAAATTTTTCGGTAGCCTCTGTTGTTGTTACTTAAACCCTGTAAACCAAAAAAGTCATAAATATCATGGAGTACTTTGGAGTCCTTAACAAATCTACACATATAGCAATCTAGATTTTGAAATAAGCAACCTCAACCTGCATATTCGAAACAACTTGCTTTAGATAATTCAAAAAGCAACTTATGTTTGGATTTACTTATGAGGTTGTTATATACACAGAAGTTTCACCTGCCAGGGTTGCAACGTTAACATGTTACCATGTCAAGATACAGGCAATCTCAACTTTAATCGAAACCTATTCAGACTCATCAAAGCCAATTAGTATGATAACATACATAATACTAAAAAGTATTCAAACTAAACTTTCGTGAAACTTATTTTTAGCAAACTAAAGTCACTGTAAAAAAACTGAGGTTGTCGCGCCAAGACACGGACTATCTCAGACTCATCGAAGCTGTTTGTACTCATCAAAATTATATTAGGTAACCCCTTTTTCACACAGTCCAAGTTTGTTTTGTATCATGAAAGAGTCTGATAGAGCACAACTTTTATTATTTACTGAGCATACCTGTCACGATGATACCTTGCTTTTACGGCTATAGTCTGTCTGTTGAAATCATAATCTCAGGTCCGCTCTCTTTTCCAACCCCTATCCATGTCACGGGCACTGCTTCGCCTTCTATTCTTGTTGCTCTGCCTTTCATTCCTCTCCCTTTCAATGTCTATACTTCTTTCTCTTGTATCTCTTTAACTCATTCCTGCCAAAACCGATTACAAAAATATTTGTTATAGTTTATCTTAAAGCTCACAAATCCTAACGGCGGCCAAAAAAGTCATAACCGATTCCGTATACAGTGGACCCTAAATCCTAACTAAATCAAAATACCCATAAATTTTACAAAAAGTGAATATGTTGAAAAAGATTAAGTAAAGACTCACGGATCAAAGAGATAATGGCATATGCGCTTAATCCTTTTTTGTAATCCATGAATCCCACTCAAAATAGCTGAACCTGGCATTAAACAGAACCCATATATAAGAATAAAACTTTGTACAATTAAAATATGTATATGGAATTTTGACTTGTATAAAAAACTACCCGTTTTGATCCATTATGCAACTTGTCTGACCCAACCATTTTTCCTATAATAGTGTGTCAGTTTATGCAAGACATTAATTGAGAGCATCAGTAAAGCATGTACCTTTGGGATTTCCTTGGTTTCCAGTGAGTTTGTATCCGTGGATGGGGTGGCTATAACTTGATGTACTCTTCACTTTGATTTTCAAGAAATCCTGAGCAATACTGGAGGTGGTGATGAAGATCCTGTCTGACAGCAGCATATGCAAAAATTTCATTATTAAGTGATGCTTAACGTAAGCCTATCAATTCCCCAGGATTAATATCAATGTGGCCTTTGTATAGATACCAAGTAATGGAAACCTGGTGCATACAGAAAAACAGATAAGTTCATTGTTGAGTTATGCGAGCAAAAGAATCATGAAAACAGAAAACCAAAACGATATAAGAAAGCCCAATAATGCTTCAAGAAACAATATGTTAGGCGACTAACACGTACAACTGTAAAGAAATGTTTTATTTTAAAAAAATGTGAACTTATATAAAGTATTCTAATATTACAGGTTACAATGATCCAAACAGAGTTAGTACTAACATCACGGGCTGCCGATTTTATATACACAACATGATGATCGCGGGTCATTCTGCAAGATGGTACATGCTCTATGTTATGGTTTTCCTAGACTTTACTATTGCATTCGCACCATCACTTTACAAGAGAGGGACAAAAGACGTGAAATAAGCAAGTCCTAACACTACAGGGACTAAACAGTACTCAAATGCAAAAAGTTCGGATTGTACATGCTTAGAGCCTGGACCACAGTAATCAAATGCAAAAAGTGATGGTTTTCTTGGACTTTACTATTACACTCGCACCATCACTACAGGGACTAAACATGTACCATCTTGCAGAATGTGATTACTGTGGTCCAGGGACTAAGCATGTACCATCTTGCAGAATGTGATGGCGATGAAGAAAACTTTTTGTATCATTTTAAACGACCTTTAGTATTATGTATAACACTCCATGGAAACAGTAGCAGGTTTGATAAATAGAGACTGGACCACAGTAACCAAATGCAAAAAGTTTCTGTCATCGCCTTAATCATACATAATACTGAAGGGCGTTTAAAATGATACAAAAGCTCAAGACCTTCTTTCATGCGTATTTTTTCATAGATATGAAACAGAATTACCTTTCCACTATATCCAGCCTTTGCTATCGCAGTCTTCAAAAGTTTAAGACCTTCTTTGTTTTCCTATATATATAGAGACACACAATTCATTAATAAATCAACCAAGTACAATATTGAATTTTTGTTAGAGCTGAAATACAATGCTCTTGAATGCAGAATCAACATATAAGAACGGACCGTAAAGAAGAGACGAACCTGAATGTTAGGAGTAAAAAAAACCCTCATCACCAATATTGGGGACGTCCTGCGCTCCTAGCCATATTTCTTCTTAATCACAAATTTCGAGTTGTGATAACTTCAACACCCATTTTCACGGCTTAGAAAATCAAAAACCCACCGTGTTAATACAAATATCGTCCTAAAAACGTTATTTATATTTTACGATCTTTGCTATATTTTGTTAATGACAATTATAAACTTTATCTTTAGCAAAGCATAAATATAAGTTAAAGTTTTTTACATTTATAGTAATAAGCTTTTAAAACTCATCATAACATGCTACATCATCACTAGAATATACATAGGACATACATATATACATTTACATGTTTACATTTTTATTCTAAAAATGGAAATATGTACATGACATCATTGCGTACATCATTTGGATATCTTGAAGATTTAGAGAATATCATGGAAAAATCTTCAAGCAAAGAATTGGATTTGGTAATATCTTGGCAAGATTTGGAAAGATTTTGAAAGATATGTTGTCAGGTTCTGGCGGAACCAAAACCTATAAGGGACGGAACCCTTGATTTGGTTCCGCCCAATCCGTGGCCAATTTTGGCATTTTGCCTATAAATAACAGGCCACTCATTCTTGTTTACTCATCACTCATAAGCATAAACATTAGCATACATTCTTTCATTACTAACCCATTCATATTTCATTCTTAGTGATCTTTCTTTTGTAGCAAAGAGATCAAAGTATCACAAGCTTCAACATACCGTTGCAAGACTTGTTAAAGTAGTTACTGTGTGATTTAGTTGTACTTCACACATCATTGTTATACCAAACATTCAGTAGTGATCGGTTAGTATTTTAGTCCTTAAAATACGTAGAGTGTCGGGAGTGGTTGTGCCCTTGTAAAAGAACTCGGTATCTAGCTTAGTACTGGAAGAAGTGTAAGCGACGCCAGGTAGGTTCTACCTTGAACTAGAGCTCAGTATTTTGCTTTGTACTGGATAAAGTGTAAGCGACGTGTATAAAGGTTTTCTCCGCCAAGAAGGGAGCTTGTTTCTTAGTGAAGAAAAACTCTCGAGTTAGAGGCTCGAGGAGTGGAGGAGGGCAAGGAAGAGAGTCCTTGTAGACCGAACCACTATAAATATACGTGTTGTTGTTTGATTGTTTCTTTCCTTACTTGCTTTATTTATATTGTTTGATTATTTGCACTAAGTTGAAATCACGTTAAGTATTGAAAGCAAATTAATTTTAAAAAGGGTAAAAACTATTCAACCCCTCTTCTAGTTTTCCACAATTGGCATCAGGAGCCACGTTACTCAAGATCTTTAAAATATATTTTATTTTAAAACTTGAAACGATCCATGGATTTTGAAATTTTCAAAGAAGGGCAATCTATGCAAAGATCCACCACTATTTGAACCAAATAGTTTTATATATTGGAAAAACCATTTTGAAACTTATGTGAAGTCAAAGGATATAGATCTATGGTACATTATTGTAGAAGGTGACCATAAACCCATAATTAAGGATATATCAAGCAGTCGGGATGAGGATATTTCTCTTACTTGTCACAGTGATGAGCAAAAGAAATTAATTGCCAAAAATAATGAAGCTAAAATGATGCTTTATAATGCTTTACCTAGGAAAGAATATGAAAGAGTATTTATGTGTAAAACCGCTAAAGATATTTGGCAATCCTTAATTATCACTCATCAAAGGAACTCACAAGTAAAGGATAACAAAATTGATCTTCTTGTTCAACAATATGAACAATTTGTTATCCCTGAAGATGAGACCATTGATAGTGCATTTGCTAGGTTTAATACTATTATTACTTCTCATAAAGCACTTGACAATTCTTTTTCTAGTAAGAACTTTGTCAGGAAATTTCTTAGAGCACTACATTCTAAGTGGAGAGCAAAGGTGACGGCCATTGAAGAATCCAAGGATCTTTCAAGCATGCCACTTGACGAGCTCATAGGAAATCTCAAAGTTCATGAGATGGTGATGGAAAAGGATTCAGAGATAGTCAAAGGCAAAAAGGAAAAGATCAAGTCCATTTCCTTAAAAGATAGGGTAGAGTCAAGTGATGATGAAGAGTCTAGTTCAGGTAGCGAAGACGAAGAGTATGCCATGGCCGTAAGAGATTTCAAGAAGTTGTTCAGAAGACGAGGAAAGTTTGTTAGAAAACCTCGAGAAGAAAAGAAATCCTTCCGGAAAGACCATGATGATAAGAAAGGAAAAGTAGATAGAAAGTGCTTTAGGTGCGGAGATACTAGTCATCTAATAGGAGAATCTCCGAAGCCACCCAAGAACAAGACTCAAAGAGCCTTTGTTAGTGGTGCTTGGAGTGACAGTGAAGATGATGACGAAGAGCCCAAAAATGACGAAGTTGCTCTTATGGCTCATGACTCTAATGAGGTACAATCTGATTCATCTTACTCTTCTATTGATGATGACACCTTAGAAATAGAATATAACAAATTGTGTGAAATTACCTTAAAAATCATAAACAAAAATAAGTTTTTAAAAACCAAAAAGGAATTTTTAGAAAATGAAGTTTATTGGTTAAAAGAAAAGGCTTTACGATTAGAAAGGGTAAAGCCATTAAAGAAACATGTGTTTAATGTCAAGAACTTAAACTAGAATTAGAAACACTTAAGATTACACAGGAAGAACTTATCAAATAAAACTCTAAGTTTAAAAGGTTTGATAAAAATATCAGTTGTATAGATGAGTTAATGAAAGTTCAAAAGTTACCTCACGATAAAACTGGATTAGGCTTTATGAAACAAGGATACTTAAGTAGCTTTAAGAAACAAATAGTGAAAGTACAAAAAACTGTTCCAACAAGTTTAGACACCCACGGATTTCACGGAACCAAAAATTTGGTTCCGCCAGTAGTGGAAATTGGTTCCGCGGGTACTGTTGCTGAACAGAAGGATTGCACTTCGGCTCGTACTAAATTCGTTAAGGTCACAAGAAAACCTAGCACTAGTATAACTGTTTACAAACAAAAACCAGCAGTTACTATAGGAATAGGACAAGATAAAAATGAGTTTAGAACTAAAATAGTTCAACAAAGACCTAGGACGACTATTCCCAAACGCCCATTTCCAAAGAGTAATTACAACACACAACGTCATTATCAAAATAGTTGGAATCCAAACTTACCTAGAAGTTATCAAGGTTCCAACTACATGCCATGGAACCCATACCCACCATTTCCATACATGAATCAAGATAATGGAATGTTTAACCCAAATGGACCCATGAGATATTGGGGACCAAATGCTTGAGTTTTTCTTTAACTTAGGTATGCTTGAAAGTGGGGTTAGAACCGGACGAGCGGATAAAAGATAGCGGGTGTTCAAGGCACATGACGGGAAACAAAAGCCTTTTCTCAACCTACCAAGTGTACGACGGATGTAATGTTACGTTTGGTAGCAAGCTTAAAATTAAAATCATCGGAAAAGGTACAATTTCTCATGACTCTCTCTCTATTGATGATGTTGCTCATGTAGATAACTTAGGTTTTAACTTGCTTAGTATTAGTCAACTATGCCATAAAAAGTATGACGTCCTTTTCAGTAAAAACGGAAGTAAGATACATAAAAATGGTATAACCGTAGGAAAGGGTGTTTTGATTCATAACGTATACGTTATGAAATTAGACAAAACATCTAAAGTCTAAACTTTTTCTCACCTCCTTAGACGACAACTCAACTTTCTGGCATAGACGATTAGGCCACGCCAATATGAGACTCGTCTAATCTCTATCATCTAAGGAACTAGTTAGGAACCTAACCAAGTTGAAATACGACCAATACTTTTGTGATGCTTACAAAATTGGGAAATAGGTTCATAATAGCCATAAGGCTAAAAACATGGTGTCCACATCAAGGTGTTTAGAACTATTCCATATGGATTTGTTTGGTCCATCCGCTATACAAAGTTATGGAGGAAACTTCTACACTTTGGTAATAGTAGATGATTATTCTAGGTATACTTGGACTAAGTTTTTGAAAACTAAAAATGAAGCATTTGATAAATTTGAAATTCTAAGAAAGAAAATTCAAAATCAAATAGGAAATAGCATTGTGTCAATTAGAACCGACCACGGTCGTGAATTTGATAATGAAAAACCGACCACGGTCGTGAATTTGATAACGAAACTCAATTTGGAGCTTTTTGTGATGCTAATGGCGTAACACATAATTTCTCGGCTCCTCAAACTCCTCAATCAAACGGTGTAGTAGAACGTAAAAATATAACACTTCAAGAAATGAGTCGAACAATGCTAAATGAACAAAATTACCACAAAAGTTTTGGTGCAACGCCATTGACACATCCACATACATCTTAAATAGAGTCCTAATAAGATCATTTTTGAATAAAACACCATACAAACTTTATAGAGGCAAAAAGCCCACTTTAGGATATTTTAGAGTTTTTGGAAGCAAGTGCTTCATTTTAAACACTAAGGATTATCTCACCAAGTTTGACCCAAAGTCTTATGAAGGTATGTTCCTTAGATACTCACAAAATAGTAAATCATATATCATCCTGAACAAAGAAACCTCAAGAATCGAGGAATCGTTGAACGTAACATTCGACGAAAGTCCACCTCCCTCTAAGACATCACCTTTGGTAGATGATGACTTAGTTGAAAGTCAAATGGTTGAAAAGAAAGAAAATCTAGATAATGATAAAGAAGATGAACCTTTAAATAAGGAAATAGTCAATATCAAAGAATCTAGAAGTCATCCATTAGATAATGTCATAGGAGAAATTAATGAAAGAACCTTAAGATCAAAAGTTCAAAATCAAAGTAATTTCTTTTGTTTCATTTCAACAATTGAGCCCAAAAATATAAATGAGGCCATAAAAGATGAATCTTGGGTTATAGCAATGCAAGAAGAACTAAATCAATTTGTTAGAAATGATGTTTGGACATTAGTCCCTCAACCTAAATGTCAAACCATAATTGGAACAAAATGGGTGTTTAGAAATAAAATGGATGAAAATGGTGTAGTGTCTAGAAACAAAGCTAGGCTAGTTGCTCAAGGCTACAATCAACAAGAAGGTATAGACTACGATGAAACATTTGCATCGGTGGCTAGGCTCGAGTCAATTAGAATACTACTTGCATATGCATGTGCACATGACTTTAAACTATTCCAAATGGATGTTAAAAGTGCATTTCTTAATGGTTTTATTAATAAGGAAGTGTATGTCTCACAACCTCCCGACTCTGCCGACTTTGAAAAACCAAATCATGTCTACAAACTTAAAAAAGCTTTATACGGACTTAAGAAAGCACCAAAAGCCTGGTATGATCGACTTAAGACTTTCCTAGTTGAACATAAGTATACCATGGGCCTAGTAGACAACACTCTTTTCACTAAGAAAAAGGGATCACATATAATCATAGTTCAAATATATGTGGATGACATCATATTCGGATCAACTTGTCAAGAGTTATGCGATGATTTCTCAAAAATCATGCATGACGAGTTTGAAATGAGTATGATGGGAGAACTAAACTTTTTCTTAGGACTCCAAATAAAACAATTAGAAGATGGGATAATCTTCTACCAATCTAAGTACATCAAAGAAATGCTTAAGAAATTTTGTCTTGAAGATTCCAAACCCATGAAAACACCCATGTCTTCCGAAACCAAACTCACTAAGGATGACAAAAGTGAATCCGAAGATTGCACTAAATATAGAGGAATGATTGGTAGTTTACTCTATATCACGGCTAGTAGACTGGACATCATGTTTAGTGTTTGTCTATGTGCTCGCTTTCAAGAAGATCCTAAAACATCCCATCTTGAAGTCGTCAAACGAATATTTAGATATATTAAAGGTACTACACATTTATGATTATGGTATCCCAAAGGAACGGGTGTAACGCCCCAACCCGAAAAGGGGTCGAAACACCACATTATGGTGTCACATCAGAACATAATAAATAACGCAAGCAAAAGATTTATTAAATAAATATCAAAGTCATGAAAACCAAAGACTTCCAAAGTATTAAATCCAAACGATGTCTAAACCAAAATAAAATGTCCAAACAAATGTCTAATAATCATAAGTTCAACAATGGGGAAACTAAGCAAGGTAGGTCTTCTAATGCTCCTACTCTCATCACTCATGTCCAGCATCCCGCTTATTACCTGCCGTAGGGAAAAGAAAATACGGCTGAGCTAACGCTTAATGAACAAATATAAATAATGAAAAGTAATAAGAAAACGAATGAATAAAGCAATAACTGAATATGAATAGGTATACAAAACGAAGTCAAGGAAATCTGTTGAACAATATATCATACATTATGAGAAATAAATGAATGAATAGGAATTTAAGAATAACAAGGAATGCCCACGAGCCCTAAAAAAAATGTCTAAACATGATACATGAATAGACCCAAAACAGATAAGCATAATCATAGCAAAGCATAATATAATGTACACATGATATGCATCTCATGGTGTACCAAATATGATATGGGGTGTATGGCACACACCATCCATTCACCAAATACCCGAACAGAACAAAGTTCCTAGGATGCATCCATACGCTCCCTGCAAAACAGATATACATATACAAGTTCGAGACTGTGCATACGTATGTTAGTATAATAATAATAAATATGGCGGCCATGGTTGCTATATAGCATTAGTGGGAACACTGTGGACTAATCACATCACCACATATAGTGTCATGCCATAGGTGCCTATATGACATGGTCATGGTACCTCCATGACTAGTTCAAATAGCTCGGGCAACAAAGATAAACAAATGATATGAATATAATATAAACAGAATCATTAATCGTGTAACTTAAAGAGAAACCTAATCCATTGTATAGTATAGCAAAACGGATACGGAGCAAAATAGAATAACGTAAATCAAATCATGGAAACAAGTCATGAGAGAAACCCCTTACTGAAAAAGGGCGGAATATCTGTACCTTAGCAAGCAATGAAATGGAAACGAAAGGAAATGACCATGGGGACGGGAATCACTCATTCTTCAGAGAATCTACATGAATTATGGATCAATTATTATTTATCAGTTCATTTATTATATTTATTTAGGGTTTTGATGGGTGCGATGTGTCGTTGCGGTTTAGCAGTATTAATGCTACTCAAGTTTTAAATTTATATTTAGCCGACTTATCAATAACACACACACTTAACGAGCAGTGTACCCGGTCAGTATGAATATAATGGTAAGTAGAGTGTCGATCACTAAGAGTGGAACGTATTATCTAGTTATTCTAATCAGTATTTTAATATATTAAGTTAGCTATACAACCTATTCTAACGCAAGGGGGTTCAGCCTGAGAGACTGGCACGATTTGGTTGCAATTAAATAATAAACTAAACCAATAGGCACGAATCAGCAAGTAGCACAGACGTACACAGATAAATACTCGAGACAATAAGAGGGCTGTCCTTATGATAAGTAGTTTGTCACTTGTTTTATTGCTAGTGTTATATGAAGTGTATAGTTCGATGCAACGCACCGAGATTAAGTCCTTTCTCGTTGGTTCTAATCTTATCGGCGAGTAAACCCTTAATGATTACTTATGACTATCCTATTTATCTTTCTCCTACTTTTCTACAGACCATAGAATGCATAGGCGATCTAATAAACAGGCGAGGGCAGAGGCATGGCGACCCGATCAACGCTCAGCTAGACACAGAGGTTATCAATGCACTAATAAAAGTCACCAATGACATCAAATATAAACTTTAATTAATGAGAAAGCAGTTTTAAGGGAGTGCAATCTTTCCGTTGTCACATTACACAAGCCACCAATCTTGATGAATTAAAGTTTACTAACACAATAAAACAAAACTACTTAATGAATTAAACACATGCAGCACCTTCTTACAGCTCTTGTATCTTCGATTGGGTGTGTCTTGTGCTGCTGCCTTGACTGAATTTGTCCTAGGTTTCTGTTCTTCGGTCTTCGGATATAATATGTGTCACTCGAAATTCGTCTGGTCTTGGGGTATTTATAGTTTATGTCTGAGGGTAAGATGCGGCGCATCTAGTAAGTAGATGCGGCGCATTGACTTAACTTCGCGTGGGGTCCAAGATTATAATATTCAGGAATATTCGTACACCGCCAGAAGATGCGGCGTAACTCCATTTATAGATGCGGCGCATGTCCTCTTGTATCTTGGATCGTATCTGGTGAAATATTGATAGTGATGCGGCGCATGTCATAAGTGAGATGCGGCGCATCTGGAGCAGAATAGTCTTGATCTCGTACATTTCGGTAGACTCTTAACTTCTTGCATGTTTTGCTCCATAATTAGTCCAAAATCGCCAAGTTTTACCAAATGCTTGTTTTTACCTGAGAATTACAAAAGTAAACGATTAAGTATCAATCCTCATACATAATATAATAAAACAAGTCAAATTAATAGGATAAATGATAGTAATAAAATGTACTTATTTGAGTTCATCAAATATCCCCCCACTTGAACTTTACTTTTCCCCAAGTAAACCTTAGAATTAATCTTATGAAAATGTATCCTAAAAGATATTAGGATTTATTTTTATATTTAAGCATGTATTCGTTTTTGCCATAATCACACAACCAAACACTTAACGAATTAGAAGTAGAATAAAATATTTTGATAAAAGCAAATCTAATCGTTTAACTGTCCAGTCGTGACGAATATTCTATCATAAGCTTGGCAAGTATACACATCTCCCCCACTAAAGCCAAGGAATAACAAGTCTAAAGCGGTAAAAAGGGTTTTGAGGTTTAAGGGTTAATTACTCTTCTTCTCTATCGATCTCAAATTCCAGAAAAGGCGACAAAATCACAAATACATGATCGAATCCACGAACACGATACTTGCAATTGCTCAAATCCTTAACTCGAATAGGCTAAAGATAGGTCCAAACTTCACCAATAATAATATATCAAAAAGGGCGACAAAATCATAAATACATAGCCGAATCCACGACTACGATACTTAAGATTGCTCAAATCCCTAATCTCAATAAATCAAAGGTTTGGTTAGATAAAGAATAATACAGGGTATGGATAATATTTGGGATATAAATTGGTGTAAAATAAAAAAATAAACAAAACAAATAAATTAAAATCCTAAGTGTGGTTAATCACTATCCCAACCATCCCATGAATAAGACTCATATCATAGAATAACTCACGCTTTAGGTAGACACGAATTATACTCAACAAGATCTTAATCAAAGAATAAACCTTAGTTGGCGTTCCCATAACTGCCAACTCCCATTCAATCCATAGATATAATATACAACAAATAGTGGTGATATCGACCACTTACATAACTTTACATAAGTTGGTTTAAATCAAACATCCAACTTTCTTCTTTTTCTTTT
Source organism: Artemisia tridentata subsp. tridentata (assembly GCA_021014915.2). Classification (NCBI taxonomy): domain Eukaryota; kingdom Viridiplantae; phylum Streptophyta; class Magnoliopsida; order Asterales; family Asteraceae; genus Artemisia; species Artemisia tridentata. The sequence continues at coordinate 404,960,375 of CP139508.1, forward strand.
TCTTTTCTCATTTTTTCGATTTTTTTTTTTTTTTTTTTTTTTTTTTTTTTTTTTTTTTTTTTTTTTAGATAACATAAACATAGATGTGTAAAATTTCACCACATCACTATAATGATAATTCTGGATAATTATTCCATACTTTTCATGACTTCAGAAATAACGGTAATAGTGAAAGTAGTAAACACACGAAAAATAAACTCAAAAATATACAATATTTACTTTCACTCCAATTGCATTGTGCAATTTCCCGACCTAACCATAGATAATGAATTACGCACGCGAACACAGGTAATGTAAGGAAACACACTTTTCCTATAGCAATTAACCAACCACGGATTCTAATCTACAGGGTAGGCTAAGGTGCAAGGGTGTAACGAAACATTTTAACAAAGGTGTAAGAAACGAAAGAAATGGCTCTGAGTGTTTTTCTAGGGGTATCTTACTCTAAAAGTGAGAGTAACAAAAGGATTTTATACGGGGGTTAACTAACCAGTGTAGTTAGTTAATAACACATAACATATAAGGCTATTTGGGTGTAATCCTAGAAATTTACCAATTTAGACAAGTCATTCCAATTATATAAAATAATACTTATTATGGTTGTCTCGAATAGTATACAAGCCAAGTTCTAAAGTTTACAAGTCACCGGCACACTCATAGATTTGTGAATTTTGAAAAATCACAATTTTTGAAAATAACGTCATGTGTGCAGCTATGCAACTTAGACTTTAAACAAAAACATGCTAAAAATTTTAAATTTTGATATATTAAGCACATTTTAAGCATATTTTGAAATTTTGAATTTTGATATATTAAGCACATTTTAAGCATATTTTGAAAAGTTTAGGACAAGTAAGTGTTAAGTGTTCTAATTCTCCAATCCCCCCACTTAAGTTAAACAACGTCCTCGTTGTTTGTATGAAAGGTTAAAAACTGGAAAATAAAAGAATTAGAACAGAAAAACTCCCCTGAGATTTGCTAGGTATGATCCTCCATTAGTATAAGAGCAAAAATCATCTTTCTTGTGGATTAGAACTGATGTGCGTGATGTGTCGTTGCGGTTTAGCAGTTTTAATGCCTACTCAAGTTTTAAATTTATATTTAGCCGACTTATCAATAACACACACACTTAACGAGCAGTGTACCCGGTCGTATGAATATAATGGTAAGTAGAGTGTCGATCACTAAGAGTGGAACGTATTATCTAGTTATTCTAATCAGTATTTTAATATATTAAGTTAGCTATACAACCTAATCTAACGCAAGGGGGGTTCAGCCTGAGAGACTGGCACGATTTTGTTGCAATTAGATAATAAAATAGACCAATAGACACGAATCAGCAAGTAGCACACACGTACACAGATAAATACTCGAGAAAAATAAGAGGGCTGTCTTTATGATAAGTAGTTTGTCACTTGTTTTATTGCTAGTGTTATATGAAGTGTATAGTTCGATGCAACGCACCGAGATTAAGTCCTTTCTCGTTGGTTCTAATCTTATCGGCGAGTAAACCCTTAATGATTACTTATGACTATCCCATTTATCTTTCTCCTACTTTTCTACAGACCATAGAATACATAGGCATCTAATAAACAGGCGAGGGCAGAGGCATGGCGACCCGATCAACGCTCAGCTAGACACAGAGGTTATCAATGCACTAATAAAAGTCACCAATGACATCAACATATAAACTTTAATTAATGAGAAAGTAGTTTTAAGGGAGTGCAACCTTTCCGTTGTCACGTTACACAAGCCACCAATCTTGATGAATTAAAGTTTACTAACACAATAAAACAAAACTACTTAATGAATTAAACACATGCAGCACCTTCTTACAGCTCTTGTATCTTTGATTTGGGTGTGTCTTGTGCTGCTACCTTGACTGAATTCGTCCTTGGTTTTTGGTCTTCGGTCTTCGGTTATAATATATGTCACCTCGAATTCGTCTGGTCTTGGGGTATTTATAGTTTCTGTCTGAGGGTGAGATGCGGCGCATCTAGTAAGTAGATGCGGCGCATGTACTTAACTTCGCGTGGGGTCCAAGATTATAATATTCAGGAATATTCGTACACCGCCAGAAGATGCGGCGTATCTTCATCTTTGGATGCGGCGCATGTCCTCTTGTATCTTGGATCGTATCTGGTGAAATATTGATAGTGATGCGGCGCATGTAATGAGTGAGATGCGGCGCATCTGGAGCAGATTTGACTTGATCTTGTCCAATTCAGTAGACTCTTCACTTTATGCATGTTTTGCTCCATAATTAGTCCAAAATCGCCAAGTTTCACCAAATGCTTGTTTTCAACTGAGAATTACAAAAGTAAACGATTAAGTATCAATCCTCATACATAATATAGTAAAACAAGTCAAATTAATAGGATAAATGATAGTAATAAAATGTACTTATTTGAGTTCATCAAATATCCCCCCACTTGAACTTTACTTGTCCCCAAGTAAACCTTAGAATTAATCTTATGAAAATGTATCCTAAAGGATATTAGGATTTATTTTTATATTTAAGCATGTATTCGTTTTTGTCATAATCACACAACTAAACACTTAACGAATTAGAAGTAGAATAAAAATATTTCGATAAAAGCAAATCTAATCGTTTAACTGTCCAGTCGCGACGAATATTCTATCATAAGCTTGGCAAGTATACACATCTCCACCACTAAAGCTAAGGAATAACAAGTCTAAAGCGGTAAAAAGGGTTTTTTAGGCTTAAGGGTTAATTATTCTTAATCACTATCGATCTCAGATTCCAGAAAAGGCGACAAAATCACAAATACATGATCGAATCCAGGAACACGATACTTGCAATTGCTCAAATCCTTAACTCGAATAGGCTAAAGATAGGTCCAAACTTCACTAATAATAATATATCAGAAAGGGCGACAAAATCATAAATACATAGCCGAGTCCACGACTACGATACTTAAGATTGCTCAAATCCCTAATCTCAATAAATCAAAGGTTTGGTTGGATAAAGAATAATACAGGGTATGGATAATATTTGGGATATAAATTGGTGTAAAATAAAAAATAAACAAAACAAATAAATTAAAATCCTAAGTGTGGTTAATCACTATCCCACCATCCCATGAATAAGACTCATGTCATTGAATAACTCACGCTTTAACACTTGAAACACACGCTTTTGGTAGACACGAATTATACTCAACAAGATCTTGAATCAAAGAATAAACCTTAGTTGACGTTCCCATAACTGCCAACTCCCATTCAATCCATAAATATATAACAACTAGTGGTGATATCGACCACTTACATAACTTTACATCGTTGGTTTAAATCAAACATCCAACTTTCTTCTTTTTTCTTTTTCTTTTCTCATTTTTTCGATGATTTTTTTTTTTTTTTTTTTTTTTTTTTTTTTTTTTTTTTTTAATAACATAAACATAGATGTCTAAAATTTCACCACGTCACCAAAACAATAATTCTGGATAATTTTTCCATAGTTTTCATGACTTCAGAAATAACGGTAATAGTGAAAGCAGTAAACACACGAAAAATAAACTCAAAGATATACAATATTTACTTTCACTCCAATTGCATTGTGCAATTTCCCGACCTAACCATAGATAATGAATTACGCACGCGAACACAGGTAATGTAAGGAAACTCACTTTGCCTATAGCAATTAACCAACCACGGATTCTAATCTATAGGGTAGGCTAAGGTTTAAGGTGTAACGAAACCATTTTAACAAAGGTGTAAGAAACGAAAGGAATGGCTCTGAGTGTTTTTCTAGGGGTATCTTACTCTAAAAATGAGAGTAACAAAAGGGTTTATACGGGGGTTAACTAACCAGTGTAGTTAGTTAATATCACATAACATAAAAGGCTTTTTGGGTGTAATCCTAGAATTTTACCAATTTATACAAGTCATTTCAATTATATAAAATAATACTTATTATGGTGGTCTCGAATAGTATACAAGCCAAGTTCTAAAGTTTACAAGTCACCGGCACACTCATAGATTTGTGAATTTTGAAAAATCATAATTTTTGAAAATGACGTCATGTGTGCAGCTATGCAACTTAGACTTTGAACAAAAACATGCTAAAAAAAATTTTAATTTTGATATATTAAGCACATTTTAAGCATATTTTGAAAAGTTTAGGACAAGTAAGTGTTAAGTGTTCTAATTCTCCAATCCCCCCACTTAAGTTAAACAACGTCCTCGTTGTTCGTATAAAAGGTTAAAAACTGGATAATAAAAGAATTAGAACAGAAAAACTCCCCTGAGATTTGCTCGGTATGATCCTCCATTAGTATTAGAGCAAAAATCATCTTTCTTGTGGATTAGAACGTTTAAGCTTCATATTAGATGCATCCACAGGAAATGTAGGAATCTATAATACCACCAAGGCTTCAAAACACACCTAAGGTAAGAAAGGTTCAACTTGCATAACACATTAGTAGTTAGGAAAAATAAAACATAAAAATTAAAAATGAAAATCATCAGGTCAGTCGATGCGCCGTATCTTATGGAAGAAGATACGCCGTATCGAGCCTGAATAAATACGGATCAGAATAAAAGATGCGCCGCATCCTTAACCAGGGATGCGCCGCATTAAAATAAACTGATAAAAAGTTTTAAATTCGAAAATAAAAAATGCAGAAAAATAAAGATAAGATATGACCATTGCAGGAGATGCGTCGCATCTCAGGATGGAGATGCGCCGTATCCTCGGCGGCCTGACTCAAAAATAAAACGAAATAAAGGATAGGATGCGTCGCATCTGTTTACCAGATGCGGCGCATGTGGTTACCAAACAGACTGATAACAGTCTGCTGTAAAATGACTCGTTCCACGGTTTGATCTCTCACGTCCTCTCGTACTCTCATGCTGAACTTAATGCCAGTCTTCATCAAATATAACAAGAAACATAAACTGAAACATTAAATATATACACGAGAATAGTGATCAGTACAATCCAAAAAATAATAATAATATGTGGAACAATGTCAGTAAAATCAAGAGAGTAAGATCATGGGTGAGTGAGGTCGTCTGGATGAGTCCCGAAAGTGCTGGCTCCATCAGTCCTAGGGCGGACTCTGCGAGCGTATGCACGTGTCACACCCGCAACATGAGTACCATCTGAACGGGTATGGGTAATACCCTGCTGCTCCAATAGTCTGCTCACACTCATAACCAGCCACTCTGAGTCTCTCCTCATACCATCAACAACCCCTCTCAACACTCTCAACTCCCCCTCGACTGCCTCGACTCTCTGACCCATGGTACGTACAGGGACTGGTGGGGGTACTGGTGCCTGCGGCTCCTCCTGATGGGCTGGAGCAGCAGCCGGAGGTCCCTGAGGGCCTCCCTGCTCCGCCTCTGGTCCTGCAGCTCTGGCGGGCCCTAATGCTACCCAAACGTACTCTCCCATAGCCTGCTGGCATATCCCAAGCCTAACCAAGTAATCCCTGTCAATAACCGGGAGATGGGTCACCACAACCTCCAGCCCCGCTGGAATCTCCGCTCCAATGACTCCAAAATGGCGGGCCAGCCGAGAAACAAAATGCCCGCCAGTCATCTGGCTCCTCCGATCTCTCCCTGCAGCTGATCGGTGGAGGTAGTGTGCCAAAAAATAGGGGATGTTCACCGACAACCCCTCATCCATGCTCCTAAGGAGGAAGAGGTCCAGAGTGGTCACCTTCTCAGGTGACTGACCCCTCCCAGCAATGGTAAGTGCAATCAGCCTGTGGCACAGCCTCCTCATCGGCTCCCTGATCAAAGTGTATGAGGGGGTGGAAGTAGTGATATCAACCCCCGAAGAAATCCTATCCCAGTAATCACTGAACAACCCTCTGTCAGGGACCGCCCGCAAACTATCATCCCAATATCGGGTAAACCCATCTGACTCAAGCTCCTCAGCTGTATGCAAACCCATGGCCAGGATAAACTGTCTAATCGACATCTGCCTCGACACCCCACCCAGTCTGAACACAAGGGTGTCGGCAATATCTAAACCCGTATCCGTCTCTCTGTAGTAAAATGTACTAAAGAACTCCAGCATGAGCTCCCTCGCCAAGGGCTCGTCGATCCTGAACAGTCTCTCCCAAGCACTAGACCTGAAAACCACCTCCTCATCATCTCCAGCAACAACCATCTCCATCCTATGCTGTAAACTCTCAGCAGCATGTCCTGCCCCAATCAATCCCACGTCATCAAAATCCAAAGCCTGTACCCTGAATATCCTCCTAAAGTAAATCGACTCAAGTCTCCGTAAGTAATCCTCCAAAGTGCCAGGGGTTAGACCCATATCCTCGAATCGTAACCACTGGTGTCTCTGTGCAACTTCTGGTAGTTCCATCTGAAATAAATTTTCAAAGTCAGTAAGCAGTCTGTAAGTGAGGTAGATACGGCGCATCTGATTTAATCAGTGCGGCGTATCTGCACAAAGTATAAGAGATGCGGAGCAAGAGTTGAGATACGGCGTATGTAGATGCGCCGTATCTAGATTAATCAATACGGCGTATGTAGAATTTTATTAATTTGGGAATAGGTCGTTACGCCGCATCAATTAACCTAGATGCGCCGCATCTAAAAGCATATCAGTATAAATAAAGGGGGTCAGGCAGACTTTTCAAGAATCCGTGTCCGTGACGTAAACTACCACTAACTATCACAGTATCATATACTCCTTATATCAGTTCTAATAGCTTATCACATTTTACTAATCCACCTTCCCGCTAAATATTCAAAATCGAATTCAAAACCCAAATTTTCGGTCAAATCAAACTAGTGCAGAAATTCGATGATTTAGGGAAAATTAAACACGGGGAAGATCATCTATTACAAGTCCTAATCATATCTCTATATCATTTAAGCACAAATCGAATTAATCATATAAGCCCTAATTTTTGCTATTAACCAAGATTAAATCGAAATGGAATAATTACCTTAATTTGATGATTAGGAGATGGATTATAGATCGGATTAGAGGTGGATTTAGGAAAAATGATCGGAATTAGAGTATAACTTTTAGTGTGTGTAAGTTCTTAACTGTGTGTGTTTATGCGGTAAAGATTTTAGATCCGGCGCATTCCCGTCGTATTTATAGGGCAAAGAGATGCGCCGTATTGGAAAATTGGATGCGCCGTATCTATTTAATTTCGTTGACTATTCAATGAGTCCTAGTTGGTCAGAGATACGGCGCTTTGGATAATTAGATCCGCCGTATCGCTATGTTAGTAAACGAAATTTAAATAAGGAACGTACCTTGGCCTCCGCAACACGATTCTTAATACACCAAATTGGGGTAAAACGGTTACACCATACGATATAAATGAATTCAAAATAAGAGCAATAGGTATAAACGTTTTATTAACAATTGTAATCTTATAGTATAGAGGATAAGAATTTATTCCGAGGTTAGGAACAAATATCGTTTTTAAGCATACAAAATTAAAATTACAATTTGAATCAGATGTATAATATGGATAATAAAATTGAGATTATAATGTAGAGAATTTCCTTTGGGCTGGTTGAATTATCGTTGAGGTTACCAGGAATTCTATTTCAAGAATTTAAGACGTTCAATGTTACCGGTACCGAGTTTTCCTTAACTCTCGCAGTCTTATGTTTGACCCTTCCAGCTAGCGTCTCTCGGTTTAGTTCAGAACGTAATCTTTCATGGTGATGCTTGAGTCATCCTTTATCCTGAAAATAAACAATTTGCAAACGAGAGTACGGGACCGATCAAAGTAAATATCAAAAATCAACTATATTTATCAAATTATAATCGTCGTATTAACAAAGGTTAATGCGCCATATTTTCGTTACGTTTCAAAATATAAGATTTTTGATTCATAAGATACGCCGTATCGACAGAGATCGATGCGCCGTATCTGTTTAATAATTCGAAAAGTGTTTTTAATAAAAAATAATAGATACGCTGTATCTGCTGAAGCAGATGCGTCGTATGGCATTAACGTTTAGAAAAAAATTTTATCAAAAATAGATACGCCGTATCTTGGGGAAAAGATGCGTCGTATTACTTTATCGCTTAGAAAAAATTTTCTTATTAAAAACAGATACGCCGTATCTTGGGGAAAAGATGCGTCGTATCGAATTAATTAAACGCGTTGTATTTTATAAAAAATTGAACGCAATACGCCGTATCTGAGAAATCAGATGCGCCGTATCATTCGATTTAGCCCAGTACAACGATAGCAGAAAACAAAAAAATACGAAAAATAAAAAACAAATAAAACACACGAAAATAAAAATGAAATAAAAGCAAACAAATAACACACAAAAACAGAAAATATGCAAAATAGTACAATGAATGCAAATTAATCTAATACACAACAAAATTAGCGGTTAGATAAAAAAAAAATTAAAAACCTAATTAAAATACTAATCAAATTAACAGATAATAACAATTCACTCCCCTGCAACGGCGCCAAAAACTTGATGCGCGTGATGTGTCGTTGCGGTTTAGCAGTTTTAATGCCTACTCAAGTTTTAAATTTATATTTAGCCGACTTATCAATAACACACACACTTAACGAGCAGTGTACCCGGTCAGTGTGAATATAATGGTAAGTAGAGTGTCGATCACTAAGAGTGGAACGTATTATCTAGTTATTCTAATCAGTATTTTAATATATTAAGTTAGCTATACAACCTAATCTAACGCAAGGGGGGTTCAGCCTGAGAGACTGGCACGATTTGGTTGCAATTAAATAATAAAATAAACCAATAGGCACGAATCAGCAAGTAGCACACACGTACACAGATAAATACTCGAGACAATAAGAGGGCTGTCCTTATGATAAGTAGTTTGTCACTTGTTTTATTGCTAGTGTTATATGAAGTGTATAGATCGATGCAACGCACCGAGATTAAGTCCTTTCTCGTTGGTTCTAATCTTATCGGCGAGTAAACCCTTAATGATTACTTATGACTATCCCGTTTATCTTTCTCCTACTTTTCTACAGACCATAGAATACATAGGCATCTAATAAACAGAGAGGGCAGAGGCATGGCGACCCGATCAACGCTCAGCTAGACACAGAGGTTATCAATGCACTAATAAAAGTCACCAATGACATCAACATATAAACTTTAATTAATGAGAAAGCAGTTTTAAGGGAGTGCAACCTTTCCGTTGTCACGTTACACAAGCCACCAATCTTGATGAATTAAAGTTTACTAACACAATAAAACAAAACTACTTAATGAATTAAACACATGCAGCACCTTCTTACAGCTCTTGTATCTTTGATTTGGGTGTGTCTTGTGCTGCTACCTTGACTGAATTCGTCCTTGGTTTCTGGTCTTCGGTCTTCGTTATAATATATGTCACCTCGAATTCGTCTGGTCTTGGGTATTTATAGTTTCTGTCTGAGGGTGAGATGCGGCGCATCTAGTAAGTAGATGTGGCGCATGTACTTAACTTCGCGTGGGGTCCAACATTATAATATTCAGGAATATTCGTACACCGCCAGAAGATGCGGTGTATCTTCATCTTTGGATGCGGCGCATGTCCTCTTGTATCTTGGATCGTATCTGGTGAAATATTGATAGTGATGCGGCGCATGTAATGAGTGAGATGCGGCGCATCTGGAGCAGATTTGACTTGATCTTGTCCAATTCAGTAGACTCTTCACTTTATGCATGTTTTGCTCCATAATTAGTCCAAAATCGCCAAGTTTCACCAAATGCTTGTTTTCAACTGAGAATTACAAAAGTAAACGATTAAGTATCAATCCTCATACATAATATAGTAAAACAAGTCAAATTAATAGGATAAATGATAGTAATAAAATGTACTTATTTGAGTTCATCAAGAACGTTTAAGCTTCATATTTGATGTATCCACAGGAAATGCAGGAATCTATAATACCACCAAGGCTTTAAAACACACCTAAGGTAAGAAAGGTTCAACTTGCATAATACATTAGTAGTTAGGTAAAATAAAACATAAAAATTAAAAAATGAAAATCATCAGGTCAGTCGATGCGCCGTATCTTATGGAAGAAGATACGCCGTATCGAGCCTGGAATAAATACGGATCAGAATAAAAGATGCGCCGCATCCTTAACCAGGGATGCGCCGCATTAAAATAAACTGATAAAAAGTTTTAAATTCGAAAAGTAAAAATGAAGAAAAGTAAAGATATGACCATTGCAGGAGATGCGTCGCATCTCAGGATTGAGATGCGCCGTATCCTCTACGGCCTGACTGACTCGACACAAAAACAGAATAATAAAAAGATAAATCCGGGTTGTCTCCCGGTAAGCACTTGTCTTTATTCCAGAGTCTTCAAGTTAGACTCACGTTCAGCTCTTCATTTAGTTCTTGTCACGGTCCATCCTTCTTCCTTCATCCGAAAGATGTTCCCGTATAGCTCTGCGTCGTTTTCCTCCGTTCGACTTAATCTAGTATAACTCTTGGTCGTCGTCGCAACATACTCTTCCTCTGGTCCCAAAGAATATTTGATGATTTTAAATTTTTCAGAAATAATCATGGGTGGCTTATTATAACGGATCCCAAGTAGTTGACACTTTCTTTTGGTGAATTCTTCCTCGTCTTTATCAACAAACTTAAAATATGGATCTTTAATCAAATAGTCATCTAGTTCATCGATTAATGACTCATTGCTATCATCTTCTTGAATTGCCTCCCACTCTCTTTCCAATTCCCATTGTAGCCGTCGACTAAGCTTCGTGTAATCATCAAATTGTTCATGCACCCATTCCCAGAAAGTAGTATTTGATGTTCCTTTAAGTCCTTTCAAGTATTCAATTCTACCCTTTTCTTGCAAAGCTTCCATTTTTCGTGGGCAGTCTTCAACGTTATCGTACCACTCATAATCTTCAAAGGTTACATCTTTTCCAACCCGTTTCATCCCAATAATACTTCCCCCATTACAGGTTCCGTCACTCTTATAATCACAGGTCGGCCAAACACTACTCCCATCCTTGAAAACGAAAGGTGTACATGTGTGATTAATGTGCTCAAATTCCCATGGTTTATCCCAAACCCATGGTATTTGGTCATTCCATTCGTAGTACCAGGTGTTTTTGAAATCATCATAAGTCTTGAATCCTGGTAAATCTCCAGTAAGCACATCATCGTCGACTCGAAGAAGGTAGTTAAATTCCTTGAACTGCTTGCACAAGGGTGTCTCATAATCGAACACATCAATGTCAATTCTGAATAATTCTTCAATCCCCTCATTGATTGTTGAATCATGAAGTGACGACCCATAATCGCTTTCTACTTCTTCGTCTTCACCTCTTATCCAATATACCCATAATGCATCCTTAGTAGCTCGATCCATGCTCTTATGGTTATTAAACTTACTAGCCAACCACTCTGAAAAATCAACATCGTTAGGATCATGGTCAACGTCAAAGCAAGCTTTTCCAATCATATTCCTCCTTATCTCCATGAACTCGTTAAATTGCTCCTTAAAACTACGTGTCAACCATGAAGTCATAATCCGCTTGACTTCATTTGCAGGGGCAAATTTCGGACTACCATATTTAAGTTCAAGCCAATCATTGAGGGAGAGGTCCATCAATCTCACCAACCTGCCATGAAATAGTAACTCCGCCACAGCATAAATTCTTTCATCTTCCAGATAGTTCTCATTTAATCCCCAGTACTGTTCGGAATAAGGCATGTAAGAGATTTGGGTGTTGCCTCCACCACAGCTTTCGTTGCTTGAGTCCATGTATGCAAGATAGAATTTCCCATCATCTTCTTCGATAGTAGTCCAGTTCAATCCTTTGGATTTAATGATAGGCCATAAGAGCAACAGTTCATCTCCAGTGTACCTCACAAATACATCATAAGAGAATACCCCTATGTCAATGTTGCATAAACGCATGAATTCCTTAAAAGCAGCTTCAAGAGGGGTTTCCCAAGAGAATAAATCCGTATCGATCATGAGCACATTGAATGAATTCGAAAGCAAGAGTTCCTCAGCAAGATATCCGTTCACTGACATGTCTTCCATAGCAAAATCTGTCATCAAAGGTAAAATCATCAGTAGGATTTGTTCGCTAGAAGAGAAATTAACGAATTTAGAAACGGATATAAGAATAAAAATAGCTGATATCTGCAGACGATGCGCCGTATCCAAAAAGTTGGATACGCCGTATCTTATAATCGTTAAAATTAAATCATACTTTTATTCAGAAAATAGATACGCCGCTTAGAAGTTTGAATGCGCCGTATCAATTTTAATAATCAAAAATCGATATTTATTTAAAATTAAATGCGTCGTATTAACAAAAGTTAATGCGCCGTATTTTCGTTATGTTCCAAAATACGAGATTTTTGATTCAGAAGATACGCCGTATCGACAGAGATCGATGCGCCGTATCTGTTTTAATTAATCGAAAACTGTTTTTAATTAAAATAATAGATACGCCGTATCTGCTAAATCAGATGCGTCGTATGGCGTTAACGTTTAGAAATTTTTTTTTTATCAAAAACAGATACGCCGTATCTTGGGGAAAAGATACGTCGTATCGCTTTATCGCTTAGAAAAAAAATTTCTTATTAAAAACAGATACGCCGTATCTTGGGGAAAAGATGCGTCGTATCGAATTAATTAAACGCGTTGTATTTTATAAAAAATTGAACGCAATACGCCGTATCTGAGAAATCAGATGCGCCGTATCGTTCGATTTAGCTCAGTACAACGATAGCAGAACACAAAAAATACGAAAAATTAAAACAAATAAAAACACACGAAAATAAAAACAAAATAAAAGCAAACAAATAACACACAAAAACAGAAAATATGCAAAATAGTACAATGAATGCAAATTAATCTAATACACAAAAAAATTAGCGGTTAGATTAAAAAGTAAAAACCTAATTAAAATACTAATCAAATTAACAGATAATAACAATTCACTCCCCGGCAGCGGCGCCAAAAACTTGATGGGTGCGATGTGTCATTGCGGTTTAGCAGTATTAATGCCTACTCAAGTTTTAAATTTATATTTAGCCGACTTATCAATAACACACACACTTAACGAGCAGTGTACCCGGTCAGTATGAATATAATGGTAAGTAGAGTGTCGATCACTAAGAGTGGAACGTATTATCTAGTTATTCTAATCAGTATTTTAATATATTAAGTTAGCTATACAACCTATTCTAACGCAAGGGGGTTCAGCCTGAGAGACTGGCACGATTTGGTTGCAATTAAATAATAAACTAAACCAATAGGCACGAATCACCAAGTAGCACACACGTACACAGATAAATACTCGAGACAATAAGAGGGCTGTCCTTATGATAAGTAGGTTGTCACTTGTTTTATTGCTAGTGTTATATGAAGTGTATAGTTCGATGCAACGCACCGAGATTAAGTCCTTTCTCGTTGGTTCTAATCTTATCGGCGAGTAAACCCTTAATGATTACTTATGACTATCCTATTTATCTTTCTCCTACTTTCTACAGACCATAGAATGCATAGGCGATCTAATAAATAGGCGAGGGCAGAGACATGGCGACCCGATCAACGCTCAGCTAGACACAGAGGTTATCAATGCACTAATAAAAGTCACCAAAGACATCAACATATAAACTTTAATTAATGAGAAAGCAGTTTTAAGGGAGTGCAATCTTTCCGTTGTCACATTACACAAGCCACCAATCTTGATGAATTAAAGTTTACTAACACAATAAAACAAAACTACTTAATGAATTAAACACATGCAGCACCTTCTTACAGCTCTTGTATCTTCATTAGGTGTGTCTTGTGCTGCTGCCTTGACTGAATTCGTCCTAGGTTTCTGTTCTTCGGTCTTCGGATATAATATGTGTCACTCGAAATTCGTCTGGTCTTGGGGTATTTATAGTTTCTGTCTGAGGGTAAGATGCGGCGCATTGACTTAACTTCGCGTGGGGTCCAAGATTATAATATTCAGGAATATTCGTACACCGCCAGAAGATGCGGCGTAACTCCATTATTAGATGCGGCGCATGTCCTCTTGTATCTTGGATCGTATCTGGTGAAATATTGATAGTGATGCGGCGCATGTCATAAGTGAGATGCGGCGCATCTGGAGCAGAATAGTCTTGATCTTGTACATTTCGGTAGACTCTTAACTTCTTGCATGTTTTGCTCCATAATTAGTCCAAAATCGCCAAGTTTCACCAAATGCTTGTTTTTACCTGAGAATTACAAAAGTAAACGATTAAGTATCAATCCTCATACATAATATAATAAAACAAGTCAAATTAATAGGATAAATGATAGTAATAAAATGTACTTATTTGAGTTCATCAGGTTTCCTTCCATTTTTAGTGTCTTTCCATTTGTAGTTAAATTTCTGATTTTAGTAACTTACCACTTTTAGTAACTTCCCAATTTTAGTAACTTACCACTTTTAGTAACTTCCCGTTAATTGGTCAAATTAGGGTTTCGAAATGATAATCAGTTAATTCTAGGGTTTAAATGCACTTAAAATCAATATATAACAAAGTTAGTGTTTAAGTATAATAAATAGTTAATTAGGGTTTATATCGTATTTAATTTACATTGATGACCAATTTAGAATTTAGGCAAAATCAATTAAATATAGGGTTAGGTTGAAATTAGGTTAACACATATTTAAAAGTATCCGTAGTAACTTTACAAATGTTATTAAGGTCAAAACACATTAAATGGGGTTCGGTTACACTAAATTCTTAACTTGTAATATAGTTCAGATTTTATCTTATTCTGGTCCCGATATTTATGAATTTTATACCATACTTAAGTATCTACTAGGAAGCTCAAATATTTATCATAGATACTTATACATGTTGGTCACTTACTCTAATTTTCTCAAATTTTATTTCAAAGTGATAGTACCCTTTCAAAAATCATTTTCCCAAACCTGCCTAGAAAGATAACTGCACAGACACCTAGAAATTTTGCATTTGCTTACCCCATTATAACCCTTCAAAAAAATCTATAAAAATTCCAGTAAGTCTCGTACATCCTAAATATTCTACCTTTAAAAGAAAACCTCCTAATTCCTCACCGTTTGGAAAGTAAATTCAAAAACTCCAGCTGAATTTCCAGACTCCTAAACTCAGGATTGACATCTAATTTTCTAAAAATCAAAAAGTCGCCTACCTAACATCCAAAAATTATGAAATTTTATATGAAGATAGTACACAACCTGAACTTAGTTTTAGGCTCCTCTAAACCTGACCAAAATTTCTGAACAGCATGCAGTTGAGACAGAAAACAAATCCTTAACCCCTTATAAACCCTAATCGAACACTAATTAATTCTATGGTTTTTTTTCCAGGTTTTAAAACATATTATATGCATCTTTAATGATCTTATTAGGGCTTCATGAGTTATATCTTTGGGCTGCAAAAAGAATGACACAAAACAGTCCACATTTAGGTGCATACGGTTATGATTTCATGTGTTATACGTACCACCGATTCAACAAGGCAACCAATATTGTATTAGCATGATTTTAATAGTTTGTATGACATGTTTGGTACTGATTTTAATGCGTCGAATGAAGGCAGTAACAAGAAGATCTAGAGTACCTTATGGCAGATTCTAAATGAGGCAAGAAGGCAAGAACAATGACTCACGAATTAGTACACAAACACACCCAAGACTATCCCGATTCAACAAGCTTCAAAGCTTCCTTTTTCCCACGATCTTCAAGGGTTGAACGAAAAAGAAAAATGGCTGCTAGGGTTTTGAGAGAATCGGTATTGAGGGGGGGATTTAAGAGCCGAATATTGGAATAGAAGGAAGGAGGGGCCGTATATATTTTGTAGAGGAATCTCGTGATTTATGCTATAAAGATGGAAGGCCAAATATTCCATTTAAGTGAGAATTAAGTTTTTTTTTATCTCTTGTTGACTTTAGACGTGCGATAAGAGGGAAGTGGCAAGATTTTCGATTCTAGAATCACAAGGAAGAAAAAACGTGTACATCATGTAAGAAAAAAAAATGGGCCGATTATAGTAGGTTTAGGACATGCATAGGATTTTATTTTGTATTTAAGTTATATTGTATAGTTTATGATTTAAGTGTATGACATATAGTTTAAATGTGAGAAATTTTTAATATCAAACTTAGGTTAAACGTTCAAATTATCAAATAAGTGTGATTACAGATTTTTGGGTTTTACAACTCTCCCCTTCTAAAAAGAAAATTTCGTCCACGAAATTGACATGAAAGATTAAACAGAAACGCACCAATCACGGAAAGAAATGCGGATAACTAGATCGCATAGATTCTTCAGTCTCCCAAGTAGCTTCCCGCTCAGGATGATTCTTCCAAAGGATCTTAACGAACGGAATAGTTTTATTTCTCATGACTCGTTCCTGACGGTCCAAAATGGCCTCAGGCTCCTCAACAAAAGACAAATCTTCCCGAATCTGATAAAATGGATACGAAACCACATGCAATGGATGATAATTGTATCCTCTTAATAGGGACACATGGAACACATTATGCACGTGAGACAATTGCGGAGGTAACGCTAATCGATAAAAGACTTCACCAATACGCTCTAAGATTTCGAAAGGACCAATGAACCGCGGACTCAGCTTCCCTTTAATACCAAAATGTTTAACACCTCTGCACGAGGACACCTTAAGAAATACACGGTCACCGACATTGAATTCCAAATCCCTTCTATGAAGATCAGCATAACTCTTTTTTCGTGCCCTTGCTTCTTTGAGTTTCTCCTTAGCAATGGCAACCTTCTCATTTGTCACCTCAATCAACTCCGGTCCTTCAATAAGTCGCTCCCCGACTTCATTCCAATAGATAGGAGCTCCACATTTCCGTCCATACAACAGTTCAAAAGGAACCGCTTTGATGCTAGCATGCCAACTGTTGTTGTAAGCAAATTCCACCAAACACAAATACTCATCCCAATTTCTGGTCCATTCAAGAGCACAAGACCTCAACATATCCTCCAAGGTCTGAATAGCCTGTTCCTTCTGTCCATCAGTCTGAGGATGGAATGATGTACTAAACTTGAGTCTAGTACCCCAAGCTTTCTGTAACCCCTTCCAGAAACAAGAAGTAAATCATGAATCTCTATCAGAAATGATCGTTGCTGGAGTACCATGCAATCGAACAATCTCCTGCCAAAATATTTCTGCCAACCTACTAACCGAGAAGTATTTCCGAATGGGTAAAAAGTGAGCTGACTTGGTTAAACGATCAACCACAACCCAGATAGCATCATTCCTCTTCTGTGTGCGAGGTAGCCCCGTCACAAAGTCCATGGAAATCTAATCCCACTTCCAAGTAGGAATATCCAATGGTTGTACAAGACCGCTAGCACGTTGATGCTCAATCTTCACTTGCTGACATGTCAAACACTTGGCCACAAACGTAGCCACGTCCCGCTTCATCCCATTCCACCAGAAGTGTTGCTTCAAATCTCTATACATTTTGGTAGAACCAGGCTGGATAGTGAAAGGAGAACTGTGTGCTTCAGATAACATAGCTTCTCGAATAGAAGGATCACCAGGAACACACAGACGATTACCATACCATACAATTCCATCACCGTCAACACGAAACTCCGTCTGTTTACCTTCTTTCAAGTTCTGAATTATATACCACAATTCGCCATCGTCTTTATGTGCTTCCTTAACCCGAAGCATAAGGTTAGACTAAACCTTAAAACTCGCCCAATAACCGTCTAACCCCCGAATACATAGTTCAACCTTCATAAGTTCCAGGTTGTTGAGAATCTTTGGTGCAATATCAAGACTAGCCAAGATCCCAAACTTCCTAATAAGAGCAACAACCACATTCGCCTTGCCTGGATGATACTGAATGTTGGCATCATAATCCTTAAGGAGTTCCAACCAACACCTCGGTCTCATATTCAACTCCTTCTGAGTAAAGATATACTTGAGACTTTTATGATCGGTAAAAATGTCACAAGTTTCTCCATACAAATAATGTCGCCATATCTTAAAGGCAAACACGACTGCTGCCAACTCCAATTCGTGTGTAGGATAATTTGCCTCATACGGTTTCAGCTGTTTAGATGCATAAGCAATAATTTTACCGTGTTGCATAAGGACACATCTCAGACCTTTCTTTGAAGCATCACTGTAAATCTGAAAACCACCCATTCCTGAAGGAAGAGTAAGTATCGGAGCAGACACCAATCTCTTCTTTAACTCTTCAAAACTCCTTTCCCGTTCTTCATCCCAAACAAACTTCTCACCCTTTCGCATAAGCTTCATCAACGGTAAAGTTAATCGTGAGAATCCTTCCACAAACCTCCTGTAATAACCAGCTAGACCCAAGAAACTCCTAACCTCGGTCACTGTCGTTGGTCTTGGCCATTTAGTGATAGCCTCAAGCTTCGCAGGATCCATGGTAATACCATCCGCCGATACAATATGGCCTAAGAAAGCCACATGCTCCAACCAAAATTCACACTTCGAAAACTTAGCGTACAATTTCTTCTGACGTGAAATCCCCAATACAATACGAAGATGCTCTTCATGTTCCTTCTTCATCTTCGAATATACAAGAATGTCGTCAATGAACACGATAACGAATTTGTCCAAAAATTCATGGAAAACATGATTCATCAGGTCCATGAACACAGCTGGAGCATTGGTCAAACCAAACGGCATCACCAAAAATTCATAATGACCATAACGTGTACGGAAGGCAGTCTTAGGAACATCCTGCTCTTTTACCCGCAACTAATGGTAGCCGGACCTCAAATCAATCTTAGAAAAGAACCTTGCACCCTGAAGTTGATCAAACAAATCATCGATGCGAGGTAAAGGATAACGGTTACGAATAGTAATACGGTTCAACTCTCGGTAGTCAATGCACAACCTCATACTACCGTCCTTCTTCTTCACAAACAAAACGGGAGCACCCCAAGGAGAAACACTTGGACGAATGAAACCACGCTCTAGAAGTTCTTGCAACTGCACCTTCAATTCCTTCAACTCAATCAGAGCCATACGGTATGGAGCTTTAGAAATGGGTTCAGCCCCAGGAATAAGTTCAATGCCGAATTCTACTTCTCATTCAAGTGGTATTCCACGAAGCTCTTCTAGAAATACATCAGGAAAATCCCGAACAACCGGATGACTCTCGAGGCGAGGACCATCCAATGAAGTATCCTTGATAGAGGTCAAGAAACCTTCACAACAATGGGAGATTAAGGTACGACCCTTCAGAGCGAAAATGATCTTAATGGGTTTACCAGATGGGGAACCATGGTAGACGAATTCCAGATTATTTAAATCACCAAATATAACACGTTTGGTATGACAATCGATAGTGGCTCGATGTGTAGTCAACCAATCCATGCCCAAAATGATATCAAAATCACACATGTCTAACGGATACAGATTAGCAGAATGAATTCTATCATCAAATCGAAGCTGACAATTCAGATATTCATAACGAATGATCACAAGATCTTTCATAGGAGTAGAGATTGATAAAGCATAATCAAGTTGTGTGGGGGAAACAGTTATGTGTTTAGCAAATTTAACGGAAACCACAGAGTGAGTTGCACCAGTATCAAATAAGATAAATACAGCACGATCATACATAAAAAGAATTCCCGAAACGGTACCTGAAGAGTTTGCTGCCTGATCTCTGGTCAAGGAGAACACTCGACCCTTCGCAGCAGGTGGTTTATCATTCTTATTACCCCTACCACCGTTTCCACCGTTCTTAGGGAAATCCCTAGCCATATGCCCAGTCAAACCACAAGTAAAGCACGCTCCAGTAACACGATGACAAAGTTTCCCCAGATGCAACTTTCCACACGTCTCACAGGGTGGAGACGAAGCTTGATCGGGAAATCTCTTCTGGTTAGAGGAACCCAAAGAATAGTTGGAATGCTGACCACGATCACGATCATGTCCATACCTCTGACCATTGTTGTTACCCTTCCTAGCAAGAACTCGTCTATCAAACCCCTTCTGATCATAGGACCGCTGCTCATAACCCCTATGATTGTTGCTCTTAACTGCTGGCCTAATTCGGTCCCCATTACGATCTCTCTTGTTGTTCTGCCCAGCTCTCTCCCATAGTATCTCAATATTTCGAGCATCATTGCCCACCTGGGCCACATCCATGAATTTCATATTAACCACCCCATCCAAAATACCATCATTAAGAGCCCACTTAAAATGTTTAGCCTGCTCAGCCTGTGTACCTGCCTTAGACCCCAAAAAACCAGCCAACCTAAGGAAAAGCTTCATGAATTCACTACTCGGCTCATTCTCACCCTGACGAATAGTATGATACTCACGCTCATACTACTGCTGTTCGGACAGCGGGAAAAACTATAAAAAGAAAAGGTCACGGAAATCATTCCATGATAAAGCAGCCACATACGACTCACCACCCTTCGCCTGCTTATGAGCCTTCCACCAACTCAGAGCATCGCCTTCCAGCTTATAGCTAGCCAGCCTAGCTTTAAATTCATCTGCACAGCCCAAAACCTCAAAAATCTTCTCTATATGGGCAATCCAATTCCCGGCATCCACAGGAGTAACAGTCGAGCTAAAGGATCGTGGCTTCTGCTTCATAAATTTCTCTAACCAAGTGTGGATGTTGGTGGGTTGACCACTACAAGAACCTCCACTAGTATATGCCTGTCCTTGACGGACCTCCTCAGCAATTTGGGCGGTAAGATTTGGTAACAAAAGGTTTACAGCATTCTGAACTGCTGCAGCAAATGCAAGGTTTGAGCTAAAGTCTTCGTTAGTACCAGTGTTCACCATCTGAACTATTCACAAATGGATTAGTAAGATAAAAAGAGCATAATATCAAAATATGGAAGGAAAATATCAAAGGAAAGAGCATAGCAAAGGAATCCTAATGTCTACCCAAATCCTTACAGGTCATATCCTAGGTTCTACAGGGCGAAACCTGTCGCTCTGATACCATAATTATAACGCCCCAACCTGAAAAGGGGTCGAAACGCCACATTATGGTGTCACATCAGAACAGAATAAATAACACAAGCGCTTGCTTATGGATCTGGAAACTTATGTCTGCACCTTCAAAAGCCTCTCAGATGTATGATTGACACATGTTGTGTCTGTGTGTGTGTATTTGACAGAGTATTCTAAATAGCGGGTGAAACGGGATATGGCACCTGTAAGCGCAAACAAAAGCAATTGATGAATAATGATCTGGAATTATAAGACCTGCAAAATATAGAAATTAAATAGAGGAACTATTATACCAGTTGTAAACCTTTGTTATTCATCATAAAAAAGTATCCCACCCATCATCTTTTTTCAACAATTTATTCTTCAAACCTTGACTTCCAATCTCATTCTCATTTGTTGACGAATTCCAAACACCCTCTTAACTAAAAATTAAACTTTACCCTTTGGCACCTCTTCGTCTGCAAATAAGCAAGCAAATAAGCATAAGCACTATTCCTCCAACCAAAGTTTTAACCACAAAAAGTGCTTATCAATGTTATAAAATAATAATAATAATAATAATAATAAAAATAATAATAATAATAAAAAAAATAATAAATCTGATAAGCAGTTTCTACCTCAAACTTGTTTCTTCGCTTCTCATATGTTTCACTCACTTTCAAGATATCATTCGGATTGCTACCTTGAGCTAATCTTAAATCCACCACATCAGGAGCTCCTGCAATCAGAATAATCTTGAACTTATTCTAAAAATGCATTTTCAATATACCGTGTGCCCCGATGCTTTATAGAATATTTGTTCTAGTAGACTTTCAAAAGACCCTATTTAGAAGGTGTTTGGAATTTTAATAATAAGCAGGTGTGCTTATTGTTTTTTAAGTACCTTTCTCCTAAAATCAGACAATCTTACGAAATGTTATTTATCGGTTTTCAAGAAGCTCAATTTGTCTACAACTAAAGCAAAGGTTACTCTGGTTTAGAAAAAGGCATAACACTTGACAGATAGAGCATCTTTAAGGGCAGTAATATGATACCTTGGCGTACCCATAAGGATTCATTGCCTTCAGTTCAAAGTCCTCAACACATGTAATTTTCCTATGGGGAAACAGGGTATCTAAACCTTCACGCAACAGCTTTCTTTTATTGTCGAATTTATTCGTAAGGGCTCAAAATTCACTTAAATGATACTTAATATGGACATGCTTACTACAATCTCTTTGGGTGTCCATCTTTGTTTTTAAAGGGTAATAGATCATGTGAAAAGTTATCGTTTATAAGCTCAAATAGGACCCGCAAAAACTTTTAATCCCAACACTTGATGTTCCGTGTTTGTCATAGCAAATTTGTTCTTGCATATTGGCAGTTGCAGTTCCACAAAAGGTCCTGATCAATAACAGCGTGCAATTCTCAAAGATAGATGGGTAACAAAAGAGGATGGTGCGAAGAAGTAATCTACACCAAATCACTTGTCACAGCATTCTCTTTAGTTTCCCATCTATCTTTGGTGAAATACACACGACCGATGATCAGACCCTTTTGTAGGACTGAACCTGTCAGCATGCATAAAACAATTTGAGTTTCTATAAAAATGTACACCAATTAGATAAGCAAATAAGCACAAAAGACGTGAAATAAGCAAATCCTAACACTACAGGGGTGTTTGTTTTAGCTTTCAATGGAGCTTAATAGTGAAGGTAATTGATAGTATCAGGCTCCCCCAAGCTATTGTAGTGCATTCTTTTTCAGATTCTTCGCTTTCTCTACATCCCGAATAACCTGAAGTATAGAGCATTATTTAGTTATAAATATGATCTTTTTTAGATTTAATCGCCCTACGTTTCTACCAGCAGAAAAACTACATGAGTTATACCGTGATAACGGATGAATTTTTTTGTCTAAAATTATGACAAATTAAGCGAATCAAAATTTAATGCAAGGAGTTGTACCTGATGTTATGCTGGCTCAGTTTCGAGGTTTGTTGAAGTCTACATCAGGTGCGGCGAAAACTTGTTTTCTGTGCTCTATACACCGAAACATCTCCTTGTGTTCTTACGTATTTCAGTCCATCTACACAGCCTTAACTGAAAAGAAATCACAATACCAAAACTCATAAACAGCCAAATCATCAATTCCAAACCTGATTCTTCTTTCTTAAAGGATGATTAAACTTGAAATTCGACCCAAACTTACCGAAATTGAGAAATTACATCCATTAGATTATGAACTTCATTGACACATGAATTGAACCCTAATTTCAATAAAACATAAGAGTTAATCAAAACACCCAAACTCAATGTAATTAAAAAGCCTAAAAAACGAAGATAAAACTTACCAATAAAACTCAAACCATAGTGGCTTGTGTTTGGTTTCTCTCAGATCCGGTATTTTTTGGGGGTGTATTTAATCATCTTTATGTATGATATTTGTTGATAAAAGAAATAATTTGATTCAAGATTAGTGTTTTTTCCTGGTGTTGTTGGTTTGTAAAGCGGTAATTGTGGATGATCATAAAAATAATTTGACCGAATCTAAACACACGACTTGTGTTGAAGATACTTTGAGTATAATGCTAAGTAGCACGCAAAATTTACTACAAAGCACTTAGAAGATTTTGTGTTTGGTGATGTGTATGATAGTATGAATGTAACAGTGAAAGTAAGAACACAACGTTTAACCAAACGAATAGCTTCAATATATTAATACGGATGATCTACAATATCACCAGGGTTCAACAACCTTGAAGCTCTTACAATTAATTCGTACTTAGGGATTAGAGATATATGAAACCCTAATTAGGATCTCCTTTTATAAAACAAGGAGTCCTATACAAGTAAAACTATATTCGTATCAATCTATATTAATAAGATATACATGCAATCTATTCTATATATATCATTACGCGTTTTTCATCTTCTGCCTTTATCTTATAACCAGTACTAACTTCTTCTACTAGCAGTACTAACTGACTTAGTACTGTTAGTGTAATCTTGAACGAATCTTCAGCAGTACTAATTTATGTCTGGCTGTACTAACTGTTAGTTTAATTCCCAACAATCCTCCCCTAAACTTATGATTTCTGTGTAAATCATTAAGTTTTTCGAATTAAACTCCAATGTTGATGATGGGGTGGATTCTTTCAAACACTTATCTTCAATCTTGAATCACTTGAGAATTTTCTTCACATATAAGCTTTTGAAGAAACCATAACAGTAAGCACTCCAATATAAACTTCACACTTATCACTGATTTTGAGTTGATATCCTCCCCTGAGTTACATAATCATCTTCCCCTGAGTTACATAATCATCTTTAATAGCAACTAATTCCTCCCCTGTTTGGAAGAATCTTCACCATCACATGAACATATGACATTTGAGCTTAGTGTCTAATATGACAATTTGTACAAGTTTCCATCAATTCAGTTGTTTAGTTTCAAACTGCTCTCAACACTTCCAGATGTGTAACCTTCTGAGAGCGGTGAATCATAGAGCATAAACTCGGTATAAAACCAAGTGTGAACGAACAGTACAAACTAGTTGGAACTAGCAGTGCAAACTGTTTAGCAAAAATTTTCAGAGATTAGGATAAACTCAATGTGAACTTGAAAACACTTTTTCCCACTTATAGTTTTTAACAAACTATCAGCTATCACTTGATTTGATATGTCTTTACCAATAGCCGTTTGCTTTGGACTAGCCAACTTTTTACTTTAGGATACGGTGAGTTGATGACCATCCAGTTTTTGGTAAACTGTCAACCATAAATGGATTTGATTAGTCTTTACCAGAAACCATTTGATCTGGACTAGTTGGTTCTTATGTGGATTAAACATGGTGAACCAATTACCAGTTGTTGTGTGACAGGGTCTCACACTTCAAGTTCCAAAGCACCATTCTTTCCAAAGCACAATCCAATTCAAAATTGCTTACTTATCCTGCAAATGTTAGTCCAAAACCAAAGAAAATACAGTACAAAACATTTCCTTTCTAACAGTTATCACAAGTGACTAACAAATTTCCATAAGCAGTACTTAAAAATAATCAAGCAGTACAAACTATACAAATAGCACAACTAGCAGTACAAAAACCAAAAACACTTAGACATTAATCTTTTGAAGGATTAAGCATTCCAATACCTGTTACCAAGTACTGAAACCTTCCTACATCAAAACCTTTTGTTAATAAATCAGCAAAGTTGTCATCGGTATGAGTTTTGATAGCCTGAACTAACTTCTTTTCAGCATAGTCTCTTATAAAATGATGTCTATTTTTAATGTGTTTAGTTTTTGAATGTTGAACTGGATTTTTAATGATACACATTGTACTGCTATTGTCTATGTATATAATTGTGTTTAAGAAATTGTACCCATAGTCAAGCATCTGATTTTGAATCCAGAGAACTTGAGCACAACAACTTGCTGCTGCCACATATTCTGCCTCTGTTGTAGAAGTAGCCACCATAGTCTGCTTTTTACACTGCCAAGAGATTAATCTGCATCCTAAGAACTGACAACCACCTGTTGTAGATTTTCTATCCATACTAGCACCAGCATAATCAGAATCTGAGAATGCCACCAGATCAAATTCAGACTCTTTAGGATACCACAGACCTAAATTAGGTTGACCATTAAGGTATCTAAAGATTCTCTTGACTGCTTTCAGATGAGACACTTTAGGATTGACTTGGAATCTTGCACAAGCACAAACTGCAAACATAATATCAGGCCTGGATGATGTGAGATACATCAAAGACCCAATCATAGATCTATACATGTGCACATCCACATCTTCACCACTGTGATCTTTTAATAACAAATGTGTCTCCTTATCAACAGGTGTGCTAGCAACTTTGGCATCTGTGAATTGGAATTTCCTCAATATTTCACCAACATATTTATCCTGAGAGATAAATATTCCATCTGACTTCTGCTGTACTTTAAGTCCTAGAAAGAAAGTGATCTTTCATAAGTTTTTCAAACTCTTTACACATTTCCTTCTTTGTAGAACCAAAGATGATATCATCTACATAAACTTGAACCAGTAGTATATCACCCTTGTTCTTCTTGATAAACAGAGTTTGATCAATCTTCCCCCTATGAAACCCATTCTTTAAAAGATATTTAGCTAGAGTTTCATACCAAGCTCTTGGAGCTTGATGCAATCCATATATAGCTTTTACCACCTTATAAACTTTGTCAGAATGGTCAGGGTCAATAAAACCTGGAGGTTGAGAAACATACACCTCCTCATGAATAGTACCATACAGAAAGGCACTTTTCACATCCATTTGATAGACCATGAACCCCATAAAGGAAGCATAAGCAAGAAATAAATTTATTGCTTCAATCTTGGCAACATGAGCAAAATCCTCCTCATAATCAATTCCTTCTTCCTGAGTCTAGCCTTGAGCTACAAGTCTTTCTTTGTTCTTCACCATTATGCTCCTTTCATCCTTTTTGTTCCTGAATACCTACTTAGTACCAATCACTCTCATCCCCTTTGGCAGATCAACCAGAACCCAAACCTTCTGAATTTTGAATTAAAGCAGTTCTTCTTGCATTGCCTCAACCCAACTTGATTCTACTAAAGCCTTGAGCACATTTTTGGGTTCTATCTGGGATAGAAAGCATACAAACATACATTCATGCTCATCTTCATGGTGTTTCTCTTCATACACAACACTGAGAAATCCATGATGATCTGGTTCTTGTGTTTGTCTTCTGGTCTTCACACTAGACTGAACATCTCCAATGACATTTGTATGTAGATGATTCTTGTGAATTGTTGTTTGAGGTGTAGGAGGAACATCATAATTCATTGGCATGTTGTGCAGCTCCACTTTTTCGTCAGAAAGACTACCAGTATCAACTGTTGGTTCATCAGTATGAAGATTTGAACCATCAGTACCTTCTTTTGGCTCAGCAGTACTAACTCCACTTGTACTGCTCTCAGGAATTTCTTTTTCTTGACCTTCTAGTCCACTGATTTCACCATCATTCTTATCTTTATCAGCATCATTCTTTGAAGAATCATACAATGGACTATCCTCCATAATTGGCATCAATATACACTCTTCATCATCTTCTTCTGAACCTGCATCATGGTTAGTATTTATACATGTAACAGGCACATAGTTCATAGAATCTGAAAGCTTATGAAAATCAAACAACCAATCTGGACCAACACCTGCAACATTTTGTATATTTTCCTGAAATTCAATGTGCAGATTCTCTTCAACATGTTTGGTGCTCTTATTGTACACCCTAAAAGCTTTGCTGTGCAGAGAATAACCAACAAAGAAACCTTCTTCAGATTTCCCATCAAACTTTCCTAGTTGGTCTTTGGTATTTAGGATAGTGACATGACGACCAAAAGGTCTCATGAATCTTAAGGCAGGAGTTCTACCTCTAAAAAGCTCATAAGCAGTCTTATTGTAAGGTTGCACTACTAGAACCCTATTCTGAACATAACAAGCAGTTCTAACTGCTTCAGCCCAAAATGAAATAGGTAACTTAGAATCTGCTAACATTGTCCTAGCAGCCTCTATTAAGGTCCTATTTTTCCTTTCAGCTACTCCATTTTGCTGTGGGGTTCTAGCTACACTGAATTCCCTTTTAATACCTTTTTCTCTGCAAAACTCATCCATAACCCTATTCTTAAATTCTGTTCCATTATCAGCTAGGTTTTCTACCTTCACTATAAAGGACTTAAGAATTTCACTAGTCTCATCCTTAGTTCTCAAAAAGAAAACCCAAGTAAACCTAGAATAATCATCAGTGATAACCAAACAATATCTTTTATGATTCAAGCTATTCACAGAAGTTGGACCAAACAAGTCCATATGAAGTAAGTATAAAGCTTGATTATTAGAGTTATGCACCTTTGGCTTACAAGAAGCTCTGTGTTGCTTACCTTTAAGGCAAGAAACACAGGTTTGGTCATTTTGAAAAGTTTTGTTAGGTAAACCTCTTACCAAACCATTTTTAGCAATTTTGTTAATGGTTTTAAAATTAACATGACCAAGCCTTCTGTGCCACAACATTGACTCCTCCAATGTGGCTTTTGCAATAAGGCAAGTAAGACCTTCTTTGGGAACAAGTTTATTCATCTCAACATTGTATGTGTTACCCTTTATGGGGATTTTAAGCAATACTTGACTTTCATCAGGCAGCTTGAAATCAGGAGAAAGAATAAGACAATCAGTATCAGTGAATAATACCTTGTTCTGTTTATCACAAATTTGTGATACACTAAAAAGGTTGTACTTTAGCTCTAGTACAAAATACACATTTTCAAATTCTAGATTACCAATTTTAATTACACATTTACCAGTAATCTTGCCACCAACTCCACCTCCAAAGATAATAGGTCCACCATCCAAAGCTACAAAGTCTGAAAGGTATGACATGTTACTAGTCATGTGCCTGGAACATGCACTGTCTGAGTATCCTCTATCTTCTCCATCATTTGTAGGATGTTCTTCTGAGTCTGAGAAAGCCATTAATCCCAAGTTAGCTGGTTCCTCCGCCTCTTCCAGAAAGCTCCAATCAAAACCTGCTCCATCCACAGCTACCATTGCTTTGGAAGAAGTATCTTCCACATTCACTGTCCTCCTATTCCCTTGCTGATTTCTGTAAACCTTCCCTTGATTATCCTGTTGTCTAGGACTTCTACATTCCCTGGCAAAGTGTCTCATTTTGTGACAATTATAGCACTCCACCTTGGACTTATCATACCCAGCAACATCTATTCCATTGAAGGTGATCTTGTTCCCAGTCCTTTGGTAATACTTATTTACCCTGATACTTATTAAAGCCAATTGCCACTTTAAATCCATAGCTTCCAAATCATCTTCAGCAATCTGAAGAAGGTCTTCATTGAAGAATTGAGACCCACCAGATTGTTCTGACACAAATGCATATATGGTTTCATCAGTTAAGCCAGCAGTACTAGTTTTTACACTAGCAGTGCTAACTTTAGGGCTAGCAGTACCAACTGCTTAAACATCTTCAGGACTGTTATTGTTGGAAGATGATAAAAATGCTGTGTTTCCAGAACTAGAACTAGTGCTTCCTCCTATCTTTACTTTTTGTTCAACAATCTTGAGATTGTTGTACAATTCATTGAGAGTCATCTTTTCCAACTCAGGCTTGTTACTCCAGACCACTACATAGGTGTTCCACTCAGCACGTAGACTATTGAGAAACTTCATATTAAGATCTTCTTGTGGAATCACAATTTTCAGAACAGTAAGTTGGCTGACAATCCTTTGAAGTCTATTGAAGATATGATCAAGTGTTTCAGAACTTGAGGCACTGAAGTTCTCATAACTATGCTTAAGCAAGGTTCTTTGCGCCTTCTTAGTGGCTTCATTACCACCAAATCTCTCCACAACTGCTTCAAAGAGTGTCTTAGCAGTCTCATAGTGGCTAAAGTTTAGCATTTGATCATTAGGAATTGCCATGAGTAACAAATTCCTAGCCTTCTGATCATTCTTCTTTTTGATTCTCTCATCATTTGTGACTGGTTCTGTGTTCAGCTTTGTGTTCTTGGTACCATTAGCACGAGTTTCCTCAGAAGTAGTTGGTTTGAAGGAATCACCATTGATAATGATATCCCATAGTGCATAGTCTTGCACCATGAAATTTTTCTCAATTCTGAGCCGCCATAGATCATACTCGTTCTGTTTTAGCATGGGGAGTTTAGCAAGGATAGAGGTTTGAGGTGTCTCCATGTCCATCTTCTTGATTTGTAAGTGAGTAAATACTTTTGGATCTTCTAATTCAAAGTATCAGAAACCTGGCTCTGATACCACTTGACCGGATCTATACACACGACTTGTGTTGAAGATACTTTGAGTATAATGCTATGTAGCACGCGAAATTTACTACAAAGCACTTAGAAGATTTTTTGTTTGGTGATGTGTATGATAGTATGAATGTAACAGTGAAAGTAAGAACACAACGTTTAACCAAACGAATAGCTTCAATATATTAATACGGATGATCTACAATATCACCAGGGTTCAACAACCTTGAAGCTCTTACAATTAATTCGTACTTAGGGATTAGAGATATATGAAACCCTAATTAGGATCTCCTTTTATAGAACAAGGAGTCCTATACAAGTAAAACTATATTCGTATCAATCTATATTAATAAGATATACATGCAATCTATTCTATATATATCATTACGCGTTTTTCATCTTCTGCCTTTATCTTATAACCAGTACTAACTTCTTCTACTAGCAGTACTAACTGACTTAGTACTGTTAGTGTAATCTTGAACGAATCTTCAGCAGTACTAATTTATGTCTGGCCGTACTAACTGTTAGTTTAATTCCCAATAATCCTCCCCTAAACTTATGATTTCTGTGTAAATCATTAAGTTTTTCGAATTAAACTCCAATGTTGATGATGGGGTGGATTCTTTCAAACACTTATCTTCAATCTTGAATCACTTGAGAATTTTCTTCACATATAAGCTTTTGAAGAAACCATAACAGTAAGCACTCCAATATAAACTTCACATTTATCACTGATTTTGAGTTGATATCCTCCCCTGAGTTATATAATCATCTTCCCCTGAGTTACATAATCATCTTTAACAGCAACTAATTCCTCCCCTGTTTGGAAGAATCTTCACCATCACATGAACATATGACATTTGAGCTTAGTGTCTAATATGACAATTTGTACAAGTTTCCATCAATTCAGTTGTTTAGTTTCAAACTGCTCTCAACACTTCCAGATGTGTAACCTTCTGAGAGCGGTAAATCATAGAGCATAAACTCATTATAAAACCAAGTGTGAACGAACAGTACAAACTAGTTGAAACTATCAGTACAAACTGTTTAGCAAAAATTTTCAGAGATTAGGATAAACTCAATGTGAACTTGAAAACATTTTTGCCCACTTATAGTTTTTAGCAAACTATCAGCTATCAGTGCCCTGATATAATGCACTTTCCTTATAGTTTTTAGCAAACTATCTAGATATGATTATGAGTTATACTTATAGATTAGGATAAACATTTTTGCCCACTTATACTTATAGTTTTTAGCAAACTATCTAGATATGATTGTGAGTTGTTAAATTAGTTAGTAACGGGTACTGTTTATTCCACTAGTTGTTACTGTTTAGACAAATGTAGAAGCTACAGTGCCTTGATACAGTGCACTTTCCCCCTTTCAATATATAGTATAATTTGTGATGTTCTATAATTAAGTTTTTATCAAAACAAGTTCACCCAACTTCATTATTAGAAAAATGTGGTAATATTACTTTTTACTAGTTTATATATTAACATTAAAAAATGCTAAAGTTTGAACAAACAAATATATTTGTTGCGTATGATAATATCATTTGTGATATTAAATACTCTCTCCGTCTAAAATTAATAGTCCATATTTGTTTTGATATCTCAATTTAATTGTTCACTACCATAATATATAAATAGATAAAAAAGTTTGATCGAGTTTACCATACTACCCTTTATTGAAATTAATAATACAAAGTTTAAATAATAACTTAATTAATTAGTTAAGCGTAAACCTGTCATTCTGCAAAAAAATAAGAGAGAGAAAGCAGTAATTATGTTTTTCTTAAACTGTGTGTTTTTTGTTGGAGGACAATAATTTTAAGACGGAGAGAGTAAATGCTTAATTAAACAGTTAAATAAAAGATTTATTCAAATTTTATTTTTAGAATATTTGGAAATATTAATTTTTACATGTTTATACAAAAACTTTTATAATATGATAAAATTTATTTGTTGTGGTAAGATAGTATCATCTGTTTTATTAAATAAGTGTTTAATTAATTAAATTTTACCGGTTAGCAAAACGAGTTTCCTCATCTTTTTTATTTAAAGAGGGGGAATTAATTAAATTTTACCGGTTCATACAATAACTTTTTTTGGAAAATGATAAAATTCGAACAAAAATATGTATTTGTTGTGGTATGATAGTATCATTTGTTCTAGAGGTGAGCATGAAGCGAGATGAGACGGTTTTATGCTAAAACCAAAAACCAAACCGTATATTTTGGTTTTTGAAAACTACAAACTTTTTATACATAGTTTGTTGATGAAGACTTTAATAGTAGTCAATCGCAGCAGATAAGTGTATATTTGAAAAAGAAAGTGATTTTCTTGTCTGCGACTTTCGAGACTTATAACTAAGTTTGACGGCGGCAATTTTTTATAGAATTTTATTTGAAATTTAATTACGAATCCATGGCCTCTAACGACATTAGTTCACTATAAACGGTTTTATAAACATTACTTAATGTCAGTGCCATTGGCTTCATATATAATTCAATTCCCTCAAGGTTAATCTTTATTTATATTTATAATCATATAATACATATGACAACGCATAACCAAACCCTAATGGACACCGACCCAACACAATTATATCAGGACTTATAAGACCAAGAGTAATGGGCGTTGAACTGGGCTTAGTTGCCCCTTCAACGCCCGTTGGCCCACCCCCTTGGGGCGTTGAAGCCCGTTGAATGGCTATAAAATCCAACGACCGTTGATGCATCAACGGGCGTCGAAGCAATTTTTAAACAAAAGTTGACAGTTGAAGGTAGTTAACGTTAACTTTTGCATTTAATTTTTTTTTTATTTCAAGCAAAAGTTAACGTTAACTTTCCCTATAAATTTACAAAGTTAACATTTATCTTTTACAATGAATCCCAATCAATACAACATTCCCGCCTATGGCTCAAACCGAAACGCACAATTTGTTGCTCCACGAATAGCACCCAAGCAACAAACCGATCAAGAACTAAATAACAACCAAGTTTTCGGCTACATGTCGCAATTACCATACCTAAATTTTAACCCATTTGAAAATTCGCAAAATGATGTTCTTATTACACCAACAAAACCTTCACCAACACAAGCTTCACCACAAGAAGTGTGCGGGTCGTCAAAACGATCTCACAAGAAAAAACCTCGGGGTGGTGGCCGAGGTCGAGGTGGTGGCCGAGGACGAGGTGATGAAGGTGGCGTTGAAGAAGTTGTTAAAAAAGTAACACAAAAAAATGGTTGCCCGATGAACTTGTGGCGTTAACGGCTTCTTACATCGCGATATCCGAGGATCCTAATGTGGCAAATTTTCAACAAGGTGGGACATTTTGGATACGGGTTCATCAACAATTTGTCACGAGACGTGGATGTGATGAAAGAACAAGAGATTGTTTAACGTCAAAATGGAGGGACGTTAACCAAAAGTGTTCGTTGTACAACGGGATTTATGGTCTCGTTAAACGAAACCGTCCGAGCGGAGGTGATGATGTTAAAGTGCAACAAGAGGCTATGCTTGAGTTCCAAGAGATCGATGGGAACTTTACTAACTATATCCCGTGTTGGCAACTTTTAAGGTTATCCCCCAAATGGAAACATGTAACACCCCAACCCGGCAAAGGTAGAAGTATCACATTATGGCGACAAATCAAAGCATACATAATACACAGTGGAAGTCTTAAAACAAAATTCATTAAAGAAGTCAAGCCAACATGGCTAAAGCCAAAACATAAGTTCAAATGATAACGAATAATCCAAAGGAACGAACAATAGAATGAAATCCAGTCTAAACAAATGTCATAATTAAAGGTGGTCATCTAAGGTAGCAACTCCATCTAAGCTCTACTCTCATCCCCATAGCAAAAATCCCAGCTCCTAGCTTAGATACCTGCCGCAGGAAAAGGAAATGCGGTTGAGCTTAAAAAGCTCAGTGAACAGATACATAAACAAAGTAATGATAACGAAACAGAAATAAGATATGGTGCAATGGGGAAACATCATGAGGTATAAACAATGTGAAGGTGTAATGAGATAGGTTAGGATAGTCATCCTCCACGAGCCCAGACAAATCAAATATAGTAACCATAGAGGGGATGCCTCTCAGATAATATGAGGGGTGACCTCATGTATCAAAATGGAGTGATCAGCTCCCAGATATATGTGAAGGGCATGTATTGCACACAGTACCAATCACCAGACAATAATAAATCAGATAACAGATAATCCACTAAACAGATAACAGATCTAGGATGCATCCATACGCCCCCGCAGACAAATAATGGCCAAAATAATATAATGCGCATATCAGATAACAGATAAGGGGACGGTGTGTAACATCACTCGAAGACACTAGAGTCATGCCATTGGTGCATCAATGACATGGCCATGTTACCTTCATGGCTAGGGTCACAAATTTTGGCACGGGTATCAAACTAAGAGTCAGATATCAAATCAAATCAGAATGTCATATCCAAAGGTCCATAACAGATGGTTCATAACAGATGGTTCATAATCCAATATTTCAGAAGTAATATCAAAGGTCCAAATCAGAGTTTATCAGATAAAGGTTTACAAACAAAGGATCATGGCAAAGGTTCACAACAAAAGGGTACATAGCAATGGCTTCGGGAATCTTAAACGAATCAGAATTCAAAGTCAAAATCAAGGGAATAAGACACCCTTACTGAAAAAGGGCAGAGTATCTGTACCTTATTACGAATGCAAGCAAAGTAAGAAACAGAAAGCAGAAAGCACCGAAACAGATCAAGACCTCTCCCTCTCCACACCTAAAGGAGCAGAAGAGAATTATAATTGGTTCTTAATTACTTATTTTAGCTGTCTTCTCATTTTAAGTAACTTTCTATTTTTAGCAGGTTTCCAAATTTAGTAAGTTTCCATTTTTAGAAAGTTTCCTTATTTAGTAAGTTCTCACAATTAGAAAGATTAAGGCATTATAAATTCGGTTAAGTCATTAGATAAGCATATTATGGACATAGGGTATATTTTAACAAGTTTCAAAAGTTTAGGGTTAAACATAGTAACTTTTCATAATTTAGGGTTTTAAATGTAACAATACCAAAGTTAAGGGTCTAAAGTGAAAGTATTACAAATTATTAATTTAAATCTATAATTATCAAAGTTAACGATTAAAATCCTTCAAGTTTGACCATTTTACATTTTATACTCTTTAGTTTATTAATTTACAATTTAAACCCCATAATTTATTAAATCACATTTTAATCCTTAACATATTAACATTTACACAACGAGCCCTCAAATTAACGAAATTACAAAATATATCCTTTAATTTAAATATGGTACGAATATACCTTCACCTTTTCATAAATTACAATTTTAGTCCTTTAATTTATAAAAACCCCAATTCGTTCCAATAATTATCATATTTACCCTTTAGACCTTTAAGTATCCAATTTTACACATTTAACCCCTTATATCAAATATTATACGAAGCACCCTTCATTTTCCAGAATTTACAACCAAGTCCTTCTATTTTATTAAAATTACAAATCGAATACATATAATTAACGATCTACCATTTAAACCCATAAATTCCATATTTTACGAATAACACCCCCAAGTTATATTTTATACAAGGCACCCCTGATCGATATTACCTTACAAAAATAGCCTATAAGTTTAAACAATTACAAAACATCCCCTTTCTCTTTTAAAATCAAATCGGTAACACAAATAAATCACCAAACCCTAACCCTAATTTCCTGAATCAATAGTCAATTATTATTCCATCATTATTTCATTTATTAGACTAGATCTACCCCATAGCATTAACCCTAGGTCGCTCGTTAGTGTTTTTATCCATTTACACGTTTTCTATATAAAACCCGATTAGAACAAATAATTCGACAAGGCCATTTTAGGTTATAACGATTCGAACTAGTATTTTTCCAGAGTCATATGGGTCGTATAGGTCTCAAATAAAATAGGTGTTGCACCCAGAAAAATCGTATAGAGTATATTAGATTTTATACTCGTTTTAATCATCAATATTTATCACGATCGATCCAAGCTATAACAAATCAAACCAACATTTTTCCAGACTTATATGATGCTTATGTAACCCAGAAAATTTTGAGCATTACCCAGAAAAATCGTATATACCGATTTGTATTTTAAGTGTGTTCTCGTTATTAAAATTTCGCATGATCATTCTAGCTTGCATGATTCGATTAGGCCATTTTATTTAGAACATATATGATGTAAGAAACATAGGAAAAATACCAGGAAGAGTTTAGAACGATCGGATGAGTTGAATGGAATTTGTACCTCACGGCTTAGCTTAAATCGACAAACCAAACTTCTAGCGATCGAATGAATGAACCCACGACCTCTAGCCTATTTTTCCAAGCCTCCTTAGATGATGAACAACACCATAAAAATACCCAAAGAGTTCCAGAAATTCGTATGAAGATGGGAGAGTTTTGTGTGTTTTTTATTAGGGTTTCGGTATAGTAAAAGGGAAAGAAATAAAACCGAGTATAATAGGGAGGGGAGGGCATAAACTTTCGGCCCAAGAAAAAGGTAGATGTGATCAAATTTGATTTGGAAGATTTCCTCATTTATTTTGTGCTTATCTTTTATTTATTTGATTGGTAAATAATTAATAATAATAGAAATAATACATAAAATACATAAATCGACCCATATTAATTGTGTGTGTTTTCACATAATTTTTGTACATTCCAAATTGTTAAAATGTGGTAACATAAATTACTTGATTCATATCTTGCTCATTTCCAAAGCTTCGGGATTAATTTGGTGCTTTATAAACTTATTAATCAATTTTTGAAGTTATAAGGGCAATTTGGTCTTTTTACACGTTTTAGATTTTTGGGGTATTACAACTTCTTCCCCCCTAAAAAAAATTTCGTCCTCGAAATTTGCGAAGAACCAGAAACGAAACAGAACGGAAAACAAAACAAAGGCATACCAGATCAGAACAAGAAATGTGGATAACTAAAATAGCTTCGGTTATGAGTTCATGGGTTCTCATTGGTGTAGAGATGGATATACGATTTGTTAATGGTGTTGGAGTTATATTAAGTCTCTTGGCAAACGGATTAGATATAACGGAGTAATGCAAAGACAAAACGATCACCAATGAAAAGAAAGCCGGTAATGGTACCTGATGAGTCCGCCGCATGATCACAAGTATAAGCATAAACTCGACCCTTAGTGGGAGATGGCTTAGCCGAGTCTACTGGTACAATATGGCCTTCTTGGGACAGTCCTTAACCCTATGATGAGTAGAGCCACATGAAAAACTACCACCAGTAACCTTAAAGCAAGGACCCGGATGAGCCTTTCCGCAAGTGGTACATAGAGGTGGAGGAGGCAAAGCCTCAATAGGCCTCTTCTGACCTGAAGAACTCGAATGATGACTCTGCTGAGAACCCCGAGTCGACTGCTCTCTGGACTCCTGACGCCTCCTCTGTTCATATCCCTGGTCTTGACGACTCCTATGCTCCCGACTCTGGTCCTGACGGCCCTGCTCCCTGAAGCTCACACGATTTCCGTCTCTGTCTCTCTTATTCGAACCCTCATCAGCATGCAACAACTCAATGTTATGGGCCGCGTCCGCAATTGAAGCAACATCCTCATACTCAGTGTTCACAATACGATCCAATACCCACTTCTTCAATGCCCATTTAAAGTGCCTAGCCTGACGATGAGCATTACCCGTAACCTCTGGTCCAACAAAACTAGCCAACCTCATGAACCTCTGCATGAATTCCCCAGACGACTCTCGATCCAACTGACGAATAGTCCCATACTCACGTTCGTACTTCTGCTGCTCAGACAACGGAATATACTGCTTATAAAATATGACACAAAAATCCTCCCATGAACAAGTATCAGCGAAATCCTCTTCCTGTGACTGAACATACGCTGTCCACCAACTCAGCGCATCACCCTCCAATTTGAATGTGGCCAAACGCGTCTTGAATTCATTAGCACAACCCAAGACCCTGAACAGTTTCTCAATATGAGTGATCCAATTCTCTGCCTCTGTGGGAGTGGCAGCAGACCGAAAAGAAAGAGGTTTGAGCTTATTGAACCTTTCGATCCAAACATGAATACCAGTAGGTGGAGCACCGCCACCACCACCACCTGATGAACCCGCACCATTTCCTCCTGATGAACCCGCACCATTTCTGATGTCATTGGTGATTTGGGTCACCAACTGAGGAAGAGCATTAGCCAAAGCAGCGGCTATCATGGCCTCGAAGTCAGGGCCATCCTCTCCATTTCGGTATTCGGTATTACGCGTATTCACCATCTGAACGATCATTAAAACGATTAGCAAAATAGGGAAGAATAGGCACGAAAGGAAAGACGAAACAGAAACCTATGTCTACCCAAATCCTCACCAGTCAAAACTTAAGTCTTAAGGGTCAAATCCTAGGGTCCATATGATCCACAGGCCATGGCTTATGTACTACAGGTCGCAACTTGTCTCTGATACCATAATTGTAACACCCCAACCCGGCAAAGGTAGAAGTATCACATTATGGCGATAAATCAAAGCATACATAATACACAGCGGAAGTCTTAAAACAAAATTCATTAAAGAAGTCAAGCCAACACGGCTTAAGCCAAAACATAAGTTCAAATGATAACGAATAATCCAAAGGAACGAACAATAGAATGAAATCCAGTCTAAACAAATGTCATAATTAAAGGTGGTCATCTAAGGTAGCAACTCCATCTAAGCTCTACTCTCATCCCCATAGCAAAAATCCCAGCTCCTAGCTTAGATACCTGCCGCAGGAAAAGGAAATGCGGCTGAGCTTAAAAAGCTCAGTGAACAGATACATAAACAAAGTAATGATAACGAAACAGAAATAAGATATGGTGCAATGGGGAAACATCATGAGGTATAAACAATGTGAAGGTGTAATGAGATAGGTTAGGATAGTCATCCTCCACGAGCCCAGACAAATCAAATATAGTAACCATAGAGGGGATGCCTCTCAGATAATATGAGGGGTGACCTCATGTATCAAAATGGAGTGATCAGCTCCCAGATATATGTGAAGGGCATGTATTGCACACAGTACCAATCACCAGACAATAATAAATCAGATAACAGATAATCCACTAAACAGATAACAGATCTAGGATGCATCCATACGCCCCCGCAGACAAATAATGGCCAAAATAATATAATGCGCATATCAGATAACAGATAAGGGGATGGTGTGTAACATCACTCGAACACACTAGAGTCATGCCATTGGTGCATCAATGACATGGCCATGTTACCTTCATGGCTAGGGTCACAAATTTTGGCTCGGGTATCAAACTAAGAGTCAGATATCAAATCAAATCAGAATGTCATATCCAAAGGTCCATAATAGATGGTTCATAACAGATGGTTCATAATCAAATATTTCAGAAGTAATATCAAAGGTCCAAATCAGAGTTTATCAGATAAAGGTTTACAAAGCAAAGGATCATGGAAAAGGTTCACAACAAAAGGG
Organism: Artemisia tridentata subsp. tridentata; assembly: GCA_021014915.2. NCBI lineage: Eukaryota > Viridiplantae > Streptophyta > Magnoliopsida > Asterales > Asteraceae > Artemisia > Artemisia tridentata. Next base: position 404,999,656 of record CP139508.1, read on the forward strand.
TACATAGCAATGGCTTCAGGAATCTTAAACGAATCAGAATTCAAAATCAAAATCAAGGGAATAAGACACCCTTACTGAAAAAGGGCAGAGTATCTGTACCTTATTACGAATGCAAGCAAAGTAAGAAACAGAAAGCAGAAAGCACTGAAACAGATCAAGACCTCTCCCTCTCCACACCTAAAGGAGCAGAAGAGAATTATAATTGGTTCTTAATTACTTATTTTAGCTGTCTTCTCATTTTAGATAACTTTCTATTTTTAGCAGGTTTCTATTTTTAGAAAGTTTCCTTATTTAGTAAGTTCTCACAATTAGAAAGATTAAGGCATTATAAATTCGGTTAAGTCATTAGATAAGCATATTATGGACATAGGGTATATTTTAACAAGTTTCAAAAGTTTAGGGTTAAACATAGTAACTTTTCATAATTTAGGGTTTTAAATGTAACAATACCAAAGTTAAGGGTCTAAAGTGAAAGTATTACAAATTATTAATTTAAATCTATAATTATCAAAGTTAACGATTAAAATCCTTCAAGTTTGACCATTTTACGTTTTATACCCTTTAGTTTATTAATTTACAATTTAAACCCCATAATTTATTAAATCACATTTTAATCCTTACATATTAACATTTACACAACGAGCCCTCAAATTAACGAAATTACAAAATATATCCTTTAATTTAAATATGGTACGAATATACCTTCACCTTTTCATAAATTACAATTTTAGTCCTTTAATTTATAAAAACCCCAATTCGTTCCAATAATTATCATATTTACCCTTTAGACCTTTAAGTATCCAATTTTACACATTTAACCCCTTATATCAAATATTATACGAAGCACCCTTCATTTTCCAGAATTTACAACCAAGTCCTTCTATTTTATAAAAATTACAATTCGAATACATATAATTAACGATCTGCCATTTAAACCCATAAATTCCATATTTTACGAATAACACCCCCAAGTTATATTTTATACAAGGCACCCCTGATCCATATTACCTTACAAAAATAGCCCATAAGTTTAAACAATTACAAAACATCCCCTTTCTCTTTTAAAATCAAATCGGTAACACAAATAAATCACCAAACCCTAACCCTAATTTCCCAAATCAATAGTCAATTATTGTTCCATCATTATTTCATTTATTAGACCAGATCTACCCCATAGCATTAACCCTAGGTCGCTCGTTAGTGTTTTTATCCATTTACACGTTTTCTATATAAAAACCGATTAGAACAAATAATTCGACAAGGCCATTTTAGGTTATAACAATTCGAACTAGTATTTTTCCAGAGTCATATGGGTCGTATAGGTCTCAAATAAAATAGGTGTTGCACCCAAAAAAATCGTATAGAGTATATTAGATTTTATACGCGTTTTAATCATCAATATTTATCACGATCAATCCAAGCTATAACAAATCAAACCAACATTTTTCCAGACTTATATGATGCTTATGGAACACAAAAAATTATGAGCATGACCCAGAAAAATCGTATATACCGATTTGTATTTTAAGTGTGTTCTCGTTATTAAAATTTTGCATGATCATTCTAGCTTGCATGATTCGATTAGGCCATTTTATTTAGAACATATATGATGTAAGAAACATAGGAAAAATACCGGGAAGAGTTTAGAACGATCGGATGATTTGAATGGAATTTGTACCTCACGGCTTAGCTTAAATCGACAAACCAAACTTCTAGCGATCGAATGAATGAACCCACGACCTCTAGCCTATTTTTCCAAGCCTCCTTAGATGATGAACAACACCAGAAAAATACCCAAAGATTTCCAGAAATTCGTATGAAGATGGGAGGGTTTTGTGTGTTTTTTATTAGGGTTTCGGTATAGTAAAAGGGAAAGAAAATAAAACCGAGTATAATAGGGAGGGGAGGGCATAAAATTTCAGTCCAAGTAAAAGGTAGATGAGATCAAATTCTGATTTGGAAGATTTCCTCATTTATTTTGTGCTTATCTTTTATTTATTTGATTTGTAAATACTTAATAATAATAAAATAATACATAAAATACATAAATCGACCCATATTAATTGTGTGTGTGTTCACATAATTTTTGTACATTCCAAAGTATTAAAATGTGGTAACATAAATTACTTGATTCATATCTTGCTCATTTCCAAAGGTTCGGTATTAATTTGGTGCTTTATAAACTTATTAATCAACTTTTGAAGTTATAAGGGCAATTTGGTCTTTTTACACGTTTTAGATTTTTGGGGTATTACAAATGGAAACAAGTTGCCGATGGCCATCAAAGGCGTGCCAAAAAGTCCAAAACATCTTCGTCAACCTTCGAAGATAGTCAAAGTTCGGACGCACATGTGAACTTTGATTTAAACAATGAAGATGATGTTGATGTTTTTGAAGACATGCCCCGACCTATGGGTAGGAATAAGTCTAGAGACAAACGACCAATGAGTAGTATGGGAGAAGAATTCAAGGGTTTGACAACCAAAATGGATGATATTCTCGAATTAAGCCGTCAACGTTTAGAGAAAAAAACCGAACAAGAGGCGGCAAAGATTGAAGCCCGAAACAAAATGATAAAGTTGGAGGAAGATCGTCAACTAACCGAGGATATTGAATATTTGCAAAAACCGATACCAAACGAACCCGGTTTGGTACGAGACTTGATGTTGCTCAAAGTAGCAAAAATTAAAGAAAAATATGGAATAACCGATAACTACTAGTTTGTAATCGTTGTTTTATTTAAGTTTGTAATCGTTGTTTTATTTTAATGTATGATTTTACGTTTTTAATTGTTAACGTTAGTTATTTACCTTTTTTGTTAACGTTAACGTTTAATGTTAACGTTTAAAAAAAAAAAAAAAAAAAAAACTACCTTCAACGCCCCACCCACTACTCCCATTTTTTAACAAAAACCCATCTTACACATGGGACACATATCAACATATGCCCCAACCCACACACCTTACCACTACTCTTGGTCTAATCAACTGCCTAATGTTGTGGGGCAATATAATAACAAAAACTGAACTTTAGATGGTCTATATAGGTAAACTGCTAAACTTGATGCAGTTTTTTTTTTAATTCAATATTGTGAAAATATTATATAAAAAATATCATATTTAATTATCAGAAAGTTTAAACTTTATATCGCATAAACTATAATGAAACTAATTGCGACTACAAGCCACAGTCAATCATTTTAACCAGTTAACTTCATAATATTACCAACTAGTGGCTTTATATTACTTCAGCATTAGGGGAGTGACTTCCTGTTATTATATATATATTATATATATATATATATATATATATATATATATATATATATATATATATATATATATATATATATATTTTTTTTTTTTTTTTGAACGGTGACTTTCATTTTTTAGATTAGAGTCGCACCCGCCACTTCGGCAGGCCCTCATCCTCCACATATCCAAACTATGTTGTCTGAACCGGGTCCACGCTGGCGTAGTGAGAATTTTTAACGACGTCCGCCCAGAAACCGTGCCGCAATTATTTTTTATTAAAATTATTTCAACTTATGTTAAGAAAAACATATATTGAAAAAGACTAATGATTTGCACACTCTCATTTTTTATTTGCATACTTCAAACTGTTCTTTAAGCAGTTGTACATTAATTATATGCTGCTTCTGAAAATTGTATATTAGAGTGTGTGGATTTAAATTAAAAGCGTGCCGATCAACACTCATTGAAAAAGCATTACTCGTTGAGAATTATAATCACATGGTACTCATCTTCTTAATGCAGTACTGAATAGTGCCCAAATCATGACTTGGTCAAATACGATGCATGAATCATGATCCGGAGTGGTGACTGGTGAGTGGTAGACATGCATGTGACTGTGATGTACTAGTTACTTTCTAAAATAAATAAAGAAAAAATTACGCGAATGGTTCTTGTGATTTACACGAATTTCAAGTTTGTGAGCTATTTCATTTTAATTACGTCACAGATACCTATTTTGTGAAACGTTGCACGTATTTGGTCCCTAAGTTGGATGGACGTTATCTTTGACCGTTAAGTATTTAATTAATGTTTGCCCGTTAGTCCCTCCGTTAGCATTTTTTACATCGTTAGTCCTATTTTTTGCATAGTTAGTCCTTCTCTCTACCACAAATACATAAACACAAATACACAAACACTACACACTATAATATCTCTATCTCTCTCTCTCTCAAATCCTCCCCTCCTCTCTCTGCCACCACCACTTCTGCCACCACCACGACATCACCACCAAAAAACACAAAGACCAAGAACAATGGATCCCTCAACAACAACAGCAACAAAAGACGATTCATTTGCAATAGGAACACTCCTCTCACTTACAACCACATTCAACGAAACCTTCGAATGTCAAGTCATTACTTACGACAGACCATCCAACATACTTGTCCTTCAAGAAGGCTTAAAGTCATCTCAATCTTCAAGACGCAACATTAGGCTCTTAAAAGCTAATTATATAAAAGAATTTACCTTTTTGGGACAATCTGTTGATAACCCACTTGATTTCAAGAAGTGCTTTCTTGATTTGAATTCGCTTCAGAGTAAAGAAGAGGCTTCTGTTAGGTCTTCTTTTTTTTTTGGTGATTTATGATGGGTTTTTGGGTTTAATGAAAACCCATTTGGGGTTTTTGGTAAAGATGATGCTGCTGATGATGGGGAATGATGCTGCTGAAAACCCATTTGTTATTTTTGTGTTTTGGTGTTTTAGGGATCGAATCTGATGTTTGATCAAGGTGGTTGTTTTTAAAATTGGATTTGTTTTGTTTTTAAAATCGAATTTGGTTTAAAATCTGGTTTAAAAACATCACACTTAGGCAAATAAGAAACATAACAAACAACAACCCAAATCCAATTTGTTTGTTGGTTAAAATCGTTCCTACATGGGATAATGATGTAGTTCGAATCTGTGTTGTTATTTTTAAAATTGGATTTGTTTATTGGTTATGTTTTTAAAATTGGTTGTTGTTTTAAAATCGAATCTGGGACGGTTCGAATCTGTATTGGGACGGTTTGAAAATTGGATTTGTTTGTTGGTTATGGGTTAGCAGTTTTGATCTTGGTTCGAATCTGTTGTCGTCTCTTTCTTTTCTTGTTTTGTTTTTTATTGTGACCAATGGTGCTTGTGTGGTTTCTAATCTTGGTGGCGGTTTAGGCTAGAAATAGAAAGATGTGAGTGGTCGAAGATGAAGTTAAACCCACTATATTAGAGGTAGAAAATGAGTGTATGAAATGACAAAAAGTATACCCTCAATAATTTTTTTTTCCAAAAAATTTAATGTCGGAAAAAATTAATTTTTGTAAAAAAAATTTCGAAAAAAAAAATTATTTTTTCTAAAAAAATTAATTTCGAAAAAAAAAATTTCTAAAAAAATTAATTTCGAAAAAAAATTTCGGAAAAAAAAATATTTTTTCTAAAAAAATTAATTTCCAAAAAAAAAATAATATTTCTAAAAAAAATAATTTCCAAAAATAAATTAATTTTTGTAAAAAAATTTATTTTGAAAAAAAAATTGAAAAATTGACAAAGATACCCCCTCATTTAAGGTCAAACTTAGTCAACTGTATTTGTGTTTGTGTTTATGTATTTGGGGACTAACGATGCAAAAAATACTAACGGAGGGACTAACGGGCAAATAATATTTATATACTTAACGATCAAAGATAACGTTCATCCAACTTAGGGACCAAACGCGTGCAACGTTTCTCAAAATAGGTATATGTGGCGTAATTAAAATGAAATAGCTCCCAAACCTGAAATTCGTGTAAACCACAAGGACCATCAGTGTAATTTTTTCTTTATGAATAAATAAACACATTAAAAGGTAACGTTCTGATGGTCGGACTTGTTTAGCAACTTGTATAAGTTTCTGGTACTACATCATTATCTATATATACTAAAAGGCAGGATTTAGGGCTGCATTAGAATGGTGTACATCACTGTTCTTTCTACAGTGGCATGTGCTTAACCAAGTTGTGCAGAACAGTAAAATGTGGGTTACACATACTAGGATAATTTAATAATATTTTTGCACGAAAATTATGGTTGAAATTGTGACTGATGTTGAACTAATGCATACAATACACATGTGACACAAAAGTATTGGATACACTACTGTGGAAACTACTGTTGAACATGTAATTACTTTGTAATTGTGATATTTTGTACTCTTTTATCCTCCCTTGGTATACTTAAAACCAAGAAACTTCTAGTAAACTCAAACAACAACAAAAAAAACTTGATTTACACATGTATGTACAAGAACATTGGTTCTACAGATTCTTATTATTATGCATATAAAAGTCCAGATGCCTTTTTCCTGCTCTTTTGTTACTTAAAATTTGATTTCATGCAGCTACTATATCCGATCCAAGCCTGCCTTCTTAAAGTATATACCTGCAGATAACAAACATCTTCTTAGAAGGTCAGTTTCTACATGATTCAATGTATTTTACTGCTTTTTTATGATGTAATTTCCTATGATATTAGCATCAACATTGATTTACTAACCTTTTCCATTATGCTTATGCTTATATCCAAAAATTTTTTGCATGTGTGCTTTGTTACGCATATACATTTCTTACTTATGTTAATATATAGATTGCACACTTCATATATATGCTCTGTTTCATATAAAGTAGTATACACAATTGTGATAATGCGTACAAGGTTGTTAACAAATGGTTTAAATAACTTTCCAACAATTATATGCCGTATGTTAGTAGTACCAATGGTTTGGGAAAACAACCATTTACTATAAATGAAAATACCCAAGGAGTTGATGGAAAAAAAATACCTTACAATGATTTACCAAAAGATACCAGCATACCATCAAATCCTTCATTTAAGAATATCCAAAAACATGATTCCACTGGAACAAATGCACTTCGTGCGAAATCCTTCAATGAGAGTAACCCCGCTTTACACGGCGACAAAAAACGTAAAGGTTATGCATTGCGTAGGACTATCGCTCAGAATCAAAAGAAGTTTAAAGGTAATTTCATTAAACACTTTATTGTTATACATGTCGATTATACTATTACTAAATGTGTTAATACTTGATAGTTACGATTAATTGATTAAACTTTTGTAGGTATTCACATCAAAAAAAATTGTAATAGTACACAAGCATGTGATTTCACCGCTAGAATTATAGAAGGTTATGAACCATATGAGAATACCTGCATATACGCCAGCCCCATTGAACAAACTAATGGGATTACAAAGACATCTTCGCTTGACCCTTTTCAAAACCACCAAATACAAAATAATTTAGTCAATGACCATATGTGCAGCAGTTCAGCTACGCCATATAGTCAAGGTAAGCAGTACCTTAGCTTAAATTTAAAAAAAAAAATGTTTAATTTGTGTTTAAAAATATCCAAATTGTAAATGTTTTTGATTAATACACTGACATTCAGGAACTATTTTTCGCAGATTCTTTTGATAACAAAGGCAAGACAACATCAAAACCGTATGAAAATACCTCTACATATGACAATCACAATCACCCAACTGCTGCGATTACAAAGACATTTTCAACTGCACCTGTTGAAAAGCATCAGACATACGACAATTCAGTCAACAACCATATATGCAACAGTACAGCTACACCATATAATCAAGGTAACCAAAGTTATACATGTCGATTATACTATTACTAAATGTGTTAATACTTGATAGTTACGATTAACTGATTAAACTTTTGTAGGTATTCGCATCAAAAAAAAATTTGTGATAGTACACAAGCATGTGATTCCAGCGCTAGAATTACAGAAGGTTATGAACCATATGAGAATACCTGCATATACACCAACCCCATTGAACAAACTAATGGGATTACAAAGACATCTTCGCCTAACTCTGTTCGAAACCACCAAATACAAAATAATTTAGTCAATGACCATATGTGCAGCAGTTCAGCTACGCCATATAGTCAAGGTAAGTAGTACCTTAGTTTAAATTATTAAAAAAAATAAAAAAAATGCATGTTTAATTTAGGTTTAAAAATACACAAATTGTAAATGTTTTTTATTAATACACTGACATTCAGGAACTATTTTTTGCAGATTCTTTTGATAACAAAGGCAAGACAACATCAAAACCGTATGAAAATACCTCTACATATGACAATCACAATCAACCAACTGCTGCGATTACAAAGACATTTTCAACTGCACCTGTTGAAAAGAATCAGACACACGACAATTCAGTCAACACCCATATATGCAACAGTACGGCTACACCATATAATCAAGGTAACCAAAGATAAGTAAATAAACAAATGAATATATAAATAAAGTAAGAAAACAATGTTAGAATTTTACCTCATTTTAAATTTCTTTTCTTGCAGATTTTTCTCCTTTATACATTGACATTGGGGATTGTGATTATGCATGCAAGCACTGCAATGCAGCATTCTGGTATTCAGAAAGGTTGAAAGGGCATGATCAATTGAATAAGGTGAAATACAACAGATGTTGCGCAGATGGGAAAGTATACCTTCAAAAGGAATTAGAGCCACCAATGTATTTTAAGCAACTATTCAAAGAAAGGCACTTTCTGGATAACATTCGAGCATATAATCAAATGTTGAAAGGGCCCCTACGTCTTCAAAATTTCGGGCCAAATTCACCATTGGATAGGCACAATATGTCCAACCAATAAAGATGACCCGAAGTTTATGCAGCTTTATATCTATGATACAGAAAACGAAGTTGCTAATAGGATGAAACCTTTTGGTGGGAAAGATAACAGTGGATTGAAACCTGAAATAGTCCAGAATTTAATCCAAATTCTGGATGACCCCAATCAATTGGTGCAGATATTCAGAACGGCAAGAGACAAATGCAATGAAAACAATGTAACTGAGTTCAAGATTCAGATTTACAATGTGGTTGGCAACCGCCAGTATCAGCTTCCATGTTCGGGGACTCTTGGAGCAATAGTCTTTGAAAGTACCGCAAATAGTCAAATAGACTATGAGGTTATTATAGAGTACAAGGACAAAGGGCCTCAACGAATCAATAAACTTCACAGCTCATACATGTCTCTCCAATATCCTCTTCTATTTGTCTATGGTCAGCCGGGTTTTAACACAAAATTGACACGCAAAGGAGTAAACGCAAACAGGAAGCGAAACAAATTATCTATGAATATGTATTATAAATACCAATTACATGAAAGATTTGACCAGTATGGGCTTCTCTTTAAAGTTGGTCAGCTGTTTCAGCAGTATTTAGTGTCAGTGTATTGTGCGCTTGAACAAGATCGGCTAGATTTTATCAGAGCAAATCAGAACAAACTTAGAAGTGAATGCCTGTCAGGTATTTGTGACGCAATTTCAAAAGGAGACCATTTCGGAAGTCAGATAGGCCAAAAAATCATTCTTCCTTCAAGTTTCACAGGTGGCCCAAGATATATGTACAGCCATTATCTTGATGCTCTCGCCATCTGCAGAGTCCTCGGGAATCCACAATATTTCATTACATTTACATGTAATGTTAATTGGCCAGAAATCAAAAGACACATGAAAAGGTATCCACAATTAACACAAGCAGACAGACCTGATGTTATATGCCGTGTTTTCGAGGAGAAGGTCAACGATTTTTTAAAAGTGCTCAAAGAAGGTCATATTTTTGGCCGTTGTACTGGAGGTATGTGAAACTTTAACTAAATTTTTATTATTAAAAAATATACTATAAAACATAAATTTTTAAACATAATAGTCACTCTTCTTATTTATTGACTGTTTTCATTTACAGTTCTTTATACAATTGAATTCCAAAAACGAGGACTACCACATTGTCACACATTACTTTGGATAGATGCAAAAGATAAAATAAAAGCTCCAGAAGAAGTGGATAACTTTATTTCTGTAGAATTGCCCGACAAAGTATCTGACCCCGAAGCATACAGGGTAGTTGCCGATATGATAATGCTATGGACCATGCGGGAATGCTAAACCGAACGCACCCTGTATGCAAGAAGGTGTATGCACAAAGAATTTCCCAAAGAAATATAGTGACAATACTTATTTTGATAAAGACGGGCACGTACACTATCGAAGGCGAAGAACATCCGCTTATATCCCGAAAGGTGAGCTCAAATTAGACAATAACTTCGTTGTTCCATACAATCGTATGCTTTGTCTGATGTTTCATGCTCATATTAACGTAGAATATTGTGGCTGGAGTATGCTTATAAAATACTTATTTAAATACATTTCAAAGGGCACGGATCGAATTGCTGCACGTATTGTTAGACCAATTGGTGAGCCAGGGCCTTCATCATCTGTTCCTAAAATACAGATAGATGAAATAAAAAATTTCATTGATGGACGTTTTCTATGTCCACATGAATCGTATTGGAGGATACTTGATTTTCCTATCCACCACAGAGAACCACCAGTGCAGATACTTGCAGTGCACTTAAAAGATATGCAGCAAATAACCTTTGGTGAAAAAGAGCCTTTAAAATGCATTGTCACAGACGATGGAAGAAAGCTAACTACACTTACAGAGTGGTTTTCATACAATGCATCATTTACAGATGGCCGTCATCTTACATATTTAGACTTTCCTTCTGAATATGCTTGGTATGAACAAACAAAGACATGAAAGCGCAGAAAAGTTAAAACAAGATATTCGATTGGTAGATTAGTGTATGTGCATCCAGCAACAGGCGAACTATTCTATTCTCGTATGCCGCTTACACATCAGAAAGGTTGTAGATCATTTATTGAAGTACGTACTGTTAACAATCGTGTTTTCCCAACATACCGAGCAGCATGTCAAGCTATGGGACTTCTTGAAGATGACAAAGAATGGGATATAGCATTAGAAGAAGCGTCAACAAGAGCATCATCATCAGAATTATGTATGCTGTTTTCTCATATGTTGATCTACTGTGAAGTTTCCAACCCTTTGCAACTTTGGGAAAAGCATTGGCATTCTATGGCAGACGATATTCCTCAAAAAGCTTCTCAATCAAGTGGCGTTAAAAATCTACATGTAAATGATCCTGAGGTAAAGAGCTTTATCATCTATGAAATAGAAATCATATTGAATAGATTTTCAAGATCAGTCAAAGAATTTGGTTTCCAATTGCCTCCAGACGATTTGCTGCGCAATTTGCACAACAGACTATTGATGGAAGAAAAAAATTACAACCGTGAAGAATTAAAAGAAGAGGCTGCAAGATCAGTTGTGAAGTTAAATGCAGAACAGAGGCACATCTACAATGTTATAATCAATGCATGTGCTAACAAACAACAAGAGTTGGTATTCATTTATGGACATGGCGGAATAGGAAAGACTTTTCTGTGGAAAACAATTATCAACATACTGCGTTCAGAAGGCAAAATTGTATTAGCAGTCGCTTCTTCAGGAGTAGCCTCTTTACTTCTACCATCTGGCCGTACAGCGCATTCTAGATTTAAAATACCGCTTGAGGTGAACGATGAATCAATGTGTATCATAAAAAAAATACCCTGATGTCCACTTTACTTAGTGAAACAGAGTTAATAATATGGGATGAAGCACCAATGAATGACCGTCGGTGTTTTGAAACCCTTGACAGAACCCTTCGTGATATTCTAACGAACCCTGATAAACCATTTGGTGGCAAAGCGGTTATGTTAGGTGGCGACTTCAGGCAAACACTCCCAGTAAAAAAAAAGGGCACAAAATCAGAAATAATAGGATCATCAATCGCCAAATCATATTTGTAGAAACACTTTAAAGTTTTCAAGCTTAAAGAAAACATGAGGCTGCTTCAAGCTGATCTTAATGATTATGAAAATAAAACAGCCCGTGATTTCTCTTCATGGTTACTTGATATAGGTGACGGTAAAAACGGAGAACGTGATGAAGAAAATCCAAATGAAGCTGCTTGGATTAAAATTCCACCACAGTATTAAATACCAGACGATGAAAATGGTCTCCAAACACTCATTGATTTCATCTACAATAAGCAGACCTTACACCAATCAACAGCCGAAGTGTTGCAGCAAAAAGCGATCGTATGCCCGAAGAATGAAACGGCGGATGAGATAAACGAGAAAATATTATCGCAAGTAGAAGGAGAAAGTGTCGTATACATAAGTACGGACGAAGCGATTCCAGTAGGACGAGATGGTGCAGCAACTGTAATGCTGTATCCACCAGAATACTTAAACACTTTTAAGTTTCCAGGATTACCACCAAACACTCTTCACTTAAAAATTGGAAGTCCAATTATGCTGCTAAGGAATGTTAATATGTGTGGCGGGCTTTGCAACGGTACGAGAATGATAGTGACAAACCTTATGTCAAAATTGATTGAAGCAGAAATTATTACAGGTACAAGAATTGGCTAGAAAGTATATATTTCAAGAATGCCTTTAATCCACAAAGACCCAAACTACCCTTTCATTTTTAAAGGAAAACAATTTCCAGTCAAGCTTTGTTATGCTATGACTATCAACAAAAGTCAAGGGCAGTCTCTTAGTAAAATTTCTATCTATCTACCGCAATCGGTCTTCGGCCATGGGCAATTATATGTTGCATTATCCCGTGCAACATCACCGAATGGGTTAAAAATTCTTTTGAAATCTGATGGTGAACAACCATCAGATATGACAAAGAATATAGTTTATAGAGATTTCTTAGCACAGATTTGCATACAAGTAAACATTATTATACTACATATACAAGAACATATTTTACTTATATACATACTTTTATATCCACTAACTTTTACACTACATAATGCAATCTGTATTTTATATGTGCATTTCACTAACATTCCTACTTTCTCTTACCATACACAGGATGGCGCAACCTAATATCAAGAACATACAAGCAAGAGACAGGAACCTAGAAGCAAAAATCTATAGAGCATGGATAGTTCAAGACCCACCAGATACAATATCAGTATATATAACTCCAACATTTCGATGTAAAGAAATGTAATGTACCCCCTCAAGCTGTCCTTTTATATCCGTTAATTTCAAAAAAAAAACACTTTTCATTAAACGGCTAGATCTAAAAAAAAAAAAAAACATCAAAACTAAACATAAACCATTAAACCTACCTTCATTAAACATAAACATCAAAACTAAACATCAATGCTAACATTATGACCACGCTGGCATTAATATTCGATTGTGAATAAATAATTTCTATTGATATTTAATGAGATGAGATCTTCGATTTGGTTTATTAAAATTAGATGGGGGCAGAGGTGAAAGAGGGCGGAGAGTTTAAGATGTATGTCTGTAGGGTTAGGTTAAATGAATGTCTAGCCAATCCTTTATTAAATACCGATCATATGGTTGGTTATAACTGGATCGGATATATTCTACTTGGGCCTATGACAAACATGATGGACTGGATTGAATAAATGCGCTGGAATTATTTCTTAATATAAACCGAATTATATTCAGAACTTAATGTTTTAATATATTTAAGTATGTTATGTTTTAATGTAATATTATGTTTTAATAAATGTTATGTTTTTAATAAATGAAGTATAGTTGATATAAAAGTTAGTTAAGGTGTGTTAAAACTGAATTATTGTTGGGTGTGTTAAAGCTGAGTTAAGGGAAGTCTACAACAAATACGTGAAACCAACAAATGGACTAAAGACCCAAACCGCATGCAAAAAAAAAAAAAAAAAAAAAAAAAAAAAGGTCCTTTGGAGAATTAATTTTAAAAAATAATCCTTTAGTTTATCAATCTTTTTCAAATTTACTCCATTTTAAAAAATAGTCATTTGGTTTATCGATCTTTTTAAAATTTACTTCTTAATAACTAACTTTCAAACAAGACTTAGCATCACAATCCCACCGCAACGCGCGGGTTTCCCAGCTCATTATATCTATATAGTAAATTGCGTAGTCGGTGAACCTTTTTTTAATTATTTTTTTATACTAAAATATTCACCTTCTAAGCCCACGTTTGTAGCCCACTAATGAGCCCAGTAAACACAATAAATGTAACACCCCCAATTCAATGATGTAGCGAAATTCAAACTGGGTGTTACTTGATGGCACAACAGTCATAATAATAGAAAATGATCTCTAACTGAGTTGTTTTAAAAAGGATTTATCATTCAAATTATAATATATCAGAGTTTACAAAAGAGGTCCCATAAGGTTCCATGTTTACAAAGTACATCAATATAAAGTCATTTGATGTCTTTTTGAATGATAAAATATGTTATAGCCTTCTTGATTGAGTCTGTGCCCCTCCGTGCCATCCCTGATCATTATGCACCTGAAATACATGCTAAAAACTGTCAACACAAAGGTTGAGTGATATTCATAGAGTTTGTTTATGTAGTTGAACACAATATGTTGATAGTGTGAGTTATAAATTCACACTCATGGTTGGAAAACAAAACAGTTATTATTACTCACTAATCTCATGTAACCAATACGTTAACGTGTGCCAATATCGATCGGCTGATTACCCTGGTAGGTACTTTTCCAACATACCTAAGACTCAAATATAGTGCGTTTGGTTACCGGACCCAGTCAACACAAACGGGATTCGTCAATCCCAATAGGCCTATTCACTAATATTCGCGCTCACTATCCTAGTGATTAAATGGTTCATGATATGGGGACTTTGAGTGGCAATGATGGTACTTAGTGATAATAAAACAATCATATAGCATACAATTTCAAAGCATTGTGTTCGGTTAAAATAGCATGTATTCCCCCAAGGGTTTGTAAAACAATTAAGTAATAGAAAGTGGGGCTATGAACTCACCGTGAGTTGGATGGTATTATGGTGCTTAAATGAGTTCGATGGATAAGTCGGGAATTCTTTAAGTGCAACCTACAATAGAACGTTGCGACTCAGGTTTGGAGTAATGTCTAAGAATACGAAGACTTGCCTATATATGTTTCATATAATGTTCATGATGTAGTACTTAGTGTGTCAGGTAGGTTGTTGTAATAAGATGGTTTATGAAACATTTTTAGTTTGTATATCTCGTACTACCGTTCGGGCCATCGTAATTCAGAGGTCATGTAGTAAACGTTCGAGGAGCCAGGACACTTTAACTCGTAAATCCACAACTCGTCGATCCGTTTACCCAAATGAAGCCCCTCACACAAAGTTCCCTAGTGTTGTAGTATTTGATAGAAAATATATTTTGCTTACTTGATTATATGACACAATAAGAGTTTATAAATACCATAAATGTTGGGAATTATGATGCGTATCAAGAGCAGACAACTTAGGTCTGGTAGTTTACTAAGTTAGGTCTGTTTGTGATTTAGGTCTGGTAATGTAAAGTTAGGTCTGGTAGCACATTTAAGTCTGGTTGACTTATAAAGTTAAGTCTGGTCGTGAAGATAGGAAAGTTTGTTAGAGTTATGTTAGGAAAAGATACAATGCGTGTATGTATCTTTATAGAAGATTTGTGTATATCTTCTGTGTCGTCTAGGGTTTCCTTGTGTTATAAAAGGATCCCTAAAGGTTGTTAGTTCGTGTGTGAGTTGTACGAATTCTTAATAGTGAATATCAATATACGAAGTTAGTGATATCCCTGCTTGTGTTCTTAATTGTTCTTGTTAAGATTCCGCATTAACAATAACAATCACTTAGGGTTTCTCACTTAGATTGGTTCGGATTTATCCTAACCATCTACTAGGTATTCAAGACTACTTAGTGATCCATATACAATTTGTGGACCAACAAGTGGTATCAAAGCAAGGGAGAGACTCTGAATTCGAAGAACACTAAATCCCTAAAACCTAATTCTCACTCAAATCACCCTTCACAATGTCTGAACTCGATAAGCCTGAAACTTTCTCAATCCATAATAGTGAGGATGAGCAATCAAACCATGAAGATGAAGGAAAAACCGAAACCAGTAACTCCCAAACACAACAACAACCCATCCCTTCCACAACCACAATCTCAAACATAAAACTTCCACTACTGAAGAGAGAAGAGTATGATATATGGGCCATGGAGATGGAACATTATCTGGAATACATTGATAGTGATGTATGGAAGGTGATTCAAAAGGGAAATTCTAAGAAGAGAATTTCACAAGGGAATGATGGGCAGCTCAGAATAATGCCACCAGTATCTGCTGAGGAGATTAGGGCTGTGGAGAAGGAAAAGAAGGCCAGAACCTTGCTTCTTATGGCTATTCCTAAGGAGCATCTACAAAGGTTTCATGGCATTCTTGATGCTAAGGAGATGTGGGAAGCTATCAAGAAACGATTTGGAGGTAATGCTAACTCCAAAAAGATGCAAAAGGCTGTTCTTAAACAGCAATTTGAAACATTCAGTGTTTCAAAGACTGAAGGTTTGGAGAAGGGCTATGACAGATTTCAACATCTGTTAACACAACTGGAAGTTCATGGTGCAGCAGTCTCAAATGAGGATGCAAATCACAAATTCCTCAGATCTTTACCATCAGAATGGGGCAATGTATCTGTGGCGATGAGGATTAAGGAGGAAGTAGATTCTATGACACCTGATGACCTATACATAATCTTAGGATGTTTGAAAGGGACATCAGTAACACCACTCAGGCTTCAACCAGTTCATCAAATGTTGCTTTTGTGTCTCAAAACAAAAGCAGTACTTACAAGGTTAGATCTGGTGGTGTTAGGTCTGGTAACTATGAAACTCCTTCAAGTGAAAGGTCTGCTTCAAGTTTTACTGATGAGGTGATACATTCTTTCTTTGCCAATCAAACGGAAGATGAAAGCTTTATTAGTGAAGACCTTGAACAGATTAATGATGCTGAAGTTGAGGAGATGGATATAAAATGGCACATTGCCATGGTTGCTTTAAGGGTCAAACGATTTCAGAAGCAATATGGTAGGACTATCAACTTCAACAACAAATCACCAGTGGGATACACAAAGAGGACTGTTGAATGCTACAACTGTCACAAGCATGGGCATTTTTCAAGAGATTGTCCAGAGAAGAAGTCTGCTGATGAGAAAAGAGTTGAAGATGGGAAGATGGAAAAGAATCAGATGAGCCTGCTGACAATGGAAGCTGGAGGAGTCAATTGGGGTGAGCATCCAAGAGTAAATGAGGAGTCTGATCATGCTCTCATGGCCATTGGTAATGAGGTATCATTATGCTCTAAATTATGTACTGACTCATATAATCATGTTAAGGCTTTGTGTGATGAGCAGCAAGAACAAATAGGTGATCTAGAAGTAAATTTATTAGCACATAAAAATGCTGTAAAAACTTTAGAGGCACAAAAGGTCACCCTTCAAAACCAACATGCTGCTTTAAATGAAAAACTATACTTTCAAGCTAATAAGATATATGAACAAGATGAGAAGCTTAAAAGGTATAGACAATTAGGGCTTAAAATTCAGAAGGAGAGGGATGAGCTGAGAAAAAGGGTAGATCAATGGAACAATTCAAATAATAATCTGTTTAAGTGTTGGGATTCTCAAATTAAGTCAAATAAAAAATGTGGCTTAGGATATGAGGAAAATGAGAATAGGGCTATATTTAAGAATAGAGAAGAGGACTATGCTGATAAGCCTTTGTACAATAGGTTTGTTAAGACTGGTGACTTTAAGGGAGTACCACCACCTTTGAGTGATGACTATACTCCTCTTGAAAAGGAAGAGTTGGATGATTCACTCTTTGTGTATGGTAAGAAAGGTCCTCAAGTGCCTGAACCAACTACCTCAGAGGACAAATCTAGTAGATATTCTTCTTGTCAATCCAATGACTCTGAAGGATCTATTGATGGTTCCTCTGATCACTCTAAGTCTGAGTCAAACAGTGAGGAAAAAGAGAATCCTGAACCTAAGGTTGTTAAGAAGTGTGAACCTGTTGTTACTAAACCTGTAGTGACTGAACAAAAGGCTGAGACAGTTAAACCTAGTTGTGTCAATCACATAAAAACTCCTAGGGAATCTGTTAAATTGAATGAGTCACCTAGAAGCAATAGTGTTCACAGAGAAAGTAGGAGTAGTTACACTTATGCTCCTAAAAGATGCTTTGTGTGTGGAAGTTTGAGTCATTTAATAAGAGATTGTGACTTCCATGAAAAGAGAATGAAAAGAGAGGCTGAGCAAAAGAGAATGAATGTTAATAAGGTTCATGGTTCAAATAAACCAGTTTGGAACAATGCTAGTAGAGTTAACCATGCTAACCAGTTTGTCCCCAGACCTGTTCAACTAAATAACACTACCAGACCTAACTCTTTTGTTAATTCTGGTAGACCAAATTTTGGGTCTGGCTACAGAAACTTTAATGTGAATAGGAAAAATGTTAACTTTATGAGGCCTAAAGTCAATACTGGTTATGTTAACTCTGTGAGACCTAATGTGAACACTGGTTTTGTAAGACCCAAGCAACCTTTTCAAAAACCTCAGGTGAATGCAAATTTTAAAAGAAATAATTTTTACAAAGCTCATTCACCTGTGAGAAAACAAGTTGGAAAGAAAACAGCAAAACCCTTAAAGGGAAATGGGGATTCTGCTGTTAAGACCTCAGCATGTATGTCTTGGGATTCAAACAAAAATAAATCCATGTATAAATCCCAAAACAACAGTGGATCAAGTTCAATTAAGAAATTTAAGCATATTGATCCACAAGGCGGACCCAAGCCTACTCAGGCCTGGGTTCCTAAGAGAAACTAATTTCTCTTCTTTATGTGCAGGATCATCCACTATGCTATATGGAAGATAGAGGAATACTTGACAGTGGATGCTCTGGGCACATGACTGGTAACAAGAACTATCTTAATGATTTTCATGAATTCGAGGGAGGTTCTGTTACTTTTGGAGGAAGCAAGGGACAGATAACTGGTAAAGGAAGAATTATTGTGGGCAACATAGAATTTGACAATGTATCTTTTGTGAAAGAACTTGGGCAGTTCAACCTTTTCTCAATATCACAGATTTGTGATACTCAGCATAAGGTGCTTTTTACTGAAACTGATTGTCTTGTGTTGACTCCGGACTTTAAGATGCCTGAAGAACATCAAATTCTTCTTAAAGTTCCCAGACAACACAAAATGTACAGTTTTGATATGAAAGCATCTAATCCTGCAAAAGGTGCTACCTGTTTAATTGCAAAAGCTACATTGGATGAATCTAAGTTGTGGCACAGAAGGTTAGGCCATGTGAATTTCAAAAACATGAATAAACTTGTGAAGAATAACCTTGTGAGAGGTTTGCCTTCAAAATTGTTTAAAAATGATCATACTTGTGTGGCTTGCAACAAGGGAAAACAACATAGGGCATCCTGTAAGGTTAAATTAGAAAGATTAATCACTGAACCTTTGCATACCTTACATATGGATCTTTTTGGCCCTACATCTGTCCATAGTATTAATCATGCATGCTATTGCCTTGTCATTACAGATGATTGTACTAGATATTGTTGGGTGTTCTTTATGTCTAGGAAGGATGAAGCTACCCCTTTGATTCAAAATTTCATTAGACAGATTGAAAACCTTATTGATAAACGAGTTAAAATCATTAGGAGTGATAATGGCACTGAATTTAAAAACAAGAGCATGCTAGATTTTTGTGGTAATAAAGGAATTAAGCAACAATTCAGTAATGCAAGAACTCCTCAGCAAAATGGAGTTGCAGAGAGAATGAACAGGACACTTATTGAGGCAGCTAGGACTATGCTAGCAGATTCACTTTTACCTACTACATTTTGGGCTGAAGCAGTCAGCAATGCCTGCTACATCTTTAATAGGGTTAGAGTGACCAAGCCTCAAAATAGAACTCCTTATGAGCTTATGTTTGGCCACAAACCAGTTGTTAGCCATATAAGACCTTTTGGGTGTCATGTTACCATTCTTGATACTCTAAGTGTTCTTGGAAAATTTGAAGGAAAGTCTGATGAAGGGTTTTTACTTGGGTATGCATTAAACAGTAAAGCCTTTAGGGTTTACAATCTAGTATCCAAGAAAGTAGAAGAAAATCTGCATGTAAACTTTCTTGAGGAAAAACCCAATGTCAAGGGAATTGGTCATAGGTGGATGTTTGATATTGATTATTTGACTGATTCTATGAATTATGTTCCTGTCTCCAAGGAGAATCAAATTAACCCTATTGGAGGTACCCAAGAAGCTACTAATATTGCAGGTACCAAAGATTCTTCAAATTCAGGGAACATTGATGATATGGCTGAGCTTGTTGTGATTCCATCTACAGAGAACAAGTCTGATGCAGCTGAAGCAGTAATCAAGGATTCTTCCACTCAGAATATAGATTCTGAAGTTAAGTCTGGCAAAGTCAAATCCCCTAGCATTACCAGTACTTCACATTTTAAGTCTGGTAGTGATGTTCTACCAGACCTTTCTTCAAATACTGCATGTGCTGATTCTGAGATGCCAGAACTTGAAGTATTTCCAAATCCTAATGAAGGTGTTTTTGATGGGGCTTCCTATGATGAAGGAGGAATTATTACTGATTTCAACAACTTACCCACTGAAGTGGAAGTAAGTCCAACCCCCACTCTCAGGATCCACACCATTCATCCCAAAAGTCAAATAATTGGTAACCCCAAGTCTGCTGTTCAAACAAGAAGTAGAGTGCAACATCAGTCTGATTCTCTTGCACTCATTAGCCTGATTAAGCAACAACAAAGGGTCAATCATAAGGACCAGCAACACTGCTTATTTGCTTGCTTTCTTTCTCAAAGTGAACCCACTACAGTTTCTGAAGCTTTAGGGGAGGAAAGTTGGGTAGAAGCCATGCAAGAAGAGTTGTTGCAGTTCAAGCTACAGAAAGTATGGGTTCTTGTAGACCTACCTAATGGAGCTAAAGTTATTGGTACTAAATGGGTCTTCAGGAATAAAAGGGATGAAAGAGGGGTAGTTGTAAGGAACAAAGCAAGGTTGGTAGCTCAAGGATACAAACAGGAGGAGGGCATAGATTATGATGAGGTTTTTGCTCATGTAGCAAGGATTGAAGCTATCAGGTTATTTTTGGCCTATGCATCATACATGGGATTCAAGGTATATCAGATGGATGTCAAAAGTGCTTTTCTTTATGGCACTATTGAAGAAGATGTGTATGTACATCAACCTCCTGGCTTTGAGGATCCTGCTAACCCCAATCAAGTGTATAAGGTTATTAAAGCTCTATATGGTCTTCATCAGGCTCCTAGAGCTTGGTATGAAACTCTTTCACAGTTTCTTGAAGAACATGGATACATCAGGGGTGTAATTGACAAGACTTTATTTATTAAGAGAGATCAGAAGGATATTATCCTTGTCCAAATTTATGTGGATGATATCATTTTTGGATCCACAAGAAAGTCTTGGTGTGATGAATTTGAAGGTTTAATGAAGAGCAGGTTTGAAATGAGCTCAATGGGAGAACTTACATTTTTCTTGGGACTGCAAGTTAAGCAAAAGGATGATGGACTTTTTATTTCTCAAGACAAGTATGTTGCAGAAATTTTGAAAAAGTTTGAGTTCTCAAATGTGAAGGCAGCAGTCACTCCCATGGAGAACAAAGTGCCTTTAACAAAGGATGAAGATGCTGCTGATGTGAATGTGCATCTTTACAGATCCATGATAGGTTCCCTCATGTATCTTACTGCTTCTAGACCTGATATTATGTATGCAGTTTGTGTTTGTTCACGCTTTCAGGTTCAACCAAAGACTTCACATCTTCATGCTGTGAAGAGAATCTTTAGGTACTTAAAGGGCAAACCAAATTTGGGCCTTTGGTATCCTAAGGAGTCAACTTTTGACCTGACAGCTTATTCAGACAGTGACTATGCTGGTGCAAGTCTGGATAGGAAATCAACAACAGGAGGTTGTCAGTTCCTTGGAAGGAGGTTAATATCTTGGCAATGCAAGAAGCAGACGATTGTGGCTAATTCAACTACTGAGGCTGAGTATGTAGCAGCTGCTCATTGCTGTGGACAAGTTTTGTGGATTCAGAATCAGATGCTGGACTATGGTTTGAATTTTATGAATATTGTTATCCATATAGATAATAAGAGTACTATCTGTATTGTTAAGAATCCAGTATATCACTCTAAAACTAAGCATATAGAAATAAGGCATCACTTCATTAGGGATTGCTTTGAAAAGAAGTTGATTAGAGTGGAGAAAATACATACAGATTTTAATGTTGCTGACCTGTTAACTAAGGCATTTGATGGTCCTAGATTCAATTATCTGGTAGTTAACATTGGTATGATGAACCCCTAGTTTGAGTTAAGGGGAGGTTTGGCCTAAGGGGAGGTCAAACTGTGAAGTATGTAAAGTATGAATACTTACCAGCATTTAGGTTATTTTTAAGTCTTGTAGTTTTGATTTTAGTTCTGTTAGTGATAAAAAAAAAAAAAAATTGTTTTGTTTTATCTATGTCTTTTATTTCTTTTATAGGCAATGCTGGATTAAGTATATTTTCACAAGTTGTTAAGTGAGACTATTGGAACTTCTCACTTGGTGGAGGTGCTTTGCACTAACACATCAAAAGGTTATCAGTCCACCTTGTCTCATCAACATAAGGACTGGCTAATCCTGAGCAAACGGCTAACAGGTAAAGATTGCTCAAATCCGTTTATGGCTGACAATTTGCCAAAAATTGTATGGTATTCAACTCACCATATCTAAGATAAGTGAAGAGTTGGCTAGCCCACAAGGTTATGGCTTGTGGTAAAGGCTGTGGAAAACCATAAATGGTAATCAATTCACCATGATGAGGTGCTTTTCCATCAAAGAATTGACTAGTCCAGAAGCAAACGGCTTTTGGTAAAGACTTAACAAATCCGTTGATAAGCTGATGATTTGCTTAAAATCATATGGTTATCAGTGTACCATGGTCTTACACACCAAAACATTTGGCTACTCCAGTAGTAATGGCTATTGGTAAAGAGACATCAAATCCATTAAATTTCAATGATTCACCTCTCACAGGTGTTAACACACCTGGAAGTGATGAGAATAGATATGAAACTTAATATGAATTGATGTACATATAGTCAATGTTGCTGCAAAGACCATATCAGAAGAGCTTATCAAGATTCAAGCTGCTAGAAAGGAACAAGACCTAAATACATTTCAAAGTGTTCAAGATTCAATCCTCAGAAGGCTAAATCAGAAGAACTTGAAGTTCATGAAGCATGAAGATCAAGTTAGGGGAGGATTGTTGGGAATTATGATGCGTATCAAGAGCAGACAACTTAGGTCTGGTAGTTTACTAAGTTAGGTCTGTTTGTGATTTAGGTCTGGTAATGTAAAGTTAGGTCTGGTAGCACATTTAAGTCTGGTTGACTTATAAAGTTAAGTCTGGTCGTGAAGATAGGAAAGTTTTTTAGAGTTATGTTAGGAAAAGATACAATGCGTGTATGTATCTTTATAGAAGATTTGTGTATATCTTCTGTGTCGTCTAGGGTTTCCTTGTGTTATAAAAGGATCCCTAAAGGTTGTTAGTTCGTGTGTGAGTTGTACGAATTCTTAATAGTGAATATCAATATACGAAGTTAGTGATATCCCTGCTTGTGTTCTTAATTGTTCTTGTTAAGATTCCGCATTAACAATAACAATCACTTAGGGTTTCTCACTTAGATTGGTTCGGATTTATCCTAACCATCTACTAGGTATTCAAGACTACTTAGTGATCCATATACAATTTGTGGACCAACAATAAATAAACTTAACAAAGTCCATAAGTATTTAAATCATGAACATAATATAAGGACCATATATCGCATAAATGAAGTATAATAAGCATGAAAATGATATTGAGCAAGAAAAATGTGTTAGGGTTTCTTACAACTTTTGGCTTTCACTTAAGAAAGGAAATCAAGGATTTAAGAACAAGAACTAGAACAATTTCTCCCTTGGAATCCTTGAGAACCCGAAACCAAAATAAGATTATAACGACGTCTTTGTGGAAATCCGAAGCTATTCGAGGATTATAACGACGTCTTGTTGGGAATCCGAAGCTATTCAAAGATTATAACGACGTCTTGTTGGAAACCCGACCCTATTCGAAGATTATAACGACTTCACTTGAAAACTTGCAGAAAAGAGGATCAAAGCCTAGTTTTCTTTCAAGAACACAAGATTTTTATTTCAAAATCTATAAGAAGTGCCTTTAGGGTTTAGGACTTTAGGTTATAAGAGAGGAGGGTGCAAGTTTAAATGAAGTTTTAGGCTAGTATTTATAGGAAAGACTTAGGGTAGTTTCGTAAATACATATTTACACATGTAAACATCTTATGAAATCAAGGGCTAGGATTAAACCACATTTCATTGGTTCCATCCTTGATAAGCTTCATGAAGCTTTCATGAGAAGCTTGATAAGTTTCATGCATTATCTTGCTTTTACGGAGTCAGTTTTGTCCCGGTAATTGCTAACTGTAAGTTGTTAAGTCACGAAACGTAAAACCGGGTATCGTAAAAATACGAAACTTGAAAGAATGTTTAAACTTATCAATATACTCCATAATAAAATATAAAACGAGTGATAAGTTCCATCAGGTTGCTCAAACCCTGTTAAAACTGAAAACGCGGGTCTAAAACGCGAAATACGTAAAACGTACGAAAGTTGCGCAAAATTGAGAAAAGTAAAATGTAAATTTTCTAATAGGATAATAATGAATTAAAATAGCCTATAACGTCTAGACTGGGCTCAGTCTTGTGTCGGTTGGTGTTAAACATCTTTTAGACCTAAAACCGGAAGCCTGAAAATCAAGAAATGATTTATAAAATCAAAGAATGATTTTAGGGTCAATGGAGGGGGAAATTATGTTGACTTTTCCAATAATATAAAAGCTTATAAATACCTTAGAAAATACGGTGCAGGTGAAGGCTAAGGTTGCGGATAAGTGAAAGTGCTTAAAACGCAATTTCTGTTTTGTAGGACACGAGGCTTATTTGGTGACATTTTAACTTAGAATTTTTAATTTTTAAAAATTCCATAATTAATTGTGAGTGTTCTAAACATTTATCTGATGCGAGGAAAATTGGCGCAGGTGGTTTTCGTTTAGCGCAGGGTGTTTAAACGACGTTTAAACCAAACGTGTAATTCCTTAATAACTTTTGTGAAAATGACCCGACAAGCGTCAAACTTTTATCTTGTCATAGAAATAATTTATCTTACGAGAATATAAAATAAAAATTTCGATATGAAATAAAAAACTCGGAAATGAATAGTGCCAGTGAATAGTAAAAATGAATAGTAAAAATTTCGGGAATAGAAATTAACCTGAAATGCGAATTGTTACAGTCTCCACCCCTTAAGAGAGCTCCGTCCCGGAGATCAATTTGCTTTAGGTGTAGAAGCATTGTTGGTAAAAAGATGTGGGTATTTCTGCCGTATATGGTCCTCTCGCTCCCATATGTAGTCCGGACCACGTCGTGAGTTCCAACGAACTTTGACAATTGGAATTCGGCTTTGTTTGAGTTGTTTGACCTCTCGGTCCATGATTTCAACTGGTTCCTCGATGAATTGAAGATCGTCATTGAGTTGGATTTCATCGAGTGGAATGACGAGTGATTCGTCTGATAAGCATTTCTTCAGATTAGATACATGAAAAGTGGGGTGTACACTACTGAGTTCGGATGGAAGCTCAAGTCTGTACGCCACTGGACCAACCCTGGCTAGGATTTTGAATGGTCCGATGTATCTTGGGTTTAGTTTTCCTCGTTTACCGAATCGTATCAAGCCTTTCCAAGGCGATACTTTTAGCATAACCCTATCCCCGACTTGGAATTCTAGGGGTCTGCGTCTTGTGTCGGCATAACTTTTCTGTCGATCTCTTGCGGCTTGAAGTCGATTTCTGATTTGTACAATCTTTTCCGGTGTTTCACGAATGAGTTCTGGACCAGTGAGTTGAACATCTCCCACTTCGGCCCAACAGGCAGGTGAACGACACTTTCGTCCGTAAAGCGCCTCAAATGGTGCTGCCTTGATACTTGCGTGATAACTGTTGTTGTAGGAGAATTCGACTAATGGTAGGTGAGTATCCCATCCTTTTCCAAAGTCGATTATACAAGCTCGAAGCATGTCTTCCAGCGTTTGAATGGTTCGTTCACTCTGACCATCGGTCTGAGGGTGATACGCTGTACTCATGTCTAGTTTTGTTGCAAAGGCGTTTTGGAGTGACTGCCAGAAGTTCGAGGTGAATCTGCCGTCTCGATCAGATATGATAGATATTGGTGCACCATGTCTTGAGACTACTTCCTTAATGTACAGTCTGGTTAACTGATCCATTTTGTATGTCTCTTTTATTGGCAAAAAGTGTGCGGACTTTGTGAGACGATCAACTATGACCCAGATGGAGTCATAACCGCTTGATGTCTTTGGGAGCTTGGTAATGAAGTCCATTGTAATTCGTTCCCATTTCCACATAGGAATCTCTGGTTGTTGTAATGGACCGGATGGTTTTTGATGTTCGGCTTTCACTTTGGAGCATGTAAGACATTTGCCAACGTATGTTGCAATATCGGCCTTCATGTTTGGCCACCAATAGAGTTGTTTAAGATCCTGATACATCTTATCAGATCCTGGATGTACGGAATATTTAGATTTATGGGATTCATGCATGATCAAGTCTCGTTGGCCACCATAAAGTGGTAACCAACTTCGACCTTCGACGCATAGAGTTTTGTCTGAACGGGTTTCGAATTTCTTCTGTATCATGCCGTCTAACTTTTACTTTTTGGTGTCTTCTTGTTTCACCGCTTCGGCTTGAGCGTGAAGAATTTGAGCAGGAAAATTAGAGTTTATGGTAAAGACTAAGGCTCGGACTCGTAATGGTTTAACCCGTACCTTTCGGCTGAGGGCGTCGGCTACTACATTTGCCTTTCCTGGGTGGTAGCGAATGTCGCAGTCGTAATCACTTAGTAATTCCAACCATCGACGTTGCCTCATGTTTAGTTATTTTTGATTCAAGATGTGTTGGAGACTCTTGTGATCGGTGAATACAGTACATCTAGTACCATATAGATAGTGTCTCCAGATTTTTAGTGCAAAGACTACAGCTCCTAACTCCAAGTCATGAGTGGTGTAGTTTTCTTCATGTTTCTTGAGTTGTCGTGAAGCATAAGTTATGACCTTCTCACGTTGCATCAACACGGCACCCAAACCTTGGTGCGAGGCATCACAGTAGACTACAAAATCTTCGATCCCATCTGGCAATGCTAGAATAAGGGCACTACAAAGTTTTTGTTTGAGGGTTTGGAAGGCTTGTTCTTCATCTTCGTTCCAAATGTACTTCTTATTTTTCTCGGTTAGCTTGGTCAAAGGTTTTGTAATTGAGGAAAATCCTTCGATAAACCTTCGGTAACACCCAGCTAGTCCTAGAAATTAACGAATTTCTATAGGGGTGGTAGGTGTTGGCCAATCTTTGATAGCTTCAATTTTAGCGGGATCGACGTGTAAACCAGTGTTGTCAATCACATGTCCAAGGAATTGTACAGAACGAATCCAAAATTCACATTTTGAAAATTTCGCATACAATTTCTCTTCCTTGAGTAACCCTAAAATTGTTCTTAGATGTTGTTTGCGTTCTTCTTCATTTTTGGAGTAGATGAGAATATCGTCGATGAATACGATCACGAATTTGTCTAGGTATGGCTTACACACTCGATTCATGAGATCCATGAATACCGCCGGTGTGTTAGTCAAACCGAATGGCATTACTTGGAATTCGTGGTGACCATATCGTGATCTAATGGCTATTTTTGGAATATCTTCCTCACGAACCTTAACTTGATGGTAACCTGATCGTAGGTCAATTTTGGACTAAAAGGTTGAACCTTGTAATTGATCGAATAAATCGTCAATTCTTGGTAATGGGTATCGGTTCTTTATTGTTAACTTGTTTAGTTCAGGATAATCAATACACATTCGTAATGATCCATCCTTCTTCTTTACGAACAAGGCGGGAGCTCCCCAAGGTGAGGAACTAGGTCGAATGAATCCCTTGTCTGAAAGTTCTTGCAATTGATTTGATAGCTCTTGCATCATCTCTGACGCTGCTAGCCTGTAAGGTGCACGGGCTCCTGGTATTAAATCAATTTGGAATTCTATTTGACGATTTGGTGGAAGTGTTAGGAACACGTTTTAAATATTGCAAGTCTTGTTCATTTAGTTAAATATGTTGCACGATATGGGCTTTATATTTGTATTTATGGTGCGGTCCATTAGAAGCCCATGGACCGCCCAATTTAGCATTAATTCTTCTAGAAGAAATCTTGTAAGAGTTGCCCTAATCAAGTGCCTATAAATAGAAGGCTTGGGGCATCTCATTTTGAGTGGGTTTTTCATGTAAGACGCGTAAGCTTTGCTCCTTTGTTATTCGAATAGTGAAAACCTTCTATTCTTCTCATTCTCTCCTTATTCTCTTCTCTAGTTAGCTTATTATCTTATTTCTCTTTGTTCGTAGCTTAATATAGATAGTAGTACGTGTTCTTATTAGTCATATCGTGTGTGTGTTTGAGATATCAACGACCTACAAGTGGTATCATTCGCCAAGGGATAGTTAGGATCGTGTTTTTGAGTCATTAGTATCGTTAACTACGTTGGTTTTATAGATTTCGTAAGGTTTTAGTTCAAATCTTAACGTTAAACTCTTGTTCGTGTTGAAAAGTAGCTTTGATCTCGTTGAAATTTCACAACTCTTCATCGAATTTCATTTTTTATACGTTAACGAGCTTAATCTTCATCAAATCTTGTGATTACTAATCGTTTAAAGTAAAAAACAATCGGGTTTATTGGTTATTTGGACGATTTGGTGTAATCCGTGTTATTAGCGATTTGGAAAAGTTGATGAAAAGTGAGATTTTTGGTTTCTGAGTGAACTTCGACAACTAAGGGTTTATCGCATTTTGAATCCAGATAAGTTAGGGTTTCATCGCAGTTCAAATCAAGATAAGTTAGGGTTTCATCGCATTTGGCAGATCTTCAGTTATCGGCATTGGGACTCAGTATTGTACTTTCTTGTATAAGAAAGTGAAAATACTTCGACTTGGTTGCTTCTCTTCTCTTGTACAAGAGTTGAGAATTATCGAACTTGGAATTGAGATAAAACTATCGCAATTGCCATAAATCATCGCAGTTTGCTATCTTATCTTATCGCAGTTTGATATTTTATCGCATTTCGCTATAACTTATCGCACTTTAAGATAACATATCCAAATTGTCATTGTTTATCGCACTTTCTAGTTTTATCGCATTTTCTACTATCGTTATCGCTATTGAAGCTTATCGCACTTGGTGAACTGTACTTATCGCACTTCAGTGAACAGCACTTATCGCAATTGGACAAAATCTTCTGATTTCCAAACCAACTTAACATAACTCATCAACACATATCTTAATTATCTTTAAGATCCAGATATGTCTCAACCACCTCACTTCAATTACTACTATCAGCTACAGCAATATCCTCAACAACAGCAATTTCATCCTCAGTATCAACAACAACAAGCATTCGTGCAACAGCATCAATTTCTCTCTCCACCACAAGTATCCCCACAACAAATCATGCAACAGAATCAAATGCTGAACAATCCATCCTACTCTAGAGAACCACATTGGTTTAACAAGATGTGTGAGGCAATCAGCAGTCAGCAATCCCGACATGAAGCTGGGAATCAGGATACTCCACCTATGCTGACACCTGGTAACTATGTGCAGTGGGCTAGTAGATTTCTCTAGATTCATTGAGCTCCGTAAACCCCATGGGAAATATCTTAAGCAAGCCATTGAAGAAGGACCCTTTCCACTTCCAGTAAATGTTGTTCCAGGAACTACAGAAAGAGAAGAAACATCAACTCCCATTGCTGTCGCTAACTACACAACTGAATAAACACTGCAACAAGAGGCAAATCAGTTGGCAATGTCTTACATACTTCAGGGGATTCCTAATCCAATTTACTGAAGTATTGATGCTCAAAAGACTGCCAAAGACATGTGGGAACATGTGCATCTTCTAATGGAAGGGACTGAGTTAAATCAAGAAGACCTTGAGTCAAAGCTTTACATGGAATACAATAATTTCATCATGGAACCAGGGGAGACAATTGAATCATACTACCACCGTTTCACAAATGTTGTAAATGACCTCGATCGTCATGACATCAAGTTACCTAAGATTGCTATCAATTCAAAAAATTTGGGTTGCCTTGGACCAGAATGGCAGAAATATGCAACATTTGTCAAGCAAACTAAGAAGATTGGTGAAGTCAAGTATGGACTAATGTATGAAATTCTGAAACAACATCAATCTGAGGTAGATAAGGAAGTTGAAGCACAGGCGGTTTCATACCAGCATCAACACCTAACTCACTTGCTCTCGTTGCTCAATCCAACTTTCCACTACCAAACCAGGAATTTGGTCAATCATCTTTCCAACCAAGTTTTCAACCACAACCTTCTAACGAAATCATCCCATATGAAGCACCATCCCAATACTCTGACAACCAAATGGTTCCATATAACAACTCAGATTCCATGTTGTACTCTAACGCTGATTATGATGAAAGAAGAGGATGCATTCAACTCTCTTAATGAAGCATTTGGATTAATTGCTAAGGCATTTGGCAAGTTCACCAAATCCAACAATCGTCTTCGTTCATCTTCCAATACCAGGAATCAAGCTGTTATTAATGATGGCAGAGTGGAAATTCAAATCGGTCTTCGGGCAGATATGGTTCAGGAAACAGTGGAAACTATGGGTCTCAGAGGTTTTCAGTCAGGAGGGAACAGGTTCAATTCTGCAGGGGGTAACAGGAACAGTATGGGAACTACACAGAGTAGAAATCAGATGGCTGGGAATGCACAGAAAGGCATTGCAAATACTTCAATCACATGCTACAACTGTGGTGGGAATGGTCACATGGCAAATGCGTGTCCAAAGCCTCGTACTATGGGCAGTGCATATCACAAGGAAGCTCTTCTAATGGCTCTCAAAGATGAGAAAGCGGCAGGAATGGTGACTCAGAATGAACAAAGCTTCATGGCCAATGCTGCATCTGATGATGATGTTAGAAATATAAATATTCAGATGAAGGTTCGGTCACCCCGAGCATCTATTTAGCATTCACATAGCTCGTAGGCTTATTTATATTAGTTTAGTACTATTAGTATTATTAGTATTATTAGTGTAGTTAAATATATTTGTGGAGTGGGTCGGGGCTTTCCCCACTGTCAGCTCACTCCACAGCCCACTAGGGGCAAAATATTAGGTACTATATATAAGCCCTTCCCACACTTGGGAAGGGTTGGAACTCTCATTCACATTAATCTAATCTTTTCTGTTTTTTGAGTTACCCACTCTCTCTCTCTAGTTCATCTTCATCCAACTCAACATGGATCTTATCTTCCATGAATCAAGGCCACCCGAATCAAACACACAATCAATATGTTTATGTCTCACAATTGGTATCAAGAGCCATGGTTAGGTTCTATTGATTTGATTGTGTGTCGGTTTTTATTTTTGGTTCGAACCTTTTCTTGCTTAAACTGTCTTGCATCTATCTTAGTTCGAACCATTGAATCCATGTTTATATATTCGAGTTGTCTTAATCTTCATGTGGGCCTTCATGAATTAGATCCATATCTGTGATTGGTGGTCTCTGTTTTGTGGTTCGAATTTACATATACACAGATCTGTGGAATTTTGTGTTTGTGGGCTCACAAAGTTCTTGTAGCAAATATGTTCGAATACTAAGTCAGGAAATGTGGACTTGTTTTTGTTTTTGTCTTTCTCTTTTGGTCGAATCCTCAAGACAGTCAAGTAAAGTGTGGCTCGAACAACACTTGGACTTTTAACAGTTTTGGCTTTAACATGTTAGATGGTCACAATTTTTTTTCTAACACCACTTGGCGTTAATGGTCAATATGTTGGTATGCAAGTATTTGGTGAACTTTAATTGTTTGATGTGTTAGCTTGTCATAGTCCAGTTATTATACTTGTTCCTTCTTTCGTGTTTGATTCCTCTTTGTCGTGTGGTTTCTTGCTTGCGGTTGTTGTTTGGCTGCAGTTTGTGACTGTAATGGTGTGCTAAAAACTGCTTCTTGATGATGATGTGTTCTTATCAGCGGTTTGTTGATTTTGCTAAAACCGGAATGAAGACGAATGTGTGAAAATGACTATTTTGTCAGGTACCTTAGCGGTTTGACCAGTCAACAGCGGGTTGATCAGTCAACAACGGTTTGACCAGTCCTGGCGGTTTGACTTTTTGGCAGTTAATATTAGCGGTTTGGGTCCTGGCGGTTTAACTGGTTTTTTGAATATTTTATTCTGGCGGTTTATCTGCGTTAGCGGTTTAACTGATTTATGAATTTTATATTCTAGCTGTTTGCCTGATATAGCTGTTTAACTGGTTTACTATCTGCATCAGCGGTTTACCACAGTTGACTAGTCAAGAAAAGTCAAAGTACTCAAAACGATAAAAGTAAGAAAGGAGATGAAGAAGGACATATCGATTCATTACCATAACCTGACCAAACAAACAACCTT
The DNA here is from genome assembly GCA_021014915.2 of Artemisia tridentata subsp. tridentata. Taxonomy (NCBI): domain Eukaryota; kingdom Viridiplantae; phylum Streptophyta; class Magnoliopsida; order Asterales; family Asteraceae; genus Artemisia; species Artemisia tridentata. Next base: position 405,032,136 of record CP139508.1, read on the forward strand.
ACAACAATAACGGAAGCCATATACAACAAATACAAATCAACAACTACGCTTAAAACTACTTAACAGCCAAAGTCAGATACAAACCCGACAATATCAACAAATAATCTAACAACAACCATAACCCTCACTTATATGTAATCACCCTATCAACTCTCATCTATAATCCATCACTTACACAACAAGACTCGACATTAGAAAAATACACGATCACGAAATAAGGTTGTATACTTTTCTAGTCTCACTCAAAGACACTCAAGACTAATAGCAAAAGAAACCATAACATGCACCTACCCGAGACCCAAGAGATGATCTTGAAGATATAACGTCCTGTATTCTTATTGGGTTCTTGATCCGTGTGTTTCTACATTTTATTCGTGTGTTTTTGATGGTGCCACGATCATTATCGACTGAGTTTATTGGTTGCTTTTGATGAATAATCTGATATTAGGTTGTTCTATTAGATTATTCTGATGATGATGGAGATGTGTTGAGACGATTATATCGGATCTGTGAGTTGTTTTGGTGATTCGATCTGTGAGTTAGGTGAGAGGCAGTTAAAAGGAGATGAGGGGCGAAGTTAAATGAAAAGGGTGATTAGGGTTTGATTATTGTGAGATATATTAGGTTGAATAGGCTATAACCATTTTAATGGTGGATCGAATTGTGATTATTGGTTTGGACGGGTTTTAATATGAGTGTGGATCGAATTTGGGCTCTCAAATTGAACCAAGTGTTTCATTTGGCGGATTGGATTTGGGGCTTAATATTTGTTACCAAAATGATAACACACAAGAATTGCACTAACTGGATTTCTTTTGGGATATACAAAGTTATGCTAGTCTTTATTATTTGGCGAAAGAGAGTGGTGTGTTAGAACCTGCATAATCTTACAAGGATACACACGTCACGGCTAGTATGCGGGTACAAGAATGTCTTCATGATTATAGAGTTGTGAATTAGGCAGCAGTGTCCTATTGAGGTCTACGATTTGAGTGAGCCTGCAATTCGATCTTTGCGATATGAGTTATAGTTGACAAAGTGCGATTTGATTAACTGCAAATTGACAAGTTGCTATTTGATTTATTGCAATTTGACCAGTTGCGATTTGTCGTTGCGAGTTGACACTTGCGATTTGACTTATTGCGATTTGGTTGATTGCAATTTGACTTGTTGCAATTTGACAAACTGTGGCTTGACTTGTTGCGATTTGATCAAGTTGAGATTTGACTTCTTTGACTTGAATTTCGAAAATCGGTATTGCACTTTACTCGTGGTTGTTCTTGTTGACTTCACGGTTTCTCTTATAGATTTTAGAAAATCCCGCGAAAGATTCGATTTCTCGGTTTAAATCTCAAGAGCTGTAAAATCCCGTGAAATTAATTTTGGACAAGTAGGCTGGACTTGGATTTAGACTTGATAAAACTTACGGGTTTGACTATGCTATTTTTGGGATAAGTTTGTGCTACGAGATCGGCGGGAATTGGGAAATTATGGTAACCTGGTCGGTTTGTTAATTCACAGGTTGGTGTACTTAGTGTCACAAACATCTCGGGGTGGATGGATGCATGATGTTTGATGACCCTTGCTCGAGCGTATTTTGGGTGATTAGACTTGGATGTTCAAGAAGTGGATATATACAATAAAGGATGGAAGGTTGGGTATATATCACTACCTATATTTAAAGGAGTTACGTTGTTGTGCTCAATATAGGTTCTATATCACAAATTTAGTGCAAGTATAAGTCGCGAACTTGTCCTTTATCAAGCTTCATCAAGTGATTGTTCTCTCTCAAGCGTCTAATGGGATTGTAGTTCAAGATCTTCTCAAGAGATGGTCAGACTTAAAGACGAGGTGGATTGTTTAGAGACGTGTCTTAACCTTTTATTCACTTTTAAGATAAACACATTTCATCAAGCAGCTTTGGCATATTACGAGCTTCAGTGACTTTGTTAATCTACTAAGCCGTTGATGAGGAGACAAGCAAGGGGTTACTACAAGAGTGTCTTAATCTCCATCGTCGTTGCAGTAATTTTATTTGTTTCTTTCCATGTATTGTGCCTGACAAATTCACAACAATCACGAACTTTCAATTTTTGGCAAAAAGGTCATTTCATGCCCTTTTTGAGGGGGAGAATTAGCGCGAGTTTCCTAGCGGTTCCGTCTCCAGCGATGTGAATTTTAGCGGTTCCGGTTACAGCGGGTCAGATCGTATTGGTTCAGTCTCCAGCGGTTTATATACTAGCAGTTCCGGTTTCAGCGGGTCAGATCGTAGCAATTCAGGATTCAGGGGTTCAGTCTTCAGAGGTTTGAGTATTAGCGGTTCCAGCTTCAGTGGTTTAGCTTTCAGCGGTTTGGGGCTTAGCGACTTGCTTAAGATTTCAGCAGTCTGATACTTACTGTTGTGCAGTTCTTTCTTGAATTTATTTCTTGGTTAAATCTCAAAGAACTGTAAAATCCTGTACACAGTACGACATCTATTCCATGCACTGCATCTGATATCATCCAAGCAGCTGGGTCAGACAACTATGTTTGATAGGACTGACTATGAGTCTTGGGCAGTGCTAATAATTAGCGCTTGTTTCTTCTCTCTTTGACTATTCAACCGCACAAATTGATTACGAAGTTAATTTGATATTCCTTGCTTGAGGGTGAAGTTGGATTTCACGAAAGAGTCTACCTATTTTATCTTGAAATCGGGGATGGTTGGATGCATGATTTCAATGATAACTTGCTCGTGCTTATGATGTAAGTTGAAGACTTGGGTTATCTAGTTTCCAGAAGTCGGGGTGGATGGTTGAAGACCTGGTAAACTATCACTTAAAGGAGATACATTGTAGTACTCAGTGTCACACGTAGAAGACGTTGTGGATAATCGCAAGAGGTGATGAAAGTCTCATACTTTTTCAGGATAACATTAAGCACTTAAAGACTTAACACCGTTCTTCCAACAACAATGCAAGCTTAGGTAACAAATTTGAGTAATTCTACTTCATTTGCAAGATTGGTATATCGGGTTTCCTTCATCAAGTGGTCATAAATAGTGGTTTGTGTTCGAGGTTGGTTAGTTGGACAAAGATTTTAAAAGGTGTGATGTGATCTGTAATTCTTGAGATATTCTTAACCCAAGCTGAAGTTCACCAAAATCAAATCAGTCATGCCACATTCAATCTGTTACTGTCTCAAGGTTTCTTCTTGGTTTTGTAAAATCCCGCGAAAGAACTTATTTCTCTGTTTAAATCATAGATTTGTAAAATCCCGTGATGATGGACTATGCGCTCTTGACCATGATCGGGTTAAAACCATTATCAAAGTTCAGCTATTACATCACAAATGGCTGGATCAGGGAGTTTAATCGACAAGATGCGACTACGACGTTAGTTCAGTATTATTTATTTGAGGCTGAAGTGAAATTTCATGAGTGCGTGCACTTAGTATCTGAAGATATCGGGGAGGTTGGATGAAGATTCTTCGAGATCCTTGTTCGAGCTTTCAATACAATGACGAGGACTTGGATATCTAGTTATTTTTTCTTTCTCCCTATTACAAAATAACTATCACTTTAAGGAGTCACGTTGTAGTGCTCAGTATCACACGAAGTTGTGGATATCCAGGAGGTGATGTACGTCTTATACTTGATGGTTGGTTGGTTGAAGAGTATAGAGTACTTAGGGATTCAATGTTGTACGAAGTCTCTACACCGCTCTTTGTCACACATTAGTGCAAGTTTAAGTCACAAGTTCGGGTTATGTTACTTCAGTCTCAAGTTCATCATATTGGGTTTTTCTCCATCAGTGGTCATGACATCAAGCCGACATAATGATAATGGGGTTGGTAACGAGTTAGATGAGAGATGAAGTAAAGAGAGAGAGAGATTATGACGTCTGTACATGTAGTGCAGGCCTCGCTCTTCATCATTATGACGTCTGTACACGTCAGTACAGGCCTCGCTCTTCAACATAATGACGTCTGAATATATCAGTTCAGGCCTCGTTCGTTAAAGAAAAGAAAAGTGTACGCCTCAGTGCGCTTTATCTTTGGAAGAAGAGAAATCTTCTTGTTTATGGCCATTCTCATCAGCAAGTTTCATGCTCTTTCCGTGCTTATTCAGTCTTCAAGTGGATCTGCGCACATTGGAGTATACTCTTATTCACTTGTTCAACCAAAAATTGTAGTTGACAGGCATATGCAATTTTTGAGGAGGGGAAAGGGTGAATAAACAACATGTCAGTCTTCAAGAACCGTCAAGTGGAGCTACTTACCGTTGATGGTATTCATATTCACTAGTTCAATCATCAAAAATTGCAGTTGGCAGGCATATGCAATTTTTGAGGGGGGGGGAAAGGGTGAATATTAATCTACATGTTGATTGATGATTGAGAAATGGTCATACGACTCCTGAATACGTCAGTTCAGGAGTCGTGCAAACCATGGTTCTCCAAACTACATCTTCCTCCGTCTATCAAGGTGTTGAAGAACATGGTCATGGAATGCTAATCGAAATCGTCTCACGGGCTGGTTCAATCAGCATCAAAGGGTTTCTGGTCAATGCTTCATGTACACGTCATCAGGCTACATGTACACATTATGATGATGATTCTGATTAATAGTAACCATCATGGGGGAGAGAAATGTGTACACCAAGGACGCACAACAGGTTCACGTGATCGGGCTTTACACTGCTTCCGAGTTGAAGATTATTCCGGTGTTGATAACCGTAGAGAAGATCAGTGGTTCAACGTGTTTCCTTGGTATTATCGTTTTGATTTTACGTCATGGGCTGATTAATCGTAACCATCAGGGAGAGAGAATGTGTACATCAAGGATGCACAACAGGTTCACATGATCAGGGCTTAATATCCAGGATGGATAAATACTATAGATGATCAGTGGTTCAACTTGTTACTTTGGTGTTATACTAAAGACTGAAGAAGGTCGAGTCGTCAGTCTATTCTTCATTCTCTGCTGTGTGTTATCGTCTCATGTGCACGCTGCGGGTTGATGGGTTACATGTAAGATTACTGGAAGGCATTTGGTGAGATGAAGATGATTGGTATTCTGTTCCTCCACATTGGGCAATCTTGAAGAAGGTCGAGTCTACAGTCTTCTCTACATTCAAAAATGTTGAGCTCTTTTCTTACAACTTGATATTTAACTTAATCCCATGACAGTTCTTGTTTGATGAGTTGTGTAGTTAAGTTAGGTTCAAGTTGCTCTGTAGTTTAAGGTTAGGTCCAACTTGATTTTAACCTAATCTTATGACAGTTCTTGTTTGATGAGTTTTGAGGTTAAGCTGAAATCAAGTTGTTACTGGGCTTAAATTGGTGGTTTAGCTTAACCTCATGACAGTTCTTGTTTGATGAGTTGTGGGGTTAAGCTAGATTTCAGTTGAGGCTCAACTTAAACTATCAAAAAGATGCCTAAGGTTTTTGACGGCTTTTCTCAAGGATGGGAGTGTTAGAAGACTAAAGACGGCATGCATTTGGTTACCAAAAGACTTCTTCTTATTATGGGTGTTCATCCAAAGTCTTCTTCTTCTTCCTATTATGGGTGTTCATCAGGAAAGGTTGTCAGATTGGGGGAGAGCACTAATTCGGGGAGAGTGATAAGCCAGAATCAATCCCTGATTAAAAGTGCTCACATTGCTCTTCAGCAAGTCAAGTTATGAATGCGAAGAAGATTCAGAATGCTGAGGAGTAATGGTTTCTGGTTCGTATCCTTGTATATATTTTGCTTCTTACATTCTTTTTCATATCTTATACCATTTTTGTAAATAGATATATAAAATTCTTGCTAATTGTAAATAGAGAAACGTAAAACCAGAAAATCCATAAAAATTAAAAAATTAGAAAAGACCAAAAATAGTTTCACCTAGGCATGTCTTCTGTTTATCGATAACATTTACGGACTTAGAAATGTCATTCAATAATGGCACGGGTCTTTAAATGAAGCTCGAGCAGAAGTTAAAATGGATTGGTAAAACATGTCTAAAATGGCTTGCTATTACTTTAGATAGCAACCCGCGCTTCAAACTGGGGAAAGCACGTCGCCAAAAAGACGGCTGTTCCTCTAACTGGGTGATGTTCACCTGGGCATGGATTACTTTATATCCATGTTTCTTCGATCTGATGTACGTTTCAGTGCATCATTTCTTGAAAAAGAAGAGAAATCTTCTTTGTATGCAAATAGTTTTCATTCTATGATTCTTCTGAAAATTATTTGTGAGACACTTGGTGAATATGTGTTGTAAGAAATCTGCTTAAACTCGGATTGTGCATAAAATTTGTCACTCAATCAACGACTAATGGGTCATTGATTGAGGGGGAGAGTGAACTAAAATTTTATATCATCAAACGGACTTATTGGTTAAATCATACTTGCTTGAAATGGTTTTGTAGTTAATGGAATATTAGGTGTAGAGGATCTTGCTAAAACTTTATATCAAATGGCCTAATGTGTTGGTTGCTAGAAAGTTTAGGACATTATGTGCAATTTGCTTATAGTTTCCTAGCTTTACATATCTAGTAGGTTCATTTGTGTTACTTTGGAATCCTCGTTTAATCCCCTATATACTTTAAGACTCAAAACCTAAAAGAAGTTAGAAATCCCATTAAGTTTGATGTTCTTGAATGCCCCAATGACATTTGTATGATCTGAATGAATGAGTTTTCAAATGTTGTTTGACTTTTGTTAAGTCAATTGCTGCTTAATTGTTGTTGATATTGTGCATATGTTCTCAGGATTCGCTTAGGTAGATTGCTATTATGTTAGAATCATGTTCCTAAGATCCTGAATTGAATATCGAAATCTGTGTGAATTGCCATGTTCATGATTGCTGATTGCTCTACATGCTAGATAGTAGTTTGACGTATTTCCTGACTATGGTTTGATTAAATGAATTTGGTATAATAATGTGGCAAGCTGCTGAAGGGTAGCTATTAAGGAATAGTGTATCTGTATGTATGTATATCTGTGTTGATATTCTTATGCAGATTCCATAGCCAAAATGAATGTACCAGTTCCCATTCTAACCATTTGATCAGACGTTCAAACTCTATTAATTGGCTCAGAATTCACCACGACAACAACAATGGCAGCAACAACAACAACAACACCGTCATCACCACCACCACCTTCAGTGAAACAAAGCAATATTTGTTCCGATCTCGCCAAGTGGGGATCTACAATACTTGGACATTCTTGTTGGTGGATGGATAATCGATGTTGACCAATGACTCCCTTCAGAGAAGCGGATGATCACATCATCTGTGCAAAAAGGTCAATATCATTCATGTCATTAAAGTCATCTTGTGCATAAGAAGCAGTGAATCTCCCTCTTAGATTAAGGGGGAGCAAAGTATGTTTCATCATCAGAACATGTTAAACCTGACCACATTTTCTCCCATGTTTTCTAAATTATTTAAATCAATTAGGATCACAAATCTCAAAAGGTTTGAAATTTTTGATCGGGGGAGAGAATGTGATTTAAATATGAAACCTGATGAAAATGTGATGTTTTGGACTTAAACGTTAGGCTCTCCCATATGTGCTAAACTCTTTCGTTTATCGATGCACATATTGAGGGGGAGCAAATGAACTAAAAGGATTTGGCATCTCAGTTGAGCGTGACTCAGACTTGACTAATGAATTGACGAAACTTGAATTATCATCAATCGAAAGGATACGTCTTGGCCGGGTAATAATTTCAAGCTGGTCTAACCAGTGATGTAAGCGTGTCTCGAAAAAGACGTATCTGAGTAGAGTGTACCATTTCGAGAAACTTTCTGTGGACTTGACCAGGCCGGGTAATAATTTCAAGCTAGTCTAACTAGTGATGTAAACGTGTCTCGAATCGGTCATGTTCACTGAAAGTGGATCAATTCAAAAGTGCGAGCTTCACCTGACATGTGCAAATTTATAAAACAATCACTCGAGCACATGTTGAGGGGGAGCATTTGAAAAATATAAAACTCTCAAGTGTTTGCAAAAATTTGTTTTCAGAATCATGAACACTTTGAGAGATTTTTCAAATGATTTGGTTTGGCTATCGTGGAAGAATTTCAAAGACCGACCATTTTAATTTATGTATGGAGCGATAAGGATGGTTAGGTTAAGCTCAAGTTCCCACGATCCCACCAGAGCCGGAGGGATCTACCCAGGGACAATCCACTAGTTAGTGTAGAAGTCCTTAGGTATGATTAAAAAAAGGAGAAAAGTGTAAGTAAGGGAGGAGTGTCGACTGAGATGGAGCTAGTACTAGAACAAACCCAACAAGGTACTAGTAATGAAGTCTCGGTAAGCACTGAAGGGGTTGAAGAATGAAAAATAATTGTAAAGATAAAGGGTGAAAAGAAATAGCCCTCCTTACAACTTAGGCAGAAACCGGGTCAATACATATGCTGTCAGAATCACATAGTTGATTGCTGGCATTGAAGACAAAGTATCATGGACCCAGTGATACGCTGCACAACCCTCCCTAGCCACTCAAGGTCCCTCAAAGGATTCTTGTTTCAATTGTCACGGAGTTTAATACATTTCTATCGTCTCTCTCACTCGAGTTAGATGATATTGAAAAGGTGGCAGTTCTCTCCAGCCTCCACTCACTAAATCAAATCGCACTATAGAGTCTAGAGCCACGAGATGCATAAAAAGATCTCATAGGGACACAAATTATTTCTACACTGGTTGTTCAACATTAAGGACACCAGTTGTAAACTCATGAGTCCTACGCAGATCTTAGCAATCTGCCAGAACATTTATGAGAGAATTTACATATGTAATTCTCAATGATTGAATGGAAACTCCTGCCAGGGTCAACATCAAGCAGCCCTGAAAGCAGGTCACTTCGGTAATTCCCTGTGGATTACGCTTAGTGATCGCGGCGGTTTCAAACGGTCTACAGTCGTGGAGTGATCTCCAGCGACTCACCTAATCGTTGATGTGCTACGGTTCGATCTTAAAAAGCCCTCTGTGGGTTTTCGATTAGGAACGGTCTTGGTAAAGGATTAGAGAGAGTTTTCACACTATGCTGTTAATAATCTCGAAGTCCAAACCTGTAAGTACCGGTTGATTTGTTGCTAACTGTCGTATGCAGGAACTTCTGGCGGTTGTAGCTGTTGAATGCTGTAGCTGTTTGCGGTTGTAGCTGATTGAGGTTGTAGCTGAATGCGGTTGTAGCTGATTGAAGAAAAGATGCCAATCCTCTACTACATGCTCACACTACATCATCATTGTAACTCAACAAAGTCATGATCAACCTAAAAGACCTTTAACACGGCTTCTGCAAACTCTGATGCTAAAGATCATGACACCAAATAGTGTGAGCATGTCGGCTCAAAGATTTACACATCACGTGGAGAATACTACTGAAAGATGGCTTGAAGATACATGTTGGATGATATTTTCAAGAATACTCAAAATCATCCAAGACAAAGGAAAGGTCATCAAAAGTTCACTGCTGAAAGCACAATGATCAAAGACGTTGAAGAATCAAAGACTACGAGCTATGAAGACAAGTTCTGAAGACAAAATGCTAGAATTCAAGTTATTATTTCCGGGGTGACCTCCCTTAGGGGGAGATTGTTAGAAATATAAATATTCAGATGAAGGTTCGGTCACCCCGAGCATCTATTTAGCATTCACATAGCTCGTAGGCTTATTTATATTAGTTTAGTACTATTTAGTATTATTAGTGTAGTTAAATATATTTGTGGAGTGGGTCGGGGCTTTCCCCACTGTCAGCTCACTCCACAGCCCACTAGGGGCAAAATATTAGGTACTATATATAAGCCCTTCCCACACTTGGGATGGGTTGGAACTCTCATTCACATTAATCTAATCTTTTCTGTTTTTTGAGTTACCCACTCTCTCTCTCTAGTTCATCTTCATCCAACTCAACATGGATCTTATCTTCCATGAATCAAGGCCACCCGAATCAAGCACACAATAAATATGTTTATGTCTCACAGATGAGATGGAAGATCTTGAAGCAAATGTTGCAGTAATGCTCATGGCAAACATGCAAGATATGAACATGTCCGAGACAGGCCCGGTTTATGATACCGATGGTCTATCTCAGGTACCTGATCCACAATGTCTTATACATGAAATTGCTTCACCATCTGCATCTTCATCTACAAATGACAATTCTGTTCAAATTGATTCATCATTCTCATCTCCATCAGATGATCAAATAAACACTGTTGTATCATTTGATGATGATAAAACCGTCGTTTCATTTGATGATCCTATTAAAGATGAAAATCTGGAACATCCTGAACAAAATGATCCTTTGACTGATCAAGATTCAGAGCTTCAGGCCTTGTTAATGACCACCCAATCACAAATTGAAAAATGCAATGAAATCAATCAGAATCTGAAAGAAAAAATTGCATTGTTAACGAAGGACAATGAGTGCTATAAACTACAACTTTCAGGATATCAAAAACAAGAAAAACGTGAAAAAGGTTTTGAGATTGCTTTCCAAAAGGAGTACGTCAAAGTTCAAAATTTAGAACATCAAGTTCGTGAGCTAACCGTTTCTAATACTGCATGTTATACTCAGAACTGCGGCATGATCAACAGACGACACAACAAAACTCCTTATGAGCTTATTCAAGGCAGAAAACCAAACATCAACTACTTTCATGTCTTTGGAGCACTGTGTTACCCGAAGAATGATAGAGATGATCTTGGTAAACTTAAGGCTAAAGAGACATCAGGATATTTGTTGGCTACTATGAGAATTCTAAGGGATATAGAATATGGAATCGACGGACCGGGGAAATTCAAGAGACCATACACGCCAATTTTGATGAACTCACGAAAATGGCTTCTGAGCAAGACCGCTTAGAACCCGAACATAACCGTTTAAACTTCCCTGAATCTTCGGCTGCACCCTTAACCTTTAACAGGAAGGATCTGGAAGATTTGTTTGCACCTATGTTTGATGAAGTCTGTGTTAGTAGTGCATCAGATGCTTCCACCAGTTCCGCTGCTCAACAAGTTCCAAATCAAGCACCTGATCAATCTGCAACTACTTCTACAGCAGTTGATAACGATGCACCTCTACCTGAACCCTCATCACCCATGGTTCAAACACCTCCACCTGCAGTTGAACATTCTTCCCCCACTTCTAACCAAGTTCCCACACCTTCAGATTATGACGGGAATGCATTCTTCAATCCATTTGCTCCACCACCAACCATTCCAGAACCAGGAGAATCATCCTCGAGCAATATGGACCCGTCATATCACCAAAACAACATTCAACATTTTCCATCCACCCACAAATGGACAAGAGATCATCCCTTGGTAAATATAATTGGAAATCCTAACAATCCAGTCATCACAAGACAAAAACTTCACTCAGATAGTGAACACTGCATGTATGCACTCACTGTCTGTCAATCTGAACCTAAAAACATCAAAGAAGCCCTTACATATGACAACTGGATTGAATCCATGCAAGAAGAGCTGGAACAATTCAAACATTTGGAAGTTTGGGAATTAGTTGAAAGACCAGATAGAGTTTATGTTGTTGGATTGAAATGGATTTGGAAGAACAAGCTGGATGCAGATGGTACAGTGATTCGTAACAAGTCCCGACTGGTAGCAAAAGGGTATAGCCAAGAAGAGGGTATTGACTTCGAGGAATCGTTTGCTCTAGTGGCTCGGATTGAGGCAGTTCGAATGTTTCTGGCATATGCAGCCCACAAGAACATCACAGTCTATCAGATGGATGTGAAGACGGCATTTCTCAATGGACAACTCCGAGAAGAGGTGTACGTGTCACAACCAGAAGGATTCGTGGACCCAGATCATCCTAACCATGTATATCGGCTCAAGAAAGCCCTATACGGTCTTAAACAAGCCCCGCGGGTGTGGTACGATAAACTGTCTGCATTTCTCCTTGCTAATCATTTTACCATTGGAACTGTTGACCCGACTTTATTTATACAGACACACGGGGAAGACATTCTCATTGTTCAAATTTACGTAGATGATATTATTTTTGGTTCAACCAATAAAAAATATTCAAACGCTTTTTCTAAACTGATGAAACAAAACTTTGAGATGTCTATGATGGGTGAACTTAAATTCTTTCTAGGATTGCAAGTTCATCAGTCACCCCGTGGTATATTTCTAAGTCAGTCAAAATATGCTCAGGAAATCCTGAAAAAGCATGGTATGACCAGCTGTGACACCTATAATACCCCAATGTCCTCCTCATCCCCAAAGCTAGATGCTGACATACATGGGACACCCATTGATCCTACAAAGTATCGTAGTATGATTGGCTCGATCATGTATCTCACGGCTAGCAGACCGGATATTGTATTTGCCACATATCTTTGCTCCCGATATCAGTCTAGACCGACTGAACGACATTTGTCAGCCATTAAAAGAATCCTTAGATACATAAAAGGAACCATTAATTTGGGAATCTGGTATCCAAAGGATTCTGGGTTTGAACTTGTTGCATTTTCAGACGCTGACCATGCAGGATGCTTAGACACACGCAAGAGTACATCAGGGGGAGTACAATTCTTGGGTGACAAGCTCGTCTCTTGGCAATCAAAGAAACAAGACTGCACATCACTGTCGTCAACAAAATCTGAATATGTAGCCATGTCTGCCTGCTGTGCTCAAGTCATCTGGATGCGATCACAACTGATGGACTACGGATACATATTCAACAAGATTCCTATGTACTGTGATTCCAATAGTGTCATCGCTATTTCATGCAACACCGTGCAGTATTCCAAATCGAAGCATATTGATCTCCGGTACCATTTCATCAAGGAACACGTGGAAAAGGGTACTGTTGAATTGTATTTTGTGGGAACTGAACACCAGCTGGCAGATCTGTTCACCAAAGCCTTGCCTCATGCAAGATTTGTGGAACTGGTACACCGGATTGGTATGAGATGTTTGACGCCAAATGATTTGGAAAAGTTTCTTAAAAACAATTAACCAAGTCAAACATCCAAACTATCTTTGTAAATATATATTTCAAAAAAAAAATGCAAGTACAAACCCTTATCCAACACGTTGTTTATTTTAAAATGTCACAAATTATTTTTGAACACGTGTTGAGGGGGAGACATAATTTTTACCACAATTTTTTAAACTTGTACTTGCATACTTTCAGAAAATTGTTGCTTCACAAAGTTTTGGAGATAAGATTTCAAGATGGAAAAAGTTGTGTGCCTTAAATGTAAAATATAAGACCTAGAATTAGTATGATGGTGGTTTAGGACTTATAATTCAAAAAAAAATGTCAAGGTTTGATGACCAAATGTGTCAAGATTGCAAAGTTAAATAATTGATATAAAAAGTCAAAGAAAATAACCGCAGTTATTACTCTGACCCATTTCACCTACCGAATTTAATACCTCACCCACCATCATCAACGGCCGTCATTCATTCTGCATATCCGATCAAGATCTTTGAATTTTGTGAGTGTTCTTGTGCTTAACGTGTCATTATTAAAGATGGTTTTGAACAGAATCATGATCCAACGGCTAGAACGATCAGAATTGTGATGTTTAGTTCTAGGGTTTTGTGTAAATTGGGGATTTATGATTAAGAGTGTTTGTGTTGTAAATAATTGTACGATAATGCTTATATATTGTTTATGAACCTATATTGCATGCTTAATTACTCCCAGTAACTACAAATTGTTCTAATTGGATTTTAGGGTTTAAGCGTCAATTTGGGGAAAACATTGTTTATGCGTTATTGTATAATTTGTTTATTGGAATGTTGTTATTTGATGTTTAATTGAATGATGGCATGCTTGGATTGTACCCAGAAACACGTTAAGTGAATTTATTAAGTTTAAGGGTTTATGAAGAACACGAACACCAGCAGTTTGCTTCTTGCGTTTTTTGTGGTTCATTTTTGTTATAACTTAGCCAGAATGCTCAAAATAGTCATAAAAGTTGTTTGTGATAATCTGTGGTTACAAATCATAAGTTATAATGAATCACGATAAGATCTGAGTGGCTGTTCATCGTCAATATTATCGTAAACTCTTGTACAAGAGTTTATCGAAGTTGCCCAAATTATCGCAGTGGATGATTATCGCAGTTGGGATAATTATCGCAGTTGGGATACTTATCTTGATTGGGATACTTATCTTGATTGGTTTAATTATCTTGATTGACATAATTATCGCAGTTGAGATGATTATCGCAGTTGGGATAATTATCGCAGTTGGGATACTTATCTTGATTGAGATACTTATCTTGATTGGTTTAATTATCTTGATTGACATAATTATCGCAGTTGACATAATTATCGCAGTTGTGATCTGATATAGAATTTGATCAATTTCCTTAGTTATATCCTTTTATACTTATTGAAATGGATCAAATTTTATAGAATTTGGCTAACTCTTGATAAATTCTTTGACCAAGCATGAAACAACCAATCATAATTGCAATAGGGTGCCATGTGTTGCTTCTAAAGCTAACAATTTCTAACAAACATGTATTCTGTATATTCGTATATGATTGTTGATTCAGAAACACATCAATGGTGACTTCACAACAACAATCTCTTCCTACTCTCACCAAAAATGAAGTCTTTCCTCATGGGTATTCTCTGGAAATTGGAAAGAACAATTCACGTGTTGAACTGGACAAGATCAAGTGCTCTGACTCAAGTTGCCAGATTGCAGTGGAGATTCTCAAAGTTCATAAGTGCAAGGATCTTCTTGATAGCTCGGACACCATTCCAGAACTATACATTCATCAACTCTGGGATACCTTCACAATAAGCAATGATGACAAGTATTTCACTTGTACACTAGATCGTAAAAAAATCAGAGTCACACCTGCCACACTCCGTAAAGCCTTAAAACTTCCAGATGTACCTGAAACTTCCAACAATTCTACCCGACACTTTCAGAATCTGAAATCATGCAATTCCTTGTAGACATTGGTTATGATGTTCAACCAGATACACCATTAACCACAATCTCCAAAGTCAATGCAAAAAACATTCCACAACCCTGGAGAACTATCTTCTTCATTATAACCCATTCCATATCTGGAAGAGATAGTGGGTTTGAGTACCCAAGACTTTCTCATCTTCAAGTCTTATGGGGATTTCTGAACCAGGAACCTATTGACTTTGCTGCTCTCATTTGGGAAGACATTATGTACCTAATGCGGAAAACCTTCAAGAAAATTCCATTTGTACGATACACCAAGGTTCTCATTAGCCATCTACTCGATCAACATCAAGACATTGATAAGCGTCCTACTGATCGAGAGACTCATGAATACAGAATGGATAAAACCTTAAGCAAAGTCTACTTTCCAAAAGAAAGCACGCGCAAACAAGGTGCACGATTGCCAGAATTTCTGATGACTGATGAGGTAAAAGAAACTAAAGCATATCTTGATTACGACAAGGCATTCCGTGAACGTCGTGTGGGTCTTGCTAAGTTGGTTGAAGGATCGGATCTTCTAAGACTCGTTCTCGAAGCAAGTCTAAGACGGTAGTGCATCAAGTGTCTCCAAACCAAAGAAACCACATCCTCGAACTACTGTCATCAAGAGGAAAGTACCAAGCAAACCCCAACCAAAACCTGAACCGATTGGAATCATTGATGAAGACACTGATTCTGATAAATCTGAATCTGAAGAAGAACCTGTCTTTATGACTGTTGAAGAGGCAGAACTTCATAATAAGATCTCTGAGGAAAATGCACAAAAGCAGAGTCTCAAGTCATTAAAGGAAGATGAAGAGCGAAGGGCAAGGAAAACATTGGAGCAACAGATGGCGTATGAGAGAACACATGGAGTTGGAGGATCCGAAACTGTTCATGAAGCTGCTTCGACCCAAGTTAATCCGGTTAATCAACCCGGAGGATCTGGAGCTGCAACAACCAAGGTTCAGCCCGATACGATTAATCAACTCGATAAGGCTGAATCGGTCTCTTCTTAGCAACCAAGTTCGGTTAATCAACCCGACTTGGGAGCACAGACTCAGGAGGAGAAGGAAAAGGATCTGGAAAGCAATATTGTTTTATCTGACAAGGAAATCTCTGATTCTATGTTTGACGACAATCAAGGGGAACAACCACGTAATGATGATACAGAAGATTGGAACATGGAAGAAGAAAGGGACATTCTGGGAGATAAAACAACTAAAGCTGCCATGGATCTTGAGGAACAGGCAAGACAAGAGAACAAGAGCGAATAAGGAAGGAAAACGAAGAAGCTGATAACTATATTCATACCCCTCCTCAGACTGCACTTGTAGTCTACAAACCTCTTCCAATACCTCAACCTCAACAGTCCCCTCCACTTCCTCCACCAGTTTCATCACCAAAGTATGCCACACCACCTGAGTCACCACAACACACTCCAACACCTCCATCGTCTCCACAAGATTCTTCTGCTAAATCTGAGGATTCAATTCCTTCACTAACTCCATCATCTTCAAAATCTTCATCACCCAAAGCAAAAGCAACTATTTCTGAGAGAATTCAAAAGGCTTACAAAGGAAAGAGTAAAAGAAGAATTGTCCATGTCACAAAAGTTGAAGTTGTGTCTCCTGCCGCAAAGAAACTTAAACAAACAGTAAAGAGAGCACTAGCACAAAGAGACAAACAAGCAACAACAAAATTGGCTGAAATGGAAAGTTTAGTCAAGAACTTGTCTCAGCAAGTGGAGGAGATGCAAGAAAGTAAGAAGAAGATAGATGAATTCCTTGGTTTTAATATCAAAAATCATATCACACGTAAGACAAGGCATTTTGTCAAGCAATATTTTCCTTATCTTCAGAAAAATATAAATGAGCACATTGATTCACAACTTGAAGACAAAATCAAAGAAGTCGTCGCGTCTTCTTCCCAAACCAAACCGATTCAAGATCTCACCACTGAAGAAATCGAGCTTGCACTTCTCGACAGACTCTTTGCTATCACCTCTCCTTCTCAAGAAGAAATCAACCTGATCGCGGCTCTTCAAGCACACATTGAGAAGAAACCGTGCAAGGTAGCTGCTGACAAAGGGAAACGTATTCGAGAGGACGACGAGGAAGATCAAGACCCGAACCCCGAACATAAGAAACACAAAAGAGGGTCTGGGATTCATATTCAGGAGCCAACTGGAAAAACAAAATCATCTCTACCTCCAAAACATCAATCATCTGGTCCTACTGCAACCGAACATCAATATGAGCATTTCACGGTTGAAGATGTGGAATTTCAGCCGCAAGATGATCAACTGCATTCACCACCGTCACCACCAAAACCAAAGCCCTCCAAATCAAAGTCATCATGCAGCAAGAAGTCGTCTAAAGAACCAGCTATTGTCACCTGGCTTGATAATGATAAGGATGAGCTAGGGAATGAATGGTTTGATCATCTGGCAAGTGCTCAGGTTCCAACTGAAGAAGCTTCCCGAGTTGAAGATAGCACGTTTGATGTTACTCAAGAGATCAAAAGAAGTCTTAACGTAAAGAAGATGACCAACCAGGAACTTCGACGGATCAAGAACGATGCCTTCATTCTTCTGAAAGATAAATCCAACAGTGCAGCCGAACTTGAATATCATCTTGAAAACATTGCACGCGCAATGTCAAGTGACTTCGACTGGGCTAATCCAGACATAGTCAGGGGAGTTGGCAAGAACCGTCCTTACATCACTGATTGGACTAAGCCGCTTCCCGGGATACGAAGATCTCACCACTCAGAAATTCCCTTCCATATTTTCTTCAACAACGATCTGGAACTTCTCAAGAACGGAGCACAAGGGGAGACAAAGTATGCTACGTCAATTACTTTCACACCAGCTGCTCACTATACACAGTCAGCTATTGAGGAAGAAGCTATTAACAGACATCTGTTTGTTAAAGAGCTCGTGAAATATGATCGTGATGCAGAGTTGGGGATTCATCACTGGTATTCGAAACGACAAAGCTGGTACAGGTACAAACTTGTTCTCCAGAAATCACGGGAAATAGTTTACAGTGATCTAAAAATAGTGGCCGTTATCAGTGTGAGCGGATCCAGAAGGTGTGATTATATATTTCTCGAAGAGATCACGGTAAAAAGAATTGACAACAATCTCTACACATTCTCTGAGGCTGATCATCCTGATTTGAACCTGAATGATATCGAAGACATGTACCTGATGAAAGTCCAAGGCAAACTGCAACATTTGACAAATGAGCTTCGATATGCACTCAGTACCTCTCTATGTCACTTCATCAGGAGAACAATCATCAGAGAACGAGTAGAGGATCTCTAGCTAGGTGTCGAAAGTTATCAGACGAAGCTAAACCTTGTTGAACCGTAATTCCTACTCAACTGCAACAAAGACCCTCAATACACCATACTACACAGTCCGGTCTTTGGGTTCGTTTACAGAAGTACAACGGATTTCCACCGTTTCATGTCGTTCAATGAAATTCATAAGTTCTGTGACGATACCTTAAAGAGTGTTCGTGATGGGTTAGCTAATCGGGTTCGAGATTCAGCGTTAGGAAAATCAAGAAGATGGAATTCTAATGAGGTGCGACAAGTTAAGGAGTTTATTCGGAAGATTGAAGAAAGGTTATATCATCATGATCAGATAAGGAGGTTAGAAAGTTATGTTGGGGGTCGTCCACCCTTCGCTATCAGACTATTTCAGAGGACAGACCGAGTATTCTCAACTTTTGGCAGAGGCGGTTGATGTAAGAATCTATTATCATATTACATAATTCTTATTTCATTATTCTTATATCATTATTCTTTCCATATTGGCCTGTGCATAACGGCTTGTGCACACATAACAGTGTACAACCCGGACCTCAAAGAAAGGACCCTGAGGTACGCTTCAGTGCCTCAATCCTGAAAAAGGAGCGTAAGCTTCTTACTTATGAGCAGAATTAAAACCAGCATGTTTTCTAAAGTTTTTCAAACATTCTGCCCATAAGGACAAGTATTCCCTTATTAAGGGGGAGTATTTGAAAAATATAATCTTTGTTCAGCAATATATAAATGTTCTTGAAAATCTTCCCTAATACTCAAAAACAGCATATTTTAATCATAAACGTTTTTCAAAAACATCATGAGTATGCTATTTTTGAGGGGGAGAAGTAAAAGATGATTAAAATATGGTGTCTCATTTGCTGGAATCGATTGTGCTCAAACTCAGAATTGACCCTCGAATTGACGATAAGAAAAGTTAGTAGTCGAAAGGACATGTCCCGGACAGGTAATAATTTCAAGCCAGTTTATCTGGTGATGTAAGCGTGTCTCGCAAAGGACGTGTCTGAGTAGAATGTACCGATTTCGAGCGATAATCTTTGAATCTGATCTGGACGGGTAATAATTTCAAGCCAGTTTAACTGGTGATGTAAGCGTGTCTCGCAATGATTAGGTTCATTGAAAGTCAATCAATTCAAAAGTGCCAACTCTTTCCGGCATGTGCAAATTTTTTGATTTATTACTTATGCGCACATGTTAAGGGGGAGTATTTCTGAAAATCATCAAACTCTCAAGGTGTCAACAAAATGTCTTTACAATTATCGACACTTTGAGAGATTTTCAATGGTTTGGTTTTATGGCATCATTAGGATAGTCATGGAGTTATAAGGTGACTAAGGTTAGGAAAAACCGTCCTATGATCCGCCAGAGCCGGAGGGATCTACCCAAGGACAATACCAATAGTTTAGAACTAGAAAGTCCTAGGTATGATATAAAAAGGAGAAAATGAATGAACGGAGAAAGAAGGGGTTGAAGAATTAAAAAGAAAAGTAAAGAAAAGGGTGAAAAGAAATAGCCCTCCATTTGTTCAACCTTAGGGCAGACACCGGGTTCAATTCATAATCTACTGGTTGATGAGCATCACTGGTATTGAAGACTAAAGACGTCATGGACCCAGTGACGCACTGCACTAAAACTTCTATGCCACTCAAGTGTCTCTTAAAAGACATTTGTTTCATTCACACGGAGAACCCTTCATAATCTATCGACCTCTCATTATAAGAGTGTTGATATTGAAAAGGAGGCAATCTGCTCCACGCCTCCGACGACCAAACAAATGTGCACTAATTGAGTCTAGAGCCATGAGATTCATAAAAGATCTCTTAGGTACACTTAGTATTACTCTGTTGTTCTACATCATGGGCAGCATATGTAAAATTAAGAAAGTGTCATTCGCAGATCTTAGCAATCTGCCGAGAACATTCATGAGAGAAGTCACAATTGTGATTATCAATGATTGAATGGAAATCCTGCCAGAGCAACATCAAACAACTCTGACAGCAGGTCACTTCGGTAACTCCTTGTGGGTTATGCTTAGTGTTTGCTCAAAACGGTCTACAGTCGTGGGGTGATCTCCAGCGACTCACTGAATCGTGGGTGCACTTCGGTGTGTCCGTGTTATCCCTTTCGGGGGAATCCGGTTCAGAACGGTCTGGGTTAGGATTTGAGAAAGTCTTCACACTATGCTGTTGACGATCTCAAGTCTGAGCCTGTAAGTACCGGTTGGTTCGTGCTGATGCTGCTGCTGCTGAGGAGCTGGAGTTCGACCATCAAGACTCTATCATGTTCATATCTTGAAGAAATGTTCTCTCAAAGACTCAGTAACATCAAAAGTTCAACATATGATACAGTAAAGTCAAAAGTTCAAGCACTTCAACCTTTCTCAAATTTTAAGATTGAAAAGTGAGAACATGTTGCAGAAAACAAGTCAAAGACATATGAGCATGATGGAGAAGACAAAAAGACGTTGGAGATTGGCAGATCGAGACAACATCATATCATCCTAAAAACAAGAACAAAGAAACAAAGATTATAAAGACGTCGGAAGCCAAAGAAGCAAAGAAGACGTCGAGCAACATTGATGATCAAGACTTAGGGGGAGATTGTTAGGAACACATTTTAAATATTGCAAGTCTTGTTCAATTAGTTAAATATGTTGCACGATATGGGCTTTATATTTGTATTTATGGTGCGGTCCATTAGAAGCCCATGGACTGCCCAATTTAGCATTAATCCTTCTAGAAGATATCTTGTAAGAGTTGCCCTAATCAAGTGCCTATAAATAGAAGGCTTGAGGCATCTCATTTTGTGTGGGTTTTTCATGTAAGACGCGTAAGCTTTTCTCCTTTGTTATTCGAATAGTGAAAACCTTTCATTCTTCTCATTCTCTCCTTATTCTCTTCTCTAGTTAGCTTATTATCTTATTTCTCTTTGTTCGTAGCTTAATATAGATAGTAGTATGTGTTCTTATTAGTCATATCGTGTGTGTGTTTGAGATATCAACGACCTACAGGAAGTCTGGGTAAGTCTTCGGGAAAGACTTCGAGAAATTCACGTGCGATGGGAACATCTTCAAGATGTCTTTCTTCGGATTTCTTTTCGGTTACGTGTGCTAGGAAGGCATAACATCGTTTCTCGATGTATTTCAAGGTTTTGATACATGAGATGATATTTAATCGGGTTCCACTTTGGTCACCACGGATGACCAAAGTTTCATTGTCACAAGGAATGTGAACAACCTTTTCACCACAGATGATGTTAGCTTGATGTTTAGATTGTCGATCCATGCCGATGACTACATCAAAACTTCTGAGTTCGATGGGCATAAGGCTGATGTTAAATGGGTGGTCTAGGAGATTAAGGGTACAGTCTTGGATTACAGTATTAGTATTTACTAAGTTACCGTTAGCTAGTTCAATACTGTAATTTGTGTTTAGAGTGATTGGTGTGATACCAAGTAAAGGCGCAATTCTAGTAGATAAAAAGCTCATATCAGCACCAGAATCGAATAAGACTTTAACAGGAATGTTATTGAGTGAGAACGTACCAGTAACCACATTCGGGTCCTGTTGTGGTTCACCGTTTCCCATGATGTAGGCTCTACTACGAGCACCTCCGCCCTGTTGACCCTGGTTTTGAGGACATTTGTTCCTGAAGTGTCCTTTTTTGCCACACCCATAACATGAAACTATTGGCTGAGTGTTAGCTCCAGTGGCCCTATTTTTACAATCCTTGGCAAGATGTCCCGGCCTTTGACACTTGTTGCATTTGGCGGGGCAGGGACCTACGTGATGATAGTTGCACTTAGTGCACTGTGGTTGGTTCCCAGTATATCCACCTCCGGTTGGTGCAGCAACATAAGCCGTCGCGGCTTCTTGTCTTTTGTTTTGCTGGTTATGATGGTTGTTGTTTCGGGCTGGGTTGTTGTTGTTGTTGTTACCTCCACGGTTACCATCCCATGGTCGCTTGTTGTTTCTATTGTTATTGTTGTTATGGTAGTTGGAGTTGTTGGTGGTAGTGGTGTTGTTGTTGAGGTTTTGCTTTTAGGCAGCTCCCGATCGCACCACTTGATCCGTGAGATTGCGAGCCAATCGCATAGCTTCATCAAGTGCCTTGGGAGCGGATGCAGTCGCGTTCCCTTGTGTGCTTGGTGGGAGTCCCCAGATATATCTTTCCAACAGCTTCTCAGTTGTTGAAACCATTGTTGGACATAGTATCCTCAATTCTTGGAATCGACGGTTGTAAGTTAGGATGTCATTCCCTTTAACAACAAGATTCCAGAACTCCACTTCTAACTTCTGAATTTCACTGCGGGGGCAGTATTCTTTGATCATCATGTTCTTCAAATTATCCCAAGAAATCTTATAAGCAGTTTCAATGCCTATTGGTTGAGATACCGAGTTCCACCATGATAATGCCTCATCCATTAGTGTACTGGTGGCAAATTTAACTTTATCCTCCCCGTCACATTTGCTGATTGAAAATACTGACTCGCATTTTTCAAACCAGCGGGTCAAACCTACGGCTCCTTCAGTACCCTTAAAATTAGTGGGTCTGCAGTTCAAATAGTCTTTGAATGTGCAGGTCCTAGGTACCGAATTCACATTTGGGTTTGGTCCTTCAGTGTTATGGTTGGCTGTGTCATTTAGAGCAGCTTCAGCTGCTGCTGCAGCTACGGCTGCGCGTTCAGCTTCGAGTGCGGCTTTCACACTATCTCTAACCAGTTTGTTGATGGCGGTTTGGGTCATTGTTGGTGGTGTACTCTTCTTTGGCGGCATGGTGCTATCATATAAAAGGTATGACATAAGTATAGAGTTGGTAGGATAAGCATGATTTTTGATGGAAATGATAGAATAATAATGTTGGAGGTTTAGATTATAACACATGATAATACAAAGCAAGAGTTTTATTTATATAACGTTGATTGATTACAAAATCGAAACCTTTTACAAGCTTCTTCAAAATTTACCAACTGATACTTTCAGTTTAGTAATTACAACGTTTTACTACTGCTAGCTATTACATGGATTTTACAGAGTTTACTAACTGAATCTATTCAGTTTAGTAGTACAAAAGATAACTACATTACTAGTCTAGTGCCAGTTGGAGGACTCGGATTGATTAGTGTTTCCATAAGTGTTTTGCGCATCGACACTATCATTCGGGCGGATCTCGTCGACTTCCCTTTGACGTAACCTTTATTGTACGGCATACAATTCGTTCTTGATTTGCTATCGGTCAAAGTTGGCAACATCCAGTCGGATCTGTGCTACCGTTAGGTGGTGTTGTAGCGCGTGAATTTGGGCCGCGTCTTGGGCTTGAGCATTTTCTACTCGCATAAGTCTTTCCTTGATGTCATCCAAGCCGGTTAAAGGATCCAAGACTATATCTTGAACAAGAGTCAAGTCTTCCTTTACATAGCTTGAATCAAGGATATATAAATCGAGGCGTTGTCGTGCATTAACGGCTTCCATTTTGGCTGCATTAACCTTAGGTTCATAGTCATCCATTTGGCGTGTCATGTTGTGAAGTTTATGTAGGGCTAGGTCAAGGCCTTGTTTCAGGCAATATACTTCGTACTGGGCTGAATTTAAGAATGTAGGTATGAGTTTAGATGATCCACCGATTTCATATGTGGACCTTGGACCTTGAGTAGGAGTATTATGATTTGATTCGGGTGAGGATACAGAGACAGGAGGTGGTGATGTCAATGGTGATAGTGGTCGTACCACTAGTAGTTCCTCCTCTTCTTCCACATCTATGTCCATTTCGGGATCTTCGTCCGGATCCTCTTCCATTTCTTCCTCTTCGTCACTGGCTAAATCCTCATAAGCTTCTTCCTCATTGTCGTAATAAGCAAGTGCTTCAAGATAGGGATCATTTAGTCCGGGAAGAAATGGCAAGTGATCGGGCATAGGGGGAATGTGATCGGGTGATGGTGGTACAGACATGATGTCTACAATAAGGATTATGATGTTAGAATAAATCTAAAGCTTACGGGAAGTGCTCAAATATGACAAGTATGTATCAATATGTTAATATGTTTGCGTAGTATAATGTCTAACAAGTCCATGATCGTCTGAAGGATGGAAGGCACGGAGAGCGGAAGGCTATAAAATGTTTTTGCTTGTAAAAGTGGTTATAGTTTAGGTCTCACTTAGACCCGTTTCTCTACAACCATGGCTCTGGTACCAATCTGTAACACCCCCAATTCAATGATGCAGCGGAATTCAAACTGGGTGTTACTTGATGGCACAACAGTCATAATAATAGAAAACGATCTCTAACTGAGTCGTTTTAAAAAGGATTTATCATTCAAATTATAATATATCAGAGTTTACAAAAGAGGTCCCATAAGGTTCCATGTTTACAAAGTACATCAATATAAAGTCATTTGATGTCTTTTTGAATGATAAAATATGTTATAGCCTTCTTGATTGAGTCTGTGCCCCTCCGTGCCATCCCTGATCATTATGCACCTGAAATACATGCTAAAAACTGTCAACACAAAGGTTGAGTGATATTCATAGAGTTTGTTTATGTAGTTGAACACAATATCTTGGTAGTGTGAGTTATAAATTCACACTCATGGTTGGAAAACAAAACAGTTATTATTACTCACTAATCTCATGTAACCAATACGTTAACGTGTGCCAATATCGATCGGCTGATTGCCCCGGTAGGTACTTTGCCAACATACCTAAGACTCAAATATAGTGCGTTTGGTTACCGGACCCAGTCAACACAAACGGGATTCGTCAATCCCAATAGGCCTATTCACTAATATTCGCGCTCACTATCCTAGTGATTAAATGGTTCATGATATGGGGACTTTGAGTGGCAATGATGGTACTTAGTGATAATAAAACAATCATATAGCATACAATTTCAAAGCATTGTGTTCGGTTAAAATAGCATGTATTCCCCCCAAGGGTTTGTAAAACAATTAAGTAATAGAAAGTGGGGCTATGAACTCACCGTGAGTTGGATGGTATTATGGTGCTTAAATGAGTTCGATGGATAAGTCGGGAATTCTTTAAGTGCAACCTACAATAGAACGTTGCGACTCAGGTTTGGAGTAATGTCTAAGAATACGAAGACTTGCCTATATATGTTTCATATAATGTTCATGATGTAGTACTTAGTGTGTCAGGTAGGTTGTTGTAATAAGATGGTTTATGAAACATTTTTAGTTTGTATATCTCGTACTACCGTTCGGGCCATCGTAATTCAGAGGTCATGTAGTAAACGTTCGAGGAGCCAGGACACTTTAACTCGTAAATCCACAACTCGTCGATCCGTTTACCCAAATGAAGCCCCTCACACAAAGTTCCCTAGTGTTGTAGTATTTGATAGAAAATATATTTTGCTTACTTGATTATATGACACATTAAGAGTTTATAAATACCATAAATAAACTTAACAAAGTCCATAAGTATTTAAATCATGAACATAATATAAGGACCATATATAGCATGAATGAAGTATAATAAGCATGAAAATGATATTGAGCAAGAAAAATGTGTTAGGGTTTCTTACAACTTTTGGCTTTCACTTAAGAAAGGAAATCAAGGATTTAAGAACAAGAACTAGAACAATTCCTCCCTTGGAATCCTTGAGAACCCGAAACCAAAATAAGATTATAACGACGTCTTTTGGAAATCCGAAGCTATTAGAAGATTATAACGATGTCTTGTTGGGAATCCGAAGCTATTCGAAGATTATAACGACGTCTTGTTGGAAACCCAAAGCTATTCGAAGATTATAACGACTTCACTTGAAAACTTGTAGAAAAGAGGATCAAAGCCTAGTTTTCTTTCAAGAACACAAGATTTTTATTTCAAAATCTATAAGAAGTGCCTTTAGGGTTTAGGACTTTAGGTTATAAGAGAGGAGGGTGCAAGTTTAAATGAAGTTTTAGGCTAGTATTTATAGGAAAGACTTAGGGTAGTTTCGTAAATACATATTTACACTTGTAAACATCTTATGAAATCAAGGGCTAGGATTAAACCACATTTCATTGGTTCCTTCCTTGATAAGCTTCATGAAGCTTTCATGAGAAGCTTGATAAGTTTCATGCATTATCTTGCTTTTACGGAGTCAATTTTGTCCCGGTAATTGCTAACTGTAAGTTGTTAAGTCACGAAACGTAAAACCGGGTATCGTAAAAATACGAAACTTGAAAGAATGTTTAAACTTATCAATATACTCCATAATAAAATATAAAACGAGTGATAAGTTCCATCGGGTTGCTCAAACCCTGTTAAAACTGAAAACGCGGGTCTAAAACGCGAAATACGTAAAACGTACGAAAGTTGCGCAAAATTGAGAAAAGTAAAATGTAACTTTTCTAATAGGATAATAATGAATTAAAATAGCCTATAACGTCTAGACTGGGCTCAGTCTTGTGTCGGTTGGTGTTAAACATCTTTTAGACCTAAAACCGGAAGCCTGAAAATCAAGAAATGATTTTAGGGTCAATGGAGAGGGAAATTATGTTGACTTTTCCAATAATATAAAAGCTTCTAAATGCCTTAGAAAATATGGTGCAGGTGAAGGCTAAGGTTGCGGATAAGTGAAAGTGCTTAAAACGCAATTTCTGTTTTGTAAGACACGAGGCTTATTTGGTGACATTTTAACTTAGAATTTTTAATTTTTAAAAATTCCATAATTAATTGTGAGTGTTCTAAACATTTATCTGAAGCGAGAAAAATTGGCGCAGGTGATTTTCGTTAAGCGCATGGTGTTTAAACGACGTTTAAACCAAACGTGTAATTCCTTAATAACTTTTGCGAAAATGACCCGACAAGCGTCAAACTTTTATCTTGTCATAGAAATAATTTATCTTACGAGAATATAAAATAAAAATTTCGATATGAAATAAAAAACTCGGAAATGAATAGTGCCAGTGAATAGTAAAAATGAATAGTAATAATTTCGGGAATAGAAATTAACCTGAAATGCGAATTGTTACAATAAACAAGACAAATATATTCTATACCATACACTTGTGTTTATTAAAAGTTGAAGATGAAAAGCATAAAACAGGGTTGGAAAAACAAACAAACAAAAAATTAAGATAAGACAAATACAATTAACGAAGTGTTATGGATCATTATATTGTGGATGTCCATATAACTAAATAGAGGCCCATGGCCCAATTAGCTATTAGGGTTTTTGCCCTAATATTATCTTATATATACTCTATTGTATTCTCTACATTATTATCAATAAACAATACTTTCATTCCCTCAATCTTGTATTCACAACACGTTATCAGCACGATCTAAAGGTTTAGGTTTTCTCTCGTTTTCATCACCGATTTTCTTTTAAATCATGTCATAGCACTAGTTAGATGTACATCGATACTATATATATATATATATATATATATATATATATATATATATATATATATATATATATATATATATATATATATATATATATATTAATAATTAATTATATCGGTGATAAAGTGAAACTAGATCTTTAATTTATAATTTATATCCTTATGTATTGTCGCTTTCATGCTATTTGTTTTTCATGCTATATGATATTCGTATATGTTTGCTATATGTAATGCCACTTTCATGTATTGTTTATTGCCTTGATTTGCTATATGTTTTGTACATGTGATGTTTACCGGTTGTTGTTAGGAATGGTTTATGATAGTAGATCTGATTTGATATCGATGCTGACGTCATGATTATGTTTATGTTTACATGATGTTAGATGGTTTTAATTTAAATAGTAATGCTGATTCTTAAGTTAATTGGATCTGATGTGTAGATCTATATGTATTAATTTAAAGAAATTTTGTGATTATGCTATATAATTATGCTAGTTAACTGGTATAAACTAATGAAGATTTGGTAGTTTGATTAATTAAATTATTTGATTAAGCTTGTTTGTTTAAATACACTTACGTCAATATGAGCAGTATAATAAAACTATATAATACAATTCCATGTGAACATGCTTATAAAATTTATAATAAGTATAATTGCAACATATAACACGTAGTGAACAAGAATATTAATAAGTAATTCTTTATATAATAATTTAACAAAAAGTGGTTTTATATTCTTGTTATATGTTATTATTGAAAATATGTTAATTATAAGCGTAACATGATTTAATATGTGCATTCTGCCGTAATTATTTTATATAGCTTATTATATTTGCTTAAAGTTTAGTATAATTTAAATTAACCAAACATGGATCGAAGTATATTATCTCATGTACATATTTTACTTGTTTTTGTTTCACCCGGTGTTTTGTTTATGTGTTTTGTTTAACACGTATTTAATGTCAACGTATAGTTATCATGGAGCAAAAACTTGCAAATTAATCTTTCTATTGTGGCTTTAGACATAAGCGGAAAAAATTATTTGTCTTGGGCGTTGGAAGCCGAGACATACTTGGATGCACATGGGCTTGTGGATACAATCCACGAAGGAAAAGAAACAACTAATATGCAAAAAGCCCAGGCATTGATGTTCTTACGACATCACCTCCATGTGGACTTAAAAACTGAGTACCTCACAGTAAAAGATCCACTAGCCCTTTGGAATAAGTTAAAGGACCGATATGACCACCAAAAAACGGTCATCTTGCCAAGGGCAAGATATGAATGGACTCACTTAAGGCTCCAAGATTTCAAAACAGTGAGTGAATTTAACTCGGCCATGCATCGCATTACCTCCACATTGCTATTATGTGGTGACTCAATTAGTGATGCCGAGATGTTGGAAAAGACTTTTTCCACATTCCATGCTTCGAATATACTATTGCAACAGCAATATCGAGCCAAAGGATTCACTAAATATAGTGACCTAATTTCATGCTTACTTGTGGCTGAAGAAAATAATGAGCTTTTAATGAAAAATCCTGATAATCGTCCAACTGGTACCGCTCCTTTATCGGAAGCGCATGTGACAACTTATCACAATGGAGGTCATGGTCGTGGTTATGACCGTGGACGAGGACGTGGACGAGGTTATAGTTCTGGTCGAGGTTATGGTTCTGGTCGAGGTCGTGGTCAAGGGCGTGGCAATGGTAGAGGTAATTATCATGCTGTTAATCATAGTGTTAACTTTAAGAACAACAATGGCCACAAGAAGTGGCAAGATAAAGGAAAGATTAATAAGCATGAAGGAGGAAGAAAAGATAAGGCCTTGGTAGCCAATGATGCATGCAATCATTGTGGCAGTTTTAATCACTGGGAAAAATTATATCGTACACCAAAGCATCTGGTGGACCTCTATCAAAAGTCTATTAAGAATAAAGGAATCAAGGTAGAAGCAAATCTTGTCTATGACAATGACAACAATGATAACCATGATGATGCTGGTGCAACCCACTTGGAGGTTGGGGATTTCCTAGCAAATGAGTGATTAGTAGTTTGAAGCCATGAATAATTTACTTTTAAATGTTTTGTTTGGGATTTTCATTAGGTGTTTTTATTTGTTTGGGATTTTCTTTGGTTGACTTCATTACGTTTGGATTCTTATTATTCATGGCTATGCAATATCTTTATTAAAATTTATTCTCTTTCGTTATGTGTAATATTTATGATATTACTAATTTAAATTATACACAACTCCCACATGATTCGTAGGCAATGATGCACCTTATCTGTTTCTTTATACACTTAAGTGATGATCTTGCACTTTTACATAGTTCCTGCTTGTTTCTATTAACGTGTAATATAAATAAAGTAAATAACAAAGGGGATGTTGAGAATGAATCAAATACACGTAGCCCATTACTAAAGATAATATATATTTATATTACATGTTTATGTTGTATTGATCAGTGGGTTTATGTGTATTTATTTCATTAACGTAGTCAATAATTGTGTATATCTGTTTTATATTTTAGAAAACGTAGCCCATGGATCGTATAATGATCGATGACGAAGATATATGTCTTGTGGATAGTGCAACTACTCATACAATTCTTAAGAAAGAGAAATATTTTTCATATTTGAAATTACAAGAATCAAATGTTAGCACTATATCTGGTAGCGCCAAATTAATTAAAGGTTTTGGCGTGGCAAGTATTTTATTACCGGGCGGAACACAATTTAAAGTTGAT
The DNA here is from genome assembly GCA_021014915.2 of Artemisia tridentata subsp. tridentata. Classification (NCBI taxonomy): domain Eukaryota; kingdom Viridiplantae; phylum Streptophyta; class Magnoliopsida; order Asterales; family Asteraceae; genus Artemisia; species Artemisia tridentata. Next base: position 405,062,509 of record CP139508.1, read on the forward strand.
AATGCATTATTTTCCCCCATGTCTCAAAGGAACTTGTTGAGCTTTAAAGATATTCGTAAAAATGGATATCATATTGAGACAGTTAATGAAGGACATGTTGAGTGCCTTCACATTACAAATATGATTTCGGGTAAAAAGCATGTACTAGAGAAATTACCCGCATTTTCCTCCGGTTTATATTACACTCATATTAGTGCTATTGAATCAAACGCAGTCATAAACCACCAGTTTATGGACCGTGCGAATTTTATTGTTTGGCATGATCGGCTGGGACATCCCGGGTCAACAATGATGCGAAAAATCATAGAAAATTCAAAAGGGCATTCTTTGAAGAATCATAAAATCCTACAAAGTAAGGATATTACATGTGTTTCTTGCTCACAAGGAAAATTTATTACACGCCCATCACCAACTAAAGTGAAACATGAATCACTTAATTTTCTGGAAAGGATACAAGGGGATATATGTGGACCAATACATCCACCTTGTGGACCATTTAGGTATTTTATGGTTTTGATTGATGCATCGACTAAATGGTCACATGTGTGCTTATTATCAAGTCGCAATCTGGCATTTGCGCGATTACTTGCACAATTAATTAGATTGAGAGCACATTTTCCAGATTATCCAATTAAGACAATTCGTTTGGACAATGCTGGTGAGTTCACATCTCAAGCATTTAATGATTATTGTATGTCTATTGGGATAAGTGTTGAACATCCTGTACCTCATGTTCATACACAAAATGGGCTTGCTGAATCGCTTATTAAGAGGATTCAGATGATTGCAAGGCCAATGATTATGAAAGCAAACTTACCAGTTTCTGCTTGGGGCCATGCTATTCTACATGCAGCAACATTAATTCACATAAGGCCAACAAGTTATCATATTTACTCCCCATTACAGTTGGTTTTTGGTCAGGAACCAAATATTTCCCATCTAAGGATTTTTGGTTGTGCGGTATATGTTCCAATTGCTCCATCACAACGCACAAAGATGGGACCTCAAAGGTGGTTGGGAATATATGTTGGGCATGACTCACCTTCAATAATTAAGTACTTAGAGCCATCCACGGGGGATCTATTTACAGCTCGATTTGATGATTGTCATTTTGATGAGTCAATGTTTCCAACATTGGGGGGAGAGATAAGACAGCTGGGAAAAGAAATAAGTTGGAAAGAATTATCATTAAATAATTTTGATCCTCGAACTAAAGAATGTGAATTGGAAGTTCAAAAGATAATTCATTTACAAAGATTAGAAAATCAGTTACCAGACGCATTTACTGACCCAAAGAAAGTGACAAAGTCACATATTCCAGCTGTTAATGCTCCAATTAAAATTAATGTCCAAGAAGGACAGCCTCAAATAGGCAAAGAATCTAATGCACGTTTAAAACGTGGTAGACCAGTCGGTTCCAAGGATAAAAATCCTCGAAAGAAAAAAGGAGCAAATATTCAAGATGGTATAATCGAGGAAAGAGAAACGCCAGGGTCTCCTAAAGAGACACTAGACATGTTGGTTCAAGAAGAACCACAGGTACCTGAAAATGAAGAGATCTCAATAAACTATGTTATGTCTAGAAAAGTTTGGAATCGAAGTGAAATCGACGTCGACGATACATTTGCATATAATGTAGCGCTAGAAATAATGGAAGATGATGAGGATCAAGAACCAAAATCTATGCAAGAATGCAAAAATAGAAATGATTGGCCAAAATGGAGAGACGCAATTGTGGCAGCGTTAAAATCTCTTGAGAAGAGAAAAGTATTTGGACCAATAGTCCAAACACCTAATGATATCAAACCTGTTGGATATAAATGGGTCTTTGTTCGAAAGAGGAATGAGAAAAATGAAATCACAAGGTATAAGGCTCGATTGGTTGCACAAGGATTTTCTCAAAGACCTGGAATTGACTATGAGGAGACATATTCTCCTGTGGTGGATGCAACAACCCTTCGCTATCTGATTAGTCTGGTAATACAAGAAGGAATTGATATGCGTCTAATGGATGTAGTGACAGCTTATTTGTATGGCTCACTAGATACTGAAATTTACATGAAACTCCCTGAAGGGTTTAAACTGCCTGAATCATGTAAAAATAGTTCTCGAGAAAAATATGCAATTAAGTTGAATAAATCTCTATATGGGTTAAAACAGTCGGGACGAATGTGGTATAATCGTCTTAGTGAATATTTGTTAAAGGAAGGCTATAAGAATGATTCTGTTTGCCCATGCATTTTTATTAAAAGATCCGGATCGGAATTTGTTAAAGGAAGGCTATAAGAATGATTCTGTTTGCCCATGCATTTTTATTAAAAGATCCGGATCGGAATATGTTATAATTGCGGTGTATGTTGATGATTTGAATATAATTGGAACTCCTGGTGAACTTCCTAAGGCTATTGAGTGCTTAAAGAGAGAATTTGAAATGAAAGATCTTGGAAAGACAAAATTTTGTCTTGGATTACAAATTGAGCATCTTAAGAATGGAATCCTTGTGCATCAAGAAGCATATATCGAAAAGGTGTTGAAAAGATTTTATATGGATAAATCACATTCACTAAGTACTCCAATGGTTGTTAGGACACTTGATGTTAAAAAGGACCCATTTCGACCTCAAGAAGCTGATGAGGAAATTCTTGGTCCTGAAGTTCCATATTTAAGTGCTATTGGAGGTTTAATGTATCTTGCTGGTCATACACGACCGGATATAGCATTTGCTGTAAATTTATTAGCAAGATATAGTTCTTGTCCCACGAAGAGGCACTGGAATGGAATAAAACAGATATTTCGGTATCTTCAAGGTACAAAGGATATGAGGTTATTTTTCACTAACCCATCGAATACAAGTTTAGTTGGTTTTGCAGATGCGGGATATATGTCTGACCCTCACAATGGTCGATCTCAAACTGGATATGTATTTACAAGTGGAGGAACAGCAATTTCATGGCGTTCAGTTAAGCAAACAATCTCAGCGACTTCGTCCAACCATGCAAAAATTCTAGCAATACATGAAGCAAGTCGAGAATGTGTGTGGCTAAGAAGTGTGATACAACACATACGTAGATCATGTAGGGATTCTTCAGAGAAGGAGGCGCCAACAATTTTGCATGAAGATAATGCAGCTTGTATTGCTCAACTTAAGGAAGGTTACATCAAGGGTGATAGGACGAAACATATTCTACCGAAATTCTTCTTCACTCATGACTTACAGAAGAATGGTGATATTATTGTTCAACAAGTTTGTTCATGCGACAATTTGGCGGATCTATTTACCAAGGCACTTCCTACCTCAACATTTAGGAAACTAAGTCACAACATTGGGATGCGTCGACTCAAAGAGCTCAAGTGATATAGTCATCAGAGGGAGATAATACACGCTGCACTCTTTTTCCCTTAGTCATGGTTTTGTCCCACTGGGTTTTCCTGACAAGGTTTTTATTGAGGCAGCAATTCCTAAGTGTATTTAACAATATGAACATCCAAGAGGGAGTGTTATGGATCATTATATTGTGGATGTCCATATAATAAATAGAGGCCCATGGCCCAATTAGCTATTAGGGTTTTTGCCCTAATATTATCTTATATATACTCTATTGTATTCTCTACATTATTATCAATAAACAATACTTTCATTCCCTTAATCTTGTATTCACAACAATTAAGATAAGACAAATACAATTAACGAAGTTTGCTGGGATATTTTTTTAGAAGGTTTACAAAAGTGATATAATTTAACTCATAAGCTTTCTTTTTTTTTTTTTTTTTTAAATGCATGTATTAGGAAAAATGAACATAGTTTATGTTTCGCAATCGTACCGGGATTAAAAAAGTGAATGCAAAAAATCTGGCGAAATACGTGGAACTTTTTGAAACAAAATATAGTGCTATGATTGGAAAAAAGTAGAATAACACATAAATATTGTGCTTATACTACTCTGTATTGCTAAAATGTTTTGGCCAACATGGTTGCAAAAAAACTGATGTCAATCACCTCGTTGCAACGCGTGGGCCGCCCGACTCGTTTTCCTTTAAATCTTGCTTCATGAAAAATTAAAAACGCTTGATGTCTTCTAAATAAAAACATACTTATTTTATTTACTCTTTTAAGAATTATCAGTTGGAAATTAAGGTGCTGTTTGTTTGTTAAGAGGCTCTGAATCTGAATCTGATTCGCACATCTGAATCTGAATCTTATGCGTAAATGTCTGAATCTGAATGACATAAGACCGTTTGTTTTTATAATAACGTCTGAATGATTTAAATGTGTTTGTTAAGAGGCAATGTAAATAGATATATTTTTTTACATATACAAAAAGATAAATGGATCTAAACATATAAAATATCATAGGTGTGATACCATAAATTAAACATTGCCACATAAAATATCAACAGTGATAAAAGATAAGTTTTCACTTGTATCTAATACACGTGGATTCTTCTCGATAAACACCCACGTCAACACCACCTAACTCCTATCTTTACCCTCTGTATTATGCATGTGGATTATTCTCACTTGTTTATAGTCTTCTTTCTCACTTAAAAAAATATTTACTTTGCCATCATCCACCATCTATCTTTACCCTCTGTAATTTTTGATGATCGGTGGATATTGACGGCGATTGGTGGTGGCCGCAGGCTGGTGGGAGGTGGCAAGTGACGGACAAAGAAGTATGGCGCCAAGTATTGAAGGTTGGAGATGATGTGATTGAAAAGGGTAATGACTTTGTAATATCTTTTGGGTGTTCAGATGGAGTCAGAGACCATCTACAAGTCTGGTTCGGTAAGAGCTTGACCCATCTGACCGTGTCTGAACGGGAAGAAAAAAACAAACACACTTTTTGAGAGTTTTCTCTGACCGATTCAGATTTTAGGTCGATTACAATTGCGTATCGTGCTCTCAATGACTTTTTTTTTTTGCTCTTTTTTTTTTTTTTTTTTTTTTTTTTTTTTTGAAGAGCTATCCTTTTGTGAGAAACTTATTATTAGATAATAATTCCAAAAAAAGAAGTAATATAGCAGACAACAAGTATAAGGGAAAACAAATCATTCCAGATTTTACGACTAAAATAACAAATAGAAAATTTTAATATAACAATTTCTAAATTATTTTCAAGAGTAAATTACACCGTTCATCCCTGCGGTTATATCAAAATCACTAGTTTCATCCATCGACTTTATTTTTTTGCATAAACCATCCTTATCTTGAAAACTAGTTACACCAACGGTCCTTATCCATTGAAAACTTTTAACACCAACGGTCCTTAATGATAACGATAAGGACAATTGGTGTTACAAGTTTTCAAGATAAGGACGGTTTATGCAAAAAATAAAGTTGAGGGACGAAACTAGTGACTTTGATATAATCATAGGGAAGAACGGTGTAATTTACTCTATTTTCAAAGTGTACAAAGTTAACTCAAAAGGTCAATAACAAATTGTTGAGGTAATTCTTTGTACCTGAACAAGATATATGAGAATATCTTTCGGACTTGGTTCTGTAAGGCCAATCAGGTACCTGTATAGATGAAACAGACGCGTTAGCCTCGTGTAACAAATGGTAATTTTCACACTTTAAGTTAATAATAAATATTTATTTATTATTTTTAAGCAGAGCATTTCTATGCGCAATTGCATGTTTCTGAGCATTTTTTGGGAGCTGTCCCGCATACTGTAGCTTACAGTCACTGCTGAAAAAGTTTATTTTTGTCAGTAAGCGTAAATTATTCTATTTCTGATAGTTACTGACAAGTTTCGTAATTAACTGAGAAGCTTTCTCGTATTTACTGAAAAGCAACCCCACACGCGAACCGACGACACACTATATATGTTAGCAGTCAAATAAATGCATTTTTTAGAAAATAATAATATTTTATTATTATTCTGACAAAAACATCAATAAAAACTTTATTTTGCGTATACGTCTCCAAAAATGTCAAACCGGGACTTTATGGTAACATTTAAGCTTAAACCGACACACGATACACCAACGAGGAACAAAACTAGTCCCCCCCCCTTGCTCCTTGTCGTTTGCCGCCACCTCACACACCAAGACAAAGAAAATTTTATACTAATATATGCATTAGTGGGTGATGACACATTATAATTTGTTTTTATACCCTAATTGTTACATACATTCTAACACACACATATTTTTATCCATCTAACTTACCTAGATCATTTTTCCCTTCCAAGAACCCTCAAACTCACGGCCTAACATTACAATTCAAGATCTACAAAAATCTAGTGAAGTTTGAACAAATCGGGGTGTACTTTCAAGTGTTTTAGGTTAATCGGAACGTGTCTATGGTAAACTTGTTCAATCTTGTTCATTACATGTTCTTGTGATGTTTAAAAGTGTTACCAAGTGCTTATTATGCATGTTTTGCTAAAATGAAAAAGCTAGGCTTTGATATATAATTTATGGGTGCTCGACTTTCTAGTGATTTTTATACAAGTTATGTTATTTCTTACTTGTGTGGTAAATCTTGTTGCTTGTGTGGTAAATCTTGTTACTTGTGGTACTAGTTTGATAATACAAATGTGATTAATGTTAATTACACGAGTTTAAGACGAAATATACACTTGTATGTATATATATATATATATATATCGGCATATATATATATATATATATATATATATATATATATATATATATATATATATATATATATATATATATATATATAAATCGGCACACTTTTGAAAGGAATAATTATTGAGGTTTTGAAAAGCATAAAATTTTAGCTCTAGTGGTGAAATGGTGAAATTAGTGCTTAATAGCATATTTTGGATAGCTTATTGTGTTTTGGCTTATTTGGGTTAAAAAAAGGTCATACGACACATATTGGGCCAAGCCCAATATGTTTTGGCCTTGGTTGACCATTTGACTTAATGGCTTATTTATAAGTGCTTATTTGGCTTATTTAAAAATTGTTACGAAAACTATTCAGACTAAAAGGACTTAAAGGTTTAAAGCTAATTTTGGGCTTATGAAGGTCTCGACACCAAATGGGCCGAGCCCATATGGTTTCGACCTTAGTTTGACTTTTTGACCAAACGACTTATTTGATATACTAAATTGATTTTTAGAAACTTAACGATATATATATCGTAACTTAAAAAGGTTAAACGACTTTTGGGCTAAACTTGGACTATTAGGCTTGTAATGGACTTTTCGGCCCAATAAATATTTCGGGTGACAAAAATGAGTTTTGGAATATTTTTCTACCTTTTATAAATATTTTGATGTATCAAAACATTATATATCGATTAAAAACGCTTCGAAAGCGTTTTGGCACTTATGGCCTAATTTGGCAACAAAATGGACTTTTCGGCCTAATTTCATGGTCTTTGACTTTTATTGACTTTTTGGAATAATTTGACTAAACATTGAATTTTATTTCGCGACTTATAATTATTTTGGTAATAAACGTTAGTTAATTAAAAACCTAACGAAATATATATTTTGACCTAAATATATACTTACGGACTAGTTTTGCAAATATTGTTAACGAAATGGATTATTTGAGTAAATTGCAACACTTGAGAAAAATGGAAAAGTTTGAATAAACGAATGGGTCATGCCCGATTTTTTTAAAATTTCGACACTTAGAATATTTTCGGATGAAAACCGGAAGACGAAACGGATTATTTTTACTATTAAAAATATAATTCTTCTAAATTAATATTTTTAGACATTATAAGACTTATGAATACATTTTAAATACTTATACATTTCTTTATAATTATTATTATATTATAAACAATCATAATATTTATAATATAATAATACCCCACTATCACCATTATCATATTAATTATTCAATACATATTTAATTAATTATAATTCCTAATTAATTAAATACTTAATTATTAAATATATATACATATACGATTATATATATATATATCACTTACGCATTTTGCGACGACAAGCACTAAGCACGGAAGTTCCGTCGCACGTATTTTCACCGTACACTTTCACCATGAGCCATCACCAAAGAGTCTTATACGATAAACTATTTTGAAATGTACCTTGCCACACAGCAAGCAAGAAACACACGAGCACTGGACACACCTAAACTTTTCAATTGAGTTAAAACATTTAAAACACAAATATTTCGCTAAGACTTACCGTACTGATCTAGGTCGTGTGTCGGAGCGGTTGCACTGTGTATTTGTTGATAGCAAATTGCTATTGTTATTAAGGTGAGTTTACAGCCCCATTTTTATACGTATTATTTTTATAAACCTTGGGGTGCGAAACATGCAAAACTGTTTTCATGGACCAAATTAAACTTTGTTTTTATACACACTTATATGCCGATAACCTAAGTATGCTTGAATCCCATTGCGCCCACTATCATCAACCGTCAATTTCTGCTGGGAAGCGCATATGATATAAATAGATCTATTGGGGGTGACTCCCCCGTTCGGTTGGTTCGGCAGGTCAACGAAAACGTATACCATGTAAGAATTTTCCGAGTGTCTGGGGATTAACACTCGCGGGCACCCTTTATTTGCTATGCCAGCTTGGCATATTGTTTGTCTAGTTTCGTTTGGATGAGCTCAGTGTTTGCATACCGAATTAGTGTGATTTCCGAATTATTTACTATGGTCCATATGTGCTTATTTACTTTAAACCTATGAACTCACCAGCGTTAGCTGACTTTTAACATATTTTTCTCTGGAAATTGAGAATGTGTTTACTGAAGGCAGGGCATGGCAATGGTCATAAGTTTGTGGGAAATGTTTTTGCTTGCGCATTGAACTCAGAATTTGGGACTGATTTGTTAAATGGGCTTCATTTTAATTGAATTGAACTTGATGTATGACAATTTAACTTTGGAAATTTAAACCATTTTAAAACGGATTTTAATCCGTTCTCTATATCTTTGTGTTGTGATTATCGATTTAGTACCACCCAAATATGTATGCTTCCGCAAATCTTTATTTTGGGGGTTGATGATGTACCCTCCGAATGGGTAGAAGGACATCCCTTCGAGCCTGTACGAGACCTTCTCCTCGAAAGCCTAGGTCAAAGTTCTAACATCTTCATTGGCGTAAAACCATTCATCTATGAAGTGGTTACCAGTTAGGAAGCCGCCAATCAAAGCCTTAATCCCCTCGGGGTACCTCCTTCGAGGATACTAGAAAGGAGAACCACCTTGACCTGGTCTTACCCACGTCCCCTTTTTCCTTAAGCTTTCCCGCCAAGAAAGAGATCGTGGTTCACAAAGCCCTAGCGGTTACCACAAATCATGGGACGCCCCCTTGATCTCCGAATTATGTGCAAGAGCTCTCTAAGGCCTATTTCCTCCCCTATAAATAGCTTAGACGGGCTGAGAACCATGGTATGCAAAATTGACTCTCTCATTTCACTACCAACTTATCATATCACATACTTATTCGCACGCCGGAGGTGGTTCGCAGGGTCCAACCCCTGCGCAATCACTTAACGTAGTGTCTTAGTATTTCTTATTTCAGGTTAAGGACAAGCTTGGCGCAATGTCAACACCCCCTATATCATTTAATCATCATCGAAGGCCTGGACGTGCAATTTATTATACAATCAGTGGTGCCATCTGTGGGACCGCTACAATTGGTCTCGTTATTTCCAAGCTTATAACCAACCAACTACATTCGCTATATATCCGGCATGGATCAAGGGAAAGAAATTACTCCCCCACCGGGTTTCTCGACCTTGGCACCAATACCAGTCAATGACTCTAATAACCTCCCCCCAATTACCGCTTCCACATTCACAACATGATCTCACCTAGAAATAACACCTAACTATCATGCTTCGATATCAGCCAATCTGGAACCTGTCATTAGCCCAGCCTTCATCGAAGCTAATTACGAAGCATTGGAATCTCTCTTAAGGGTACGCAAAATACAAGTTCGGAATGCTGAAATACGAAGGGAGTTGGACTACTTAAGTGACGATTATGATGAAGAAATGGAAATGGAGCCTAGGCCTCCGACACATGGAACAACACACTCGGCCCTAAGGATCGGGTCACCAGTTGGTCGAAGGCCAGGCAGAAGGTCTGCTCGGTTGGAAGGACTAAAGCAGGGGTTCCGTTGCAGCATTCTCACGCATCAGGCGTAGAAGGCAATCCGCCTCCGATTAATATAGAAGGAAGCCTTCCTCCCAATGGTATGTACCCCTCATTCCAAACTCAGTCTTATCCTCAGGGTTTTTATCCCCCGAAAGCTCAACAGTCCAACAACCAGGGCCTCCCTCAACATTATGGGAATATACCTTTCGGACATCCTGCGGTGTACCCTCCGTACACCATGGGAAACGGTTATCCTTTTGGCATGAACACATCCTACCAATCTTACCCTAGTCAAACTCCTATGGGAATACCCCCAAACCATAATCCATATAATGTTGTCCCCATGTATGCACCACCTTATAACTGCCTATATTCGGACCCTATGGGTTCAGCCACACCCTTCGTTAGGTGGATAGAAGACTACCCTTTGCCTGATGGGTTGAAAATGCTTGCACACATTGGAACTTATGATAGGAAGGGGGATCCGGATAATTTCCTGCATTTGTTCGAAGGGGCCATTAAGATGCAAAAGTGGGTCATGCCTGTAGCCTGTCACATGTTTACATACACCATACGGGATTCTGCCCGTATTTGGTGGAATGGACAAAAGCCTGGCAGCATTGTCATCCTCGATGATCTAAAGGCTAAGTTCCGATCACACTTTAATCAGCAAAAGAAGTTTACAAGGACCCATCTGACGGTGCACAACATCAAAAAAAAGGAGAATGAAAGCACAAAGGCTTTCGTCACAAGGTACACCGATGAGACTCTACAGATCTTGGGTCAACATGAAGATCAGCGCATCTCTGGCTTCGTACATGGCCTACGAAATTGAAGCTTGGTGGAATTCTTGTCCACTGACCTTCCGACAACTTATAAGGGGTTAATGGAAAAGACATATACTTGGATTGAAGTAAAGGAAGTATCCACTAATGGTGCTCTGATCGACATAGAAAACCACAGCAAGTTCTCAAAGCACTTTGTGTGGGAAGGATTAAAGAACAAGAACAAGAATAGGGACAGGTTCTCTCCGTACAAAAAAGGTCCTAACCACGGTTTGCTAGAAAGCCTGACTAAATCTCCGAAGGAAATACTTGCAACGGAAAGGGCTGCTAAGGCTTTCGAACCACCCCCTCGCATGACAGGCAAGGGTAAAAACAGAGATACAACTAAGTATTGTCACTTCCACGAAGATTATGGCCATGATACGAACAGTTTCAGAGAACTAAAGAAGCAGATAGAAGAAGCTGTAAAGTCCGGGCAATTGGCAAATTTGGTGAAGGGCATAAAGAAGGGCAAGGAAAAGATCTTTGACACTCAGTTGGCTAAGGACACTACTCCTCCCGAAGCCCCTATACTCATGGTTCATTGGGGCGAAGCCAACTTAGGAAGAAAAGTGACGGAGAAGGAAATAAACGAGGTAGGGGAAGTGACATTTCCCTCCATCACAGGGCAAGTCCCTTCGAACGACCCAGTGGTCATCAAAGTCCTAATTTCCAACAGGGAAGTGAATAGTGCCTACATGGACTGCGGAAGCTCCTGCGAGATCATATATGAGCACTGTTTCCTAAAGCTCAAGCCTTCGATTATGTCGCAGCGGGTTGATTCAAATATACCTTTGGTAGGATTCTCAAGTGAGCATTCGTGGCCTCTGGCAGAAGTGCCGTTAGAAATAACAATCAGAGAAGACAAGCTCGCAAGGACAGAAACCCTCACCTTAGTTATCGTAAGGTCTAACTCTCCCTACAATTTGTTGATAGGAAGGACCGCCATGCAAAAGATGGGCATCGTAGTCTCCACCATACACGCAGCGGTAAAATTCCATACACCATATGGAATAGGAACCGTATTTTCCAGCTTCAACTAGGGAAAGGCAAGGGACAGAGGAGCCTCCGAAAGTCATTCTAAGTTGTGCAGATGCTGAAGAGCGCATTGTGGTAAATGAGCTCTATCCAGAGCAAACGGTGATAATCGAGAAGCAACTCCCTGCTAACTTCAAGGCGAACTTAGAGAAGCTACTCAAAGCCAACAAGGATGTCCTCACATGGATGTAATCAGACATGACAGGGGCTCCTAGGACACTTATGATTGATGGCAAGCCCTTCGGCACAGAGCATATGCTTAATGAGTTCAAACACATTGAACCAATTAAGCAGAAGCGACGAAGCCTGGCACCTGAAAGGAATGCAGCCGCTTGCAAAGAGGTGGATGAACTTGTACGAGCAGGAATACTTAAAGAAGTGAAATACCAAACCTCGGTAGCAAATCCAGTGATGGTAAAAAAGAATGACGGAGGGTGGCGTGTGTGTGTTGACTTCACCGACATCAACAAAGCTTGCCCGAAAGACTGTTACCCTTTGCTAGAAATTGATTGGAAGGTTGAATCCCTCTCGGGGTTTCGTTTGAAATGCTTTTTGGATGCCTACAAAGGGTATCACCACATACAAATGGCAGAGGAATACGAAGAGAAGATAGCTTTCTACACAGGAAAAGGGGGTCTATTGCTACAAGAAAATGCCCTTCGGTCTAAAGAATGCAGGGGCAACCTATCAACGATTAGTAGAAAAAGCCTTCCACAAGCAGATAGGAAGGAACTTGAAAGCCTACGTTGATGATATGGTAATCAAAAGCAGGACTGAGGAAGACTTACTCTCCGACATTCAAGAAACCTTCGATCAATTAAGGGCAATCAACATGAAGAAATGTTCTTTTGGTATGGAAGAAGTACAATTTTTGGGACATTTGATTACAAAGCAAGGGATTAAAGCAAACCCTTCGAAGGTCAAGGCCATCACTGATCTACATGCTCCGAAGTCATTGAAAGAGGTACAAAGCCTAAATGGAAAGCTTGCAGTACTTAGCAGGTTCCTGTCGAAAGGCACGGATCGATCTTTGCCATTTTTCAAGACACTCAAAGGGTGTGCAGATAAGAAGACTTTTCAATGGAGTTGAGGCAGAAGCCGCTTTCCAAAAGCTGAAAGAATTCATGGAAATTTTACCAACGCTTACAGCCCCAATCAAAGGCGAAGTGTTGTTCATGTATATTGCGGAATCTTTCGAAAGTATCAGTGCTGTACTCTTGGCGGAAAGGGAAAAGAAACAAGTCCCAATTTACTTTGTTAGTAGGGTCCTGCAAGGAGCTGAGTTAAACTACCCGGAGTTGGAAAAGTTAATTCTAGCCCTGGTTTATGCTGCAAGGCGCCTTCGAAGGTACTTTCAAGCTCATCCCATCACGGTATTGACTGACAAGCCAATCAAACAAATACTGTCAAAGCCTGAGAAATCAGGTAGAGTGGCCAAATGGGCTATTGAACTGGGAGAACACGAGATAGAGTACAAAGGTCAAAACTCCGTCAAAGGTCAGATACTCGCAGACTTTCTTGCTGAAACACCCTCCGGACCCAGTCAAGACAAAGAAATTCCAAAGGATAAGGCCCCAAAGATAAAGGAGGGGTGGAGATTGTACACATACGGAGCCTCAAGTTCAGATGGTTCGGGAGCAGGTCTAATGTTGGTCAGTCCAGAGGGAAAGGAGTACACTTATGCATTACGTTTTGAGTTCGAGGCTACAAACAATGAAGCTAAGTATGAAGCTTTGTTAGTAGGCCTTCGACTTACAAAGGACATAGAGGTTCGTGATCTCACCATTTTTGTTGATTCACAGTTAGTAGCAAACCAAATCAAAGGCTCTTGTGAGGCTAGGCAGCCCACCATCAAGCAGTATTTGGAAAAAGCTAAAGAACTCCTCCGTGGATTCAAGGCCTACGGTATAGAACATGTTCGCAGGAACCAAAACAAGAAAGCAGATGCATTAACCAAGCTGGCCTCGATGGCATTTGCTCACTTAACAAAGGAGGTCTTGGTCGAAGTGTTGGCCGAAAGGTCAATCAAACGAAGTGAAGTATCTGACATCATACTCGAAGATGGATCCAATTGAATGACTCCGATAAGAGAATACTTGATAAGTGGTATTCTGCCAGAAGATCTGGTATGTGCTTAAACACATACCTTTATTTGACCAAAAACCAGACCCAAATAGACCAAAAACTAACTAATTATGCCAAATATCTCGTGTTTTTGTGTTTATGATTGTGCAGGGATGGATATTATAAAAATGGACAAATAACTAGATAAAAAGACAAACCGAGAACGAGATATGGAAAAGACTCAAAACCGAAGCCGGGAGAGACATGTTTGGTCAAAAGTCAGAATCAGCCCTTAAAATCTCACCAAAAGACAGAAATTACCCTTAAATCAACTTTGGAAAATTGACAAGTTCAGTCCCTTAAAATTCAGATTATTCACAAATGGTCCCTAAATCCTTAAAACTATTCTACCCGAATCCCAAATAAATAAACCCATGTTACAAACCAATCCAACCCACAGCCCACTTATACCCAGCCCAGTCCAATCCCCCTAACCCACGACCCGACCCTTAAAACCCGGTCAAAGGTTAAATAAAATCCCAGTCAAACCACAAAATGCCCGCGCCCCAATTTCACTAAACCCAGAAAAGTTACTATTCCCCTAGAACCCTAGGATTTACCCCGTACAATTTTACTGAAATTAAGGGCAATTACGTCCAATCATTAGCCTTCTAGAAGTGTCAGGAATGTCAGGAAGGGCAGAGTTGCACAAATGGGGTACGTGGCACGCTGCTATTGGTCAAGCCACCTCATAGGATTCAATCAGACGGCTATAGAGATTTGGAATTGATCTAAGGGTGGAAATGAGCTCAAAGATCACACGGATTGCCAGCATGTCAAGCCTGGAAGGTTCAACTCATGGCTATAAATAGAGACCCTCTCATCACAGTCAAGTCGTCCAATTTTCATCCTTTTAGAGAATTGTAGCCATTTTTATTCTTGTCATTTTAAAAGCTTTCGTAGTGTAAACTTTTCTATTTCAGTTGTAATCTCATTTTCAGTATTGTAATTCACGTTTGGTTAATGAAATTTTAGTTTTCTCTTTTATTTACCTTGTTTCGATTTACTTCAATGCTCAATTACTTTTTATAATCTGTTTTCAAGCTTCCATTATGTTTTCATAAGCTCTTATGAGCATATTGTAGCTTTAGAAAAAGTTAACTTGTTTCAATTCAGTTTTAATCTCAAATTTTCCAAAAAAGTCAACATAAAGTCCACTGTGGTCAATGATGAGTGTGTAAATACTCATCATTTTATACTTGAAAAACCCCACAAAAATAACCAAAAACACCCAAATGGACCATAAAATGTTACAAATATCCTTGGAGTGTGTTTTATGTGTTTCAGGTACAAAAGGATTGAAAACGGGGCAAATATGGACAAAACCGTGCATAACTTGGAAAAGAGCCGGAAACCGAAGCCGGAAAAGTCATCATTTTAATTCGAGCTCGGAAGATCCCAAAATAGCCTTGGATTATTCTCACTTGGCAAAAGTGGCCCTTGGTGTGATTTTACATAAATAACAGATTCAGTCCCTGAAGTTTGCATAAATTACAAACTTGGTCCTTGTGCTAAACTTTATCCAAAACCACAAACCGGACCAAAAGAAAAATAAACCATACCCAATTTACCCACAGCCCGTTAAAAGCCCAAAACAATTAAATAACCTTCACCATTTTGACCAGGTCAAGCGTTTATCCTTGTCTTCTTCCCCAACCCATATTCCCGCCATAAACAAAGTCACGGGAAACCACCATCGCTTTCCCCACCTCTCCCCAAAACTTTCATCTTTTTATCACCTCTCCTCTTCCCCATTACTGCAACCATTCCCCATTAACTTCCCCCTCATCCACCTCATCAATCCGTGTGATTAAATGGGCGCCAAACACAATTTAATGGCTGAGATCATTTCTATTTAATCCAAAGGCTGGGAAAGTATCCAAAGGAGCACAAAGGAGGGCTTACATTGTTTTCCCTCACAGAAGAAACACAAACATGTGTGAAGACCCCTATCTTAGTTTCGAGTATAAATAGATAGTCAGTTGTAGCCTTTGAGGCAGGGTTTTAATTTAGCTTTAGTTAAGGTACTATTGTTCTTATCTTTTCAGTATTGTAATATCTCATTTAGTTAATGAAGTTCTAGTTTTTTTTATTTCAGTCAACGATAGTCAACTGTACTATTCATTAGCTTATCTTAGTATTAATTGCTTTTCTGTATCTGATTACTTAATTTGAGGACAATGCAAGTTAGTTTTCTCATTAGTAAAAGCGTTAGTATCATTTTTTACCCAAAAGTCAAAAAACAGTCAAACTAGCTTAATTTAAGGAAGTAGCTTATTTAGAACTTATCTTATCTTCTAATCTGCTTTTCTCAGCTTAAATAGGTTATTCAATCATTAACTCATCAGAATCATAGGGTAGTTTGGGTCATTATCAGTTCTAATTTCCAAATCAGTAGTTTAACTAGCGTTTGGGTCAAGACCCAATATGGGTCATTTTGGGTAGAACTAGTATTGCACCTGTTCTAAACTTTGAATCAGCCTTAGTTAAAGTTATATAAATAGTTGTAGAGATAAATTAGCTTGTGTTGAAAGTATTTGCAGCCTTAATTGCAGCCTTGAAAAGTCCCTCAGAAGACTAGACTTGCCCTGCATATGCCTAGGATCAGTACCCCTAGTGTTGTTTCAAGCTTATCAGTAGCTTATCTGTTTATTAGGATATCACTTGGTAGTACAGGTAGCTTATTTGTAAGTATAGTTTGCCACTTCAGCTTATTCAGTCACTGCTAGTAGACATTAGCTGTTAATCAGCTTAATTAGTTCAAAAAATTTTCCTTTTAGCTTCTATTTCACAGCTGAGTTCAAAACTACTTATTTTCTAGCTTAATTCTAGTTTTCAAAAAATTTATTTTTACAAAACTTACTAATTTTCAGGTGCTTAATAGTTTTTATAAAAGAAAAACAAAAAAAAATAGTTGCAAAAATTTGTTCTAACTGGGAATCGAACCTTGGGTTCCCAACTCACAAACCAACAACCCTACCACTCTGCCCTGGGGACTTTTCTGTCCTAAGGGCTGTGGTTTGTTTCTTTTAAACCTTGTGTTTTTTTTCTATTTCATTTTAGCTTATAAATCTGTTTAGCTTAATTCTCAGCTTATTGCAACAGCTTATTTAGCTTTCAAATTTTTCCTAGGTAAATTTTGGTGCACTTTATTTTCTGGTAAATTTTCATAATTTTTAGTGGTCATTTAGTATTTTTTATAATTTAATTTAGTTTAATCAATTTTAATTCATAATAAATAATTAAAAAGTCAAAAAAAAAATACAAATCTTTTTCCAAAATTTTTCTTTGGTCATTTAGAACGTAGGAAAATTAATTCGGTACCCGTAGGATTTATATTTCGTAGATTTCATGTTTTAGTTTATCACGTTTACGTTTTTAATTACGTTAATTGTTTTAGTTGTAATTTTTTAAGATTTCCCTAGTCTATTTATTGTTTCCCGTAGTTGTAATCCAAATCCAAAATCTCTCAATTTTTATATCTCAAACACGATTCACAAACCCGATTACACAAATCCCATTCATCCTTCATCGGGGATAACGAACCGGGTCACACATACTTCACTTGTGTTTCCTTGGAAAAATATGACTTGATCTCAACCGATCAAATTTTGGCGCCGCTGCCGGGGAAGGTTGTAGCGGATTTTTAAATCTCGTTTGTCGTTTCGTGTTTTATAAACCATCTTTGTGAAGGTTTATAGTAAATTTGTGAATATTTTCTTAAAAAAAAAAAAAAAAACCTTTGTCTAAGGTGTTTGCAAAAACAAAAGAAAATAAAATAAATATCCTCACTTCTTTGAAGTGTTGTAAACCATTCCGAATTTCCAACAAAACGAATCGTGAGTTAATTGTTTTTCGGATTATCTTGAAATTACAACCTATACAAGTGGTTTAAGGATGGTTTGACATTAAATTGACAAACCGAAAGAGGCGGGTTTTTAAGGAGCATTTATTGCCCACCTTTGCTTCTCCGCCACTCTGCGAGTAATTTTGTCAGAAACAAATTTCGATTGACAAATCGATCCAAAAAAATAATAATAATAAAAAAATAAAAATAAAATAATCCAAAAAAATAAAATAATAAATAAATAAATATATATTTATTTTCATCTTCAAATTTGGTTTTCTTTTTTAAACTTTTGTTTCTTTTTTGGTGTATGAACACCCGTTCTTCTACACCCAATCTTCGTTCACCAGTTTCCGATCCCGAAAGAATTATTCGTCAAGGTCGACGTCTTGATTTTCAAGACGACGAAGACATGGAAACGAATATAAACAATGATGGGCCAGCTCCCTATCTCCGAACGATGGAGGAGTTGTGCCAACCAACCATGCAAGGACGGGGCGGCCCTATTGCTCCCATCAACATCCAAGCCGCGGATTTTGGACTTAAACATCATATGATCCAACAAGTCCAAACTCCGTGCCAATTTCATGGTTTGCCGGGTGAAGATGCAAACAAGCATCTTGATAAATTCATCACGGTAACCCAAAGTATGAAACAACAAGGGGTCACCGATGACGCCCTTCGCTTATATCTTTTTCCTTATTCGTTGACGCATCATGCCACCGCTTGGTTTGATCGTCTTCCCAAGAATTCAATTCATAGTTTCGATGAAATGACTTCAAAATTCTTGGCAAAATATTTCCCACCATCGATGGTGACGAAATTGAGGAATGATATAAGCAACTTCCGCCAGCTTCCCGATGAATCTTTATTCGAAGCTTGGGAACGTTATAAGCTATCTATTGATCGGTGTCCTAATCATAACATGTTACTTGTTACCATAATAGACACATTCTATAATGGTTTAACATTACGACATCGTGAAACGATCAATGCTGCGGCCGGTGGTACCTTTATGAAAAGGCGACCCGAAGAGTGCTATGATTTAATTGAAAACATGACCGCCCACCACAATTATTGGGATTCCTCCGCCGAGAGGAATGAGTCATCTAAATCTATCACTACGGACTCTTCATCCGAGATAGCTTCACTCACTAAAAGAATGGATGATTTATCCACGGCTGTTTTGAGGATACATCAAAATAATCTTCAAAACCAAACTCAACAAGCAAATGTGGTAAATCAAAGTTGTGTAACATGTAGTGGTCCACACCCATACTTCGAGTGTCCAGCCACAATTGGAAACACTCAAGAGAGCATTTGCGCTGCTTCGGGATCCTATAATTCGGGAGGTAACTCTTACCAACCCTAAGGAGACCGTAATCTGTTAAGCTATCGCTCCAACAATTTTCTTGGACCACCCGGTTTCAACTCTCAAAATCCAAATGGGCAAAACCGAAATGCCCAATTCAATCAAAACCAAAACCGAATGAACCAAGGTTTCCAAGGTTCTCAAAATCAAGGTTTCCAAAACCAAGGTTTTCAAAATCAAGGTAATCACCAAGGTTTTCAAAACCAAGGAAATCAAAACCGAGTTCAAAATCAGGGAAATTTCAACCAAAATCTGGGGAATGTTCAAAACCGAGGACAAAATTTCAATCAAAACCAAGGTTTTAACCAAAATCAAACGTCCACGGAGGAATTGTTGAAACAATTCATGAAATCCCAAGATGAAACCAATCGGTTGATGGCCACCCAAATAAATGAGATCAGAAAGTCTTTAAATGATCGACCCTCGGGCTCAGGAACTCTTCCTAGCACCACGATCGCTAACCCGAGGGGCGATGTGAAGGCGATCACAACAAGGAGTGGTGTCCAATATAATGGACCCAAAATTCCAACTACCTCTTCTTCTCTTCCTCCAAAGGTAGTTAAAATTGAGACCGAGGAGACAACGGACAAAGTGCATTCTTCAAGTTCACAAAGTACCGCACACGTCCAACCTTCGGTGGTCCCAACCCAAATTCCGGAACCCGATGTTCCGAAGTCTCAACCTAAACCTTCTATCCATACCCATCTAGACTTAATGACCAAAAGCTCCGCGAAAAAGCTAGTATCCAAATTGAGAAGTTTTTACAAATCTTTCAAGATTTACACATAGACATTAGCTTCGCGGATGCTCTTCTTCTCATGCCAAAGTTTGCTTCAACAATCAAAAATTTGCTAAGTAACAAAGAGAAATTATTTGAACTAGCAAAAACTCCTCTAAATGAGAATTGCTCGGCGGCTCTCCTTAAAAAGCTTCCGGAAAAGCTTGGAGATCCAGGAAAATTCCTCATTCCTTGTGATTTTCCGGGCATGGTTCAATGCTACGCCTTGGCCGATCTTGGTGCAAGCATTAACCTTATGCCGTTGTCCGTTTGGAACAAGCTTTCTCTACCCCCACTTACTCCCACATGTATGACTCTTGAGCTAGCCGATAGGACTCTTACTAGTCCTAAAGGTGTAGCCGAAGATGTTTTTGTGAAAGTGGGGAAGTTCCATTTCCTGGCTGATTTCGTCGTGGTAGATTTTGATGCCGACCCCCAAGTTCCTCTTATACTTGGAAGATCTTTCTTGAGGACGGGTCGGGCATTGATTGATGTTTATGGTGAGGAACTCACCTTACGTGTTGATGATCAAGCGGTGACATTTAAGCTTGATCAAACTATGAGATACTCCTCCACTCACGATGATACATCGGTTAATCGTATTGATGTGATTGATGTTGCTTCTGAGGAGTATGCTCAGGAAATTTAAGGATTTGTAAACAAATCCTTGAGTGGCAATCCCACTCCTCCTTCTTTTCAACCTATTCTTTCTGACTCTTCCCCTTCCCTCACTCCGTTTGAGGAAAGTGATTTCATTTTGGAAGAGATCGAGGCCTATCTTAAGGATGATTCAATTTCAACGGAAATTGATTATGCTGACATTGATCTGGAGGGAGATATTCTCTTGCTTGAGAAATTGCTTAATGATGATCCATCACCTTCTCTCCCTCCGAAGAAAATTCAAATTGAAGAAATCAAAGAACTTGAGCCAACTAATCCTCCGGAGCCCAAGCTCAAGGATTTACCTCCTCATCTTGAATATGCTTTTCTAGAAAATGATGACAAATTTCCCGTCATTATTTCTAAAGAATTAAAAGATGAGGAGAAGGTTCAACTTCTTGATGTGCTTAAGAAGCACAAGAGTGCCATTGCTTGGCAACTCTCGGATATCAAGGGTATTGACCCTAGATTTTGTACTCACAAAATCTTGATGGAGGATGACTTCAAACCCACGGTTCAACAACAAAGAAGGGTGAATCCAAAAATTCATGAGGTGATAAAAAAGGAGGTTCTAAAACTCCTTGATGCCGGAATGATTTACCCCATTTCTGATAGCCCGTGGGTTAGTCCCATCCATTGTGTCCCCAAAAAGGGGGGTATGACCATTGTTACCAACGAAGAAAATGAGTTGATTCCTACACGCCTCGTCACGGGATGAAGAGTGTGTATTGATTATCAAAAACTCAATGATGCTACCCGTAAGGATCATTTCCCGTTACCTTTTATGGATCAAATGCTTGAGCGTTTGGCGGGAAATGAGTTCTATTGTTTTCTTGATGGCTTTTCCGGGTATTTTCAAATACCAATTGATCCCCAAGATCAGGAAAAGACCACCTTTACGTGCCCCTACGGAACATTTGCTTATCGACGTATGCCTTTCGGCTTATGCAATGCTCCGGGCACGTTTCAAAGGTGCATGATGGCCATATTCCATGACATGATCGAGAAAACAATGGAGGTCTTTATGGATGATTTTTCGGTGTACGAAAATTCTTTCTCTTCTTGCCTCTCCCATTTAGACAAAATGCTTAAACGGTGCGAAGACACCAATCTTGTTCTAAATTGGGAGAAGTGCCACTTTATGGTCAAAGAGGGCATTGTCCTCGGCCATAAAATTTCTAATGCCGGGATTGAGGTAGATAAATCCAAAGTCGATGTTATCGCTAAGCTACCTCATCCCACCACTGTAAAAGGAATCCGAAGTTTCCTTGGTCATGCCGGTTTCTACAGACGATTTATTCAAGACTTCTCTAAAATCGCCCGGCCTCTGACCCGTCTTCTTGAAAAAGATGCTCCATTCTTCTTCTCTCCCGAATGCATCGAAGCATTCGGGATTCTTAAAAAGAAATTGACTGAAGCACCAATTTTAGTTGCCCCCGATTGGGACTTGCCATTTGAGCTCATGTGCGATGCTAGTGATTATGCTATTGGGGCCGTCCTGGGGCAACGGAAATCTAAGCACTTTCAGCCGATACACTATGCTAGCAAGACAATGACCGAGGCTTAATCTCATTATACCACTACCGAGAAAGAGTTATTGGCCGTTGTCTATGCTTTTGAGAAATTTAGACCATATCTCGTCTTATCTAAGACCATAGTGTATACGGATCACTCGGCTCTTAAGTATCTTCTTGCTAAGCAAGATGCTAAGCCGAGATTGCTTCGGTGGATTCTCCTCCTACAAGAATTTGATGTCACTATTCGTGATAAAAAGGAGCGGAGAATCTCGCCGCCGATCATTTGTCTAGACTTGAAAATCCCCATCAAAGTGATCTCGAGAAAAAGGAAATTACCGAAACATTTCCTCTCGAGACACTTGGGATGATTTCTTTGAAAAATGATCCTAGTACCCCATGGTTTGCCGACTTTGCAAATTACCATGTGGGGAATTTTGTTGTAAAAGGGATGTCGTCCCAACAGAAAAAGAAATTCTTTAAAGATGTGAAACATTATTTTTGGGACGACCCCTACTTGTTTAAAGTATGTGCCGATCAAGTGATTAGACGGTGTGTTCACGGCCAAGAAGCCGGTGACATTCTCATGGCTTGCCATAATGGACCCACGGGGGGACATCATGGCCCGAACTACACCGCCAAAAAAGTCTTTGATTCGGGTTTCTATTGGCCGACGATTTATCGTGATGCCCATGACTTGGTGAGGTCTTGTGACTCTTGCCAACGTCAAGGAAAAATCTCACAAAAGGACGAAATGCCTCAAAATGCAATTCAAGTTTGTGAGATCTTTGACGTGTGGGGCATCGACTTTATGGGCCCGTTCCCGTCTTCACGAGGGAACAAGTATATACTCGTGGCGGTCGATTATTTGTCTAAATGGGTGGAAGCGAAAGCGCTCCCCACCAACGACGCCCGAGTAGTTGTGAAATTTTTGAAATCTCTATTTGCTCGGTTTGGAGCTCCCCGTGCTATCATTAGTGATCGCGGTACACACTTTTGTAATGACCAATTCGCAAAAGTCATGCTTAAGTACGGTGTCACTCACCGTCTTGCGACCGCGTATCACCCACAAACAAGTGGGCAAGTGGAAGTTTCAAACCGTGGATTGAAAAGAATTCTTGAAAGGACTGTAGGGGAAAATCGTGCCTCTTGGTCGGACAAATTAGATGATGCACTATGGGCTTTCCGTACGGCTTACAAAACACCCATCGGGTGTACTCCTTATAAGCTTGTGTACGGAAAGGCGTGTCATCTGCCGATTGAGCTTGAGCACAAAGCCTATTGGGCCTTGAAGCATGCAAATTTTGACCTAAAGACCGCGGGCGATCACCGAAAGCTTCAATTGAATGAATTAAATGAGCTTCGGGATCAAGCCTACGAGAATTCTTTAATCTACAAAGAGAAAACAAAGAGAATTCATGACTCCAAAATCAAGAACCGCGTTTTTAACGTTGGTGATCAAGTCCTCCTCTTCAATTCTCGATTAAAGATTTTCTCGGGCAAATTAAAAACCCGTTGGTCTGGGCCGTTCACCATCACCCAAGTTTTTCCATATGGAACCATCGAGTTATCTCAAACCGACGGTCCCAACTTCAAAGTGAACGGCCATAGGTTGAAGCATTACTTTGGAGGGGATATACCATCCATGGTTGTCCCGGATCTCCAAACTTTCCCCATGGACCAATGAATTCGGGGTCGAGTCAAGCTAGTGACTCGGTAAACAAAAACATTAGCATTACATGGGTGACAACCCATGTTTCTGATTTCTTTCTACTTTCTAACAACTAAGTGTGGGGGGATGCCTCTGCAGTGTTTTCTTTGTGTGTTGTTTGCTCGTGTTTTCAGGATTCCCTAAGATCGTGATGATTGACGCGCCTGTTTTCAATCCAGCCGCCCAATATCCGATCTTATTACTAACGATTATCTAGGGATATCTTTTTCAAAATCCTTTTTGAAAAACCGGAGATTTCTTTTCCACACTTGGCTCTTGGTATTACCTTTTTACGTTCTAAGTGTCGGCATAATAGCCGGTACTTTGAATATTAAGGGCAATATTCAATTCTAAGTGTGGGGGGGGGGGGGAATTCTCCCGAATTTTGTCACATTGTACCTTCTAGTGCCCTAGTACCCCCGTTTTGGCCTAAATTTTAAATTTTTTGTCATAAAAAAGAAGTGCTTTGCACCAAAAATGAAAAATAAAAATAAAAGTGTTTAGTCTTGATTAGGTTAGAACAAAGGGAATCCCGACTCTGCCAGAGTGTTGATCTGGCTGCTTCCTTAACGTTTAGACTAAGGTTTTACAATTTGTGCAAATGAAAATGCTAAGCGTAGAGTAATTGGTTCTCTTTAGAGATTATACAAGTAATCTATGGCTTTTTCTCCTAGAAGATAACTAACCTGACTTAATAAGTGCTTATTTTCAAACTTTTGAACACACAAAATCATTTTTTCATACGATTTTGAAAAATTCTAGTTCAAAGATTTATTTAAACTTCGGAACAAGCATATGTCAGAATAATGCAAAATGAAAGTGAGACGTTGCTTGAAAATTGCAAAAAGTTAAGTAATAAATAAATGTGCTAAAAAGCTAAGGTTCAAGATCGGCCCTTGGATCCTTATTTCCGGAAGGCGTTTAGGTCATGGCTACCCTCTTACACCGGCCCTTGGATCCTTAATTTGAAAGGCGTTAGGTCTTGGAACTCTCGTTGTAACGGCCCTTGGATCCTTTATTCCAGGAAGGTGTAAGGTCTTGGATCCCGTGAAACTCCGTTAGCTTATGTCGCACAAGTAAAAAAAAAAAAAAAAAAAAAAAAAAAAAAAAAAATGATGATGAAAATAATAATAATAATAATAAAATAAAATGGAATGATATTGCAAAATGCAATCTTTTGAAACTTGCTTGTTGTGAATTTTAAATCTATCTTTCAACTAGTATTAGTCAAAGTCTTATAAAAACGTCGATTTTTGTGATCAAAGTTTTGAAAAAGCAAGCACATTCATCTAACTTAAATAAATTATGGGAGTGAAAAGTTAAGTTTCGGCTTACATAGATTATTAGTATAAGTAGTGTTAGCATTTTACAAAAACATTTGCACATTGAGTTTAAGCTTAGTTGGGAGTATAAAAAGAGGATGACGATTACAATTCCCTGGAGACACCCAGTTGTGTGAATCCCGTTCCATGATACCATTTTTGACAATCAAGCATTTTATCTACTTTTGATTTAGTTTAAATTTCTCGCATTTAATAAAAAGTTGAAAATGGGGTATGCTTTGTCCTTTCATTACTTCATATGATCGGATTGCTAGGGACTAGCAATCGCTTAGTGTGGGGGATTTTGATGAGTGTGTAAATACTCATCATCTTATACTTGAAAAACCCCACGAAAATAACCAAAAACACCCAAATGGACCATAAAATGTTACAAATATCCTTGGAGTGTGTTTTATGTGTTTCAGGTACAAAAGGATTGAAAACGGGGAAAATATGGACAAAACCGTGCATAACTTGGAAAAGAGCTGGAAACCGAAGCCGGAAAAGTCATCATTTTAATTCGAGCTCGGAAGATCCCAAAATAGCCTTGGATTATTCTCACTTGGCAAAAGTGGCCCTTGGTGTGATTTTACATAAATAACAGATTCAGTCCCTGAAGTTTGCATAAATTACAAACTTGGTCCTTCTGCTAAACTTTATCCAAAACCACTAACCGGACCAAAAGAAAAATAAACCATACCCAATTTACCCACAGCCCGTTAAAAGCCCAAAAAATTAAATAACCTTCACCATTTTGACCAGGTCAAGCGTTTATCCTTGTCTTCTTCCCCAACCCATATTCCCGCCATAAACAAAGTCACAGGAAACCACCATCGCTTTCCCCACCTCTCCCCAAAATTTTCATCTTTTTATCACCTCTCCTCTTCCCCATTACTGCAACCATTCCCTATTAACTTCCCCCTCATCCACCTCATCAATCCGTGTGATTAAATGGGCGCCAAACACAATTTAATGGCTGAGATCATTTCTATTTAATCCAAAGGCTGAGAAAGTATCCAAAGAAGCACAAAGGAGGATTTACATTGTTTTCCCACACAGAAGAAACACAAACATGTGTGAAGACCCCTATCTTAGTTTCGAGTATAAATAGATAGTCAGTTGTAGCCTTTGAGGCAGGTTTTAATTTAGCTTTAGTTAAGGTACTATTGTTCTTATCTTTTCAGTATTGTAATATCTTATTTAGTTAATGAAGTTCTAGTTTTTTTTTTATTTCAGTCAACGATAGTCAACTGTACTATTCATTAGCTTATCTTAGTATTAATTGCTTTTCTGTATCTGATTACTTAATTTGAGGACAATGCAAGTTAGTTTTCTCATTAGTAAAAGCGTTAGTATCATTTTTTTTTACCCAAAAGTCAAAAAAAAGTCAAACTAGCTTAATTTAAGGAAGTAGCTTATTTAGAACTTATCTTAACTTGTAATCTGCTTTTCTCAGCTTAAATAGGTTATTCAATCATTAACTCATCAGAATCATAGGGTAGTTTGGGTCATTATCAGTTCTAATTTCCAAATCAGTAGTTTAACTAGTGTTTGGGTCAAGACCCAAAATGGGTCATTTTGGGTAGAACTAGTATTGCACCTGTTCTAAACTTTGAATCAGCCTTAGTTAAAGTTATATAAATAGTTGTAGAGATAAATTAGCTTGTGTTGAAAGTATTTGCAGCCTTAATTGCAGCCTTGAAAAGTCCCTCAGAAGACTAGACTTGCCCTGCATATGCCTAGGATCAGTACCCCTAGTGTTGTTTCAAGCTTATCAGTAGCTTATCTGTTTATTAGGATATCACTTGGTAGTACAGGTAGCTTATTTGTAAGTATAGTTTGCCACTTCAGCTTATTCAGTCACTGCTAGTAGACATTAGCTGTTAATCAGCTTAATTAGTTCAAAAAATTTCCCTTTTAGCTTCTATTTCACAGCTGAGTTCAAAACTACTTATTTTCTAGCTTAATTCTAGTTTTCAAAAAATTTATTTTTACAAAACTTACTAATTTTCAGGTGCTTAATAGTTTTTATAAAAGAAAAACAAAAAAAAAATAGTTGCAAAAATTTGTTCTAACTGGGAATCGAACCTTGGGTTCCCAACTCACAAACCAACAACCCTACCACTCTGCCCTGGGGACTTTTCTGTCCTAAGGGCTGTGGTTTGTTTCTTTTAAACCTTGTGTTTTTTTTTTCTATTTCATTTTAGCTTATAAATCTGTTTAGCTTAATTCTCAGCTTATTGCAACAGCTTATTTAGCTTTCAAATTTTTCCTAGGTAAATTTTGGTGCACTTTATTTTCTGGTAAATTTTCATAATTTTTAGTGGTCATTTAGTATTTTTTATAATTTAATTTAGTTTAATCAATCTTAATTCATAATAAATAATTAAAAAGTCAAAAAAAAAAATACAAATCTTTTTCCTAAATTTTTCTTTGGTCATTTAGAACGTAGGAAAATTAATTCGGTACCCGTAGGATTCATATTTCGTAGATTTCATGTTTTAGTTTATCACGTTTACGTTTTTAATTACGTTAATTGTTTTAGTTGTAATTTTTTAAGATTTCCCTAGTTTATTTATTGTTTCCCGTAGTTGTAATCAAAATCCAAAATCTCTCAATTTTTATATCTCAAACACGATTCACAAACCCGATTACACAAATCCCATTCATCCTTCATCGGGGATAACGAACCGGGTCATACATACTTCACTTGTGTTTCCTTGGAAAAATATGACTTGATCTCAACCGATCAGTCAACATAAGCTGTGGAAGAAATAAGCTGATCTCATCAGCTTATTTGGGTGTTATTTTGGCTTATTGGATAAACCTGGGTAGTTTGTAGCTTCTGAATCATTCAAAAATCAGCAAAGTTCGCTTGTGAGTATCAAATTCCATTTCTAGCTTATGTACTGCCTATTTTTGTTCAGCTTATTTTCTGGCTTATTTGTCTTTGATTTCTGCTTTTTAGATTAAAAGTAGCTTAGATAGTGATAGTTTAGAATAGATTATAGTTCAAATCAGCTAGGTATAGGGTAAATTTGCAAAAACTGTTTTGATAGGGGTGTTTGGTTTATAGGGTATCTAGCTAATATACTGTTCATTTGCACTTTCTAGGAATTAATATAACTGAGTTAAGGTGTAATAGGCTTGAATCAGTAGGTGTTTAAGGTTTTATAGCTCACTATAGACATTTGGCCTTTTGGAGGACTTTTGAGGCATAATCTGCCCTCAATAACCTCAGTAAAAGCTGAGCTTATCTGAAACCCCACTTTTGCATTTTATAGTTGCTTTTAGGTGTTAAAGTAGGATTGCAAAAGCTGGTTTCATTTGGTCAAGGTTTGCAAGTGTTTTACGCCAAATTTCCAAAACTGCTGTCACAGAAAGATTAGTGCAGACCTAGGTTTTTAGCTGCTGATCTAGCTTTGATTGTGGCTAATTTAATTAAGCTAAGGCCTTCATTTTTGGTTTTTAAGTAGATTATATAGTAAGCTAGAGGTGCATTATCTGGGATTAGAGTTTTGAGCTTATTTACAAGCTTAAATCAAGTCTGCAAAAAAGCCATTTAGAATCAGATCCACACCTATGCAGAATAAGTCCCCAATCCCATCTGTGTTTGTGCTTAATTTAGGTAGCAACCGTGGTTACAATTTGGGCATATTTGGTTCTTAAGTAGAATGTAGTACTAGCTTTCAGTTTATGTTCTTTGATTCCCCAAATAAGCTTGTGCCAAGCTTATAGGACAACTGCAAGTCAGCCTATCACTCATCCTTCTCTGCCTTAGCCTGAAACTGTTCTACTGCTTTTCTGCTTATTTCATAGAGCTTATTTGTTCTTTTTCAGTTGTTTTAAGCTTTATCTAGTGTGCTTGTCTGATTTTGATCTTTAGATTATTTTTGGGACTGTTTTAGCTTATCTTTGGCTTTTTCCAAAACTGCTTATTTAGCCATGCTGCTTATTTAGGTGTAGATAAGCTCTGATTTTATTTTTTCTAGCTTTTAAATAATATTTTAGATTTATCTGCAAATTTTCACATTTTTCCAAAACAGTTTACTATTTTTAATTGATTTAATTAGTTTCTTTAGATTTTAATCCATAAAAAATAAATAAAAAACAAAAAAATATATTTCTTTTTTCTAAAATTTTCTTTTAATATTTTAGGATTTAAGAAAAATGATTTTACATTTTTAGGACTTAGAATTTAGAAATCCACTTTTTAAATTACGTTTTTAAAATTCGTAGCATACGTTTTTAAAATTCAGTTTTCGTTTTTAGAATTCTACGCTTAGTTTACTTATACTCTTAGCTTAAGTAATTGTTTTTACTTTATATTTCATTGTTCGTAGTGTAAAATCCACCAATCATAACTCTTATTCACCATTCACTTCACGTATTCGACACCGTAAACGACGACTCGACTTCAACCTTCGTTGGGACTACGACCCGGGGAAATACATCCGTTGCGTTTCCTTTGGAAAAACAAATATATACTTAAAACGACAAATCAAAAAATGAATCCAAAGCTAGCATGAAAAGTTAGGGTCAAGGCTCTCCAATATAGGCTTATTGGGGGATAATCTCTACAGGAGGTCTTTCTTATCTCCATGGCTTCGTTGTGTGGGACCTAAGCAAGCTTCGAACATCATCTACGAGGTTCATGAAGGATCCCGCAGGTCCTCGCTCCGTTGTCTCAAAAAGCTAGGATATTATTGGCCATCAATGCATAGAGACGCAACTGAAATAATACAAAAGTGTGAAGCATGTCAGATCCACTCCAAATTTCCAAGACTACCAAAGCAAGACATGACCTCCGTAACGTCTGCATGGCCTTTCTGCCAGTGGGGAATCGATATGGTCGGACCCCTACTAGTAGCTCCAGGAGGGGTAAAGTTCTTGGTCGTAGTCATAGACTACTTCACTAAATGGGTCGAAGCCAAACCTTTGGCATCAGTAACAGGAAGGAATATGGAAAAGTTTGTGTGGGAACTCATAATTTGCAGATTTGGAGTCCCGCATATCATCATCTTCGACAATGGGAAGCAATTCGCTGAAGGAGTATTCCCAACTTTCTGCGAAGGCCTAAAGATTGAACAGTCGTTCACTTCCGTGTACCATCCTCAGGGTAACGGACAAGTGGAAGTCACTAACAGGGATATTGTCAATGGAATCGAGAAGAGGTTACGAGCCCTAATTTATAAGCTATCCGAGGTTCGGGTTTTTATGTTATTTCTACAGTTCAAGTATCCTGTTGTGTCGATATGTGGTCAATTTGTCCAAAAGATAATTTATCGGGTCTATTCCCGGAAGTGGGTCCTACCACTTTGGGTAGTGCAAAATTTATCAAGTGTTTAATAAAATCATATTTTACCAAATTTTTAATTTATAAAATAGTTACATCAATATTATAATTATTTTATAATGTTTATAGATATTATAAAATATATTTGACTATTTTTAAGTAAATTTGATAAGTTATATAATTTTTAGGTTAAGTGCGGGTTTTTTTATAGAAAGTCGATATTCGTTATTAAAAATTCCGTTTCTTCTAAACCGTACGGAGTTATATGTCTAGCTTTATATTCCAGGAAAGGTTTTTAAGTGTGCTAATCAGTTTTGTGGGTCTTATTTCTCTTAAAATTGCATAGCCTAAGTGAAATTACCATTTTATACTCATATGTCAAGTCTGATCCGGGACAGCTCTAAACAATCTCACCATTTTGGTGATAGATTGAGTTTCGTAACTCCGTTTTACGCGGGATTTTTGGCTACGTTCAAGTTAAAGTGTTACCTCGGACTTTTATTCTTTGTACAACAGTTGGTTTAGTACAAATTTTTAGAGTTTTTAGCCATTCAAATCTAGTGTGCATTTTTCGACAAGTTTTACTGTTTATTTTCTAGTTAAATCATCGGGTATCACCACGCAACCAACCACCCGGAAAACCGAAGCTAAAGATGGATCTATAACCCTATATTTTTAACTAAGCCTCAAAGTCTACTGATTAAGTGCAGTAATTACGAGAATAGTCCCTGGTCCAAATGGTCTTTGCAAATCTAGTCCCAATCATAGTTTTTGGTATTTTAAGCTAAGTACAATGTATAAATTAATACAACAAATATATGAAAAATGAAAAATACATAAAATAAAATGTACATCAGTTATGAAATGAAAAATAATTTGTGGTTTCTTACACAAGTGTAATGGAACACAAGAGAAATCAAGAATTAAGAGCACCAAAACGAAATCACCAAATCAAAGCCTCCAAATCTTGTCACCAAAGTTTTGTGAATACAAGATGAAGAGACCAAAAACCCTTGTAATAACTTCTTTAAAACATTGGATAACTTATAAAATAAAGCTCTTGGATGGATGATTTTTGAACAAGTATCAAGTATTGAACTTAAGCTTTCATATTCTTCATAAATATTTGGTAAAAATCAAACTATGAATGGTGTTTGGGTGATGATTATGCACGGCAAAAGGGAGAGACCAAGAGAAGTTGTGAAATTTTTCTGTAACTAGTCTTGATATCTATTTTAATGGTGGTTTTGTGGTTAAATGGTTTTCTTTATGTGGTAATATGTATTGGGGAGACAAGGAATACAAAAAATGCACAAGTATCCTTAGGACACTTCCCATATTAGGTGGTATAATTTGATAAATTTTGGTGATTTTTGGCTTAAAGTGTGTGATTTAGTGTATGGTTTGATCCCGGTAATTGCAAATGTGATGTTTATAAGGCGCGAATCTTAAAACCGGGCAACGTAAAAATACAATACTTACAAAAATATTAAAACTTGACATCAAAACCTATTTTGATATTTTAGGTGATCATTGAGCTTGTTGGGTGATTACTTGTTGTTTAAAAATTAAAAACGTAGAATGAAAACGCCCAAAAATGCTAAATGTGCAAAGTTTAACTAAAAATGAAAAAGTAAAAATAGAATATTTAAAATATGATTGTAACCAAAATGCATAAAAATAATTATACTGAGTATTGTCGGGTGTCGGTTTGAGTTAAATGTACGTTTAACGACGTACGCAAGATAACTTATCCAATTACCCGCAAGAGTTGATTTACTTAAAATAAAATATTAAGTAATAATTAAATAACTAAATAATGACCTCAAAATTGTGAATTGTTACAGATTCAACCGGAAGGTTGGAGTAACAAAATATGAGTGAAAGTGCAGTAAATGCTACCTTTGTGTGAACAAATGCAGGGGTATTTATACTACCTTGGGTACTGTACTTTGTTACTGTTCCAGCACTGTTCCTGACAATTAGGGGATGGTGAGCTGAGCTACCCCTAGACTAGGTGTCAGGCGG
Organism: Artemisia tridentata subsp. tridentata; assembly: GCA_021014915.2. Taxonomy (NCBI): domain Eukaryota; kingdom Viridiplantae; phylum Streptophyta; class Magnoliopsida; order Asterales; family Asteraceae; genus Artemisia; species Artemisia tridentata. The sequence continues at coordinate 405,095,096 of CP139508.1, forward strand.
CGTGGGCGTAAGGATACTGGATCCTATGAAATCAGGAAAAAAGGGCTGCGTACCTTTGGTCCTTGTCACTAACCACTTTGTAGAGAGGTCTATAAATCACAATAAAATATCATCAATCTGAGTAGTCAAATTTTTTGTTTCCCATAATTACAGGTGTTGAATGCAATCACATGTATGGTAATGCATTAATCTTGATGTCGATGCTAGCAAAATGAGTAATAAATGAATAAGTCAAGTTTTTCAAGATCGAGATCCTACTTATGATCGATTTTGCCTTCGCAAGATCGAAATCGTAAGATCGGATCGGGATCTTAAGATCCTACCATAATGTCATTTTTTAGTAGCCTTTTGTAATATTATACAAATTTATAAATTGTTGTATATCATAAACACAAAATTATATAAATGTTTCATAGAAATGTTGTCCTAAATTATGATTATGAAACGTATAAGAAGATTAACATGTTGTTTTTTATATTTTACAAAATACAATCCATAAATTTGTAGTTTTTTTAATTTGTGATTCGAGAAAAGTAAGATCGGATCGGATTAGAACTTAAGATCCTATGGTCAGGATCGGGATCCTATAAGATCTTAAGCTTTCAAAGATCCTATGTAAGATCCGGATCGCTTTTGCTTTGTAGTATCGTAAAATTGTAAGATCATAAGATCAGGATCGGGATCCTGACAACCATGGAAGGAATGAATGATTACGACCTAACATATTACAGTATATTCCTCTACTTTTGCTTATATAATCATGAGTTGTTTCCAAAACCATTCCCCTCTTGGTTTTTGCATTCACTTTTTGGTTTTGAAAAAAAAATCAATTTTAATCTTGTGCGACCGTTAAACCGTGTGACCCTACACAAATTGTGACACATGTTCAAAGTTAAGTGATCGCACATGTTCAAAACTTTATTATTATTATTATTATTATTATTATTATTATTATTATTATTATTATTATTATTATTATTATTATTATTATTATTATTATTATTATTATTATTATTATTATTTTTACCTAAAAGTGAATGCAAAAACAAAGAAAGGACTAGTTCTGAAAATGGCTATAATTATATCAATATCAGTTCCGTCATTCATCATCACCTTCTTGAAGCATCTTTCATTTATACGCTATATTTTTGCACTATTGTAATGAAAAAGCATTCATCATCACCTTCTTGAAGCATATTCAATTTATACGCTATATTTTTGCACTATTGTAATGAAAAATAAGAATCTTTTTAAAATATGATTAAACTAAAAAATTATTTGCTCCAATGTGTAATAGTAAATGTTGCACTAAATCCTTAATTACTTCCATCAAAAGTATCAATACTACTTATAATGGAGAAAACACTTTTTCTTCATTAAGGTGTTTGGTTTGCAAAACGTTTTTGAAAAATTGTTATATGACAAGACAATTGTAATTTAATCTGAATGAACTGCAATGTGAATGAATTGTGATTTGTCAAAAGAATTGTAATTGTAATATGAATTAGTTGTAATGTCAATGAATTGTAATATATAGTAATTATAATTCAAAATGATGATGATGATGATGATTATAATAATAATAATAATAATAATAATAATAATAATAATAATAATAATAATAATAATAATAATAATAATAATAATAATAATAATAATAATTGTTGTTATTATTATTATTGTTGTTATTATTATTATTATTATTATTATTATTATTATTATTATTATTATTATTATTATTATTATAACAATAATAATGAGTTAAATTTGATAAATAGTAAATAAATAAATAATAATAATAATGAGTTAAATTTGATAAAAAATAAATAATTATTTATATAGTAATAATAAAATGATTAAATTAAATAATAAATAAAAACAATATGAAAAAGAGATTAAGAATCTGTTTAAATATTAATAATTAGAAATCGTAAAAAATATTATTATTTATTATTTTTATTTAATTTAATAATAATAATAATAATAATAATAATAATAATAATAATAATAATAATAATAATAATAATAATAATAATAATAATAATAATTACTATATATATAATGCGCCATTTAAAACTACGTCGTTTTTGTTGTTGGCCTACACGTTTTTTTCTTAGCCCGCACTTTAGCCCAAAGCCCAATAAAAAACCCGGTCCAAAAAAAAAAAAAAAAAAAAACGTTATATAACAACCGCCTTCGATTATCTTCCCAAAAATTCGAGATTCTTCCGGATATCAAAACGGGGTCTCTTGCAAGAAGAATTCATCTTTCAACGCCGTTCATGGGGGTGAATCTGTTAAAGCTTTTGAAACAGGGGATACTTTGAAGCTTAGGGTTAATAGGGTTTTGAGTGCAGGTTGACTTTCTGTACGGACGATTGGGAATAGGGTTGTTGTATGCGGGTATGAGAGACGGGATGGTTGCGGTCGGAGATGTGGATCATGTTTTTAAGGTGTATTCTTCTTTTGTCATTTCTGTGGCTTTGCTTTACCTTTCATACATGTCTTACCTATTGTTTGTGTGTGATGCACAGGTCCACCAAGTGGAGCTGATGCAGAAGCATCACCTTCAGCTGCTACGGTTCAAGGTGAGGCCGCATACCAACAGTCAACTCCTCACAATTTTTCTACTTCTACAGGTGATGCTCATTAGTTATTTATCAAAATTTGTGTTGTGTTTCTTAATGTTCTAATTAGGTTTCGATCTCTTAAAAATATTTGACCGTAGAAATGATATGGATCTCATAAACTAAGTATTATGTGGGACTGTAGTTATGTTTGTAATTAGTGTATTTCATAATATGTCGCTTGCAGACGCAATGCATAATAGACAAGGCACAATGGTTTGACAAGCTCCAAAAAACACCCCATTTTGACCCATCTAAAGATGCAGTGGGTTAGCCTGGTCATTGTTTTTAGGATTTTCCATCGTCTCTTTTTCTTCAAATTTATAATATCCCTTTCAATGTCCATATAAAAAATTCAAACCATAAATATGGCACTAATATATACAAGTAGCTGTAGATATGTTTATAATATGTTTAAATACTTATTACTTATATTAGTACCAAAAGATTTGGAACGTAGAAATTGATAGAAACACAAATGAATGTATGTAAGTGTCTCTTTTACGAATGTATACCTTGCAATAATCAACGAAATAAAACAACGCCCCGCCGCAACGCGGCGGATCGTCGCCCATCTCGTAATAATAAAGGAGTGAGAGCGCAGCTTGTGTCTAGACTCCCAACTAATTTTATATAAATTATTATGTTTCAAAAATTATGTGTCTAGACTCCCAACTAATTTTATATAAATTATTATGTTTCTAATAAAGTGATGTTTTTATAAAAAAAATAAAAATAAATAAATAATATAATAATAATAATAATAATAATAATAATAATAATAATAATAATAATAATAATAATAATAATAATAATAATAATAATAATAATAATAATAATAATAATAATAATAATAATAATAATAATTTATTGCAACATAATAAAATTTACATAAAGTTAGATGGGAGTATAAACACAAGCTGTGCTCCCACTCCTTTATAAATAATAATAATAATAATAATAATAATAATAATAATAATAATAATAATAATAATAATAATAATAATAATAATAATAATAATAATAATAATAATAATAATAATGCCCGACCTTTACATGGTGTTAAATTACTGGGTGGACCTGTTAGTGTGGATTTTGATTTTAGTAGTGAGCTTGTTATGAAAAGAGTTGCCAAAACCATTGAGCTTATGGGTACTGCTGCTAAGATTAATGACCCTCAGTGTGAATTATTGCTCCTTCGTGCTTGTGCCGGTATTTCCAAATTATATTTTGCCATGCGTACTTGCTCTCCCCGGGTCTTTGAGCGTGCCCAGATTTCTTTTGATGTTGCTCTTCGTTCTACTCTAGAGCGTATTGTCACTGCTTCTGGACCTGGTTTTGGTGATTGGCAATGGAGGCTTGCTACTTTACCTTTTGCTTTCGGGGGACTTGGTGTTTACTCTGCAGGTGATGTCTTGAACTATGCATTCCTTGCGTCTAGACTTCAATCTGCTAACTTACAGACTAAGTTGCTTCGACATTCTGGTATCGTAATTCCTGGGCCTTCTTTTGATAATGCCTTATGTGATTTTAATGCGAAAATGGAGATTGACCTTTTGAGTAATCTATGTGAGATCGCTGCCCCCAAACTCATGAAGAAACTGGCAGATATAAATTTCACACGTGTTACCCAAACAGCCGAATCTACATTTTCTTTATCTACTCGACAGATGGCGTTATGGAAATCACAAATGGAGGACTACACTTCAGACTGGCTCAAGGTGGTTCCGATATCTGGGTTGGGACAGACTATGAATGCTAGAACCTATCGGTGCGTGTTATGTTATCGGCTCGGTGTTCCCCTATTCTCTGTTCAGATGCCGTGCTCAGCTTGTTCCAGGGTCTTTACTGGGGATATTTATGGGGACCATGCTGTATCTTGTGCTGGTATTATCGGTATTAAACATCGGTATAACGTAGTTCGTGATGTTCTTGTTGACATATGTTCTCGGTCCAGGGTTTCGGTTCGTAAAGAGGTTGATATTGGGCTTTGTGGTGAAAGGGACAAATCCTTACGTCCAGCTGATATGTTGCTTTACTCGTGGGACGGAGGTCTTGATGTATGCGTTGATTTGACTGGATCATCGCCCTTGACGCAAACTGCTATGGCGGATTTTGGGCCGGGTCGTGCGGTAATTGAAGCTGCACAACGTAAACGCGTCAAGTATGAGGCTAAGTGCGCACATATTGGATATGGGTTTCTCCCCTTCTCTTTCTCTTCTTTTGGTGAACTTGAGAAGGATGCAGTGACCCTACTTAAACGAATTCGACAGTTCTCGACGACTCAAGACATTGGAACGCGTGCTGCTGCTCATATTTTTAGTCGGATTGGTTTTTCTATAGCTAGAGGAGTGGGGGCCCAGTTAGTATCTCGCCTCCCTTCTAACTTCTTGTAAATCCTTTGAGTTTCTAATAAAGTGATGTTAATAATAAATAAATAAAAAAAAAATAATAATATAATAATAATAATAATAATAATAATAATAAATAATAATATAATTAATAATAATAATAATAATAATAATAATAATAATAATCATAAAAATAATAATAATATAATAATAATAATAATAATAATAATAATATAATAATAATAATATAATAATTAATAATAATAATAATAATATAATAATAATAATAATAATAAATTATTGGCGATACTTTAGTCGTGGAGAAGATTTTAGAACTTATTATGTCGGATGGACCTAGTTGTGGCTTGCACCTTAATGTGGATAAAACTAAGGTTTTTTGGCCAACCGAAGATCCCAGAAGCAGGCTCGTGGGTGTCTTCCCACCTAATATTGCTCGCCCTTTACACGGTGTTAAATTACTGGGTGGACCTGCCAGCGTGGACTTTGAGTTTAGTAGTGGGCTTGCTATGAAAAGGGTTGCTAAAATAAAACCATTGAGCTCATGAATGCCGTTGCAAAGCTTAATGATCCTCAATGTGAGTTGCTCCTCCTTCGTGCTTGTGTCGGTATTTCAAACTTATACTTCTCTATGCGCACATGCTCTCCTCGGATCTTCGAGCGTGCTCAGATTTCTTTTGATGCGGCACTTCGTTCCTCTATGGAGCGCATTGTCACTGCTTCTGGACCTGGGTTTGGGGATTGGCAATGGAGACTGGCCACGTTACCGTTTGAGTTTGGGGGGCTTGGTGTATACTCTGCAGGTGTTGTCTTGAATTATGCTTTCCTTGCGTCTAGACTCCAATCTGCTAGCTTACAGACTAAGCTCCTCCGACAGTCTGGTATAGTAAATTGTGGATCTTCCTTTAATGATGGTCTCTGTACTTTTAATGCGAAAATGGAGATCGACCTTTTCAGTAATCCGAATGAGATCGCTGCCCCCAAACTTATGAAGAAATTGGTGGATATATATTTCACACGTGTTACTAAAACGGTTGAATCCACTTTTGGCCTATCTGCTTGACAAATGGCACTTTGGACTTCGCAAAAGGAAGACTACACCTCCGATTGGCTTAGGGTGGTCCTGATATCTGGGCTGGGACAGACTATGAATGCTAGAACTTACCGATGTGTTTTATGTTACCGCCTAGGTGTCCCCCTGTTTTCTGTCCAGATGCCGTGCTCAGCTTGTTCAAGGTTATTCGCGGGGGACATTTATGGGGACCATGCAGTGTCGTGTGCTGGTATTATTGGTATTAAGCATCGGCATAACGTGGTACGCGACATTCTCGCTGACATTTGTTCTCGGTCCGGGATCTCGGCTCGTAAAGAGGTTGACATCGGCCTTTGTGGAGAAAGGGACAAAAGCTTATGCCCAGCTGATATATTGCTCTATTCTTGGGACAGTGGGCAAGATGTTTGTGTCGATTTGACAGGGTCGTCTCCTTTAAAGCAAACTGGTATGGTGGATTTTGTACCTGGTCGTGTTGTGGTCGAAGCCGCACAACGTAAACGTGTCAAGTACGAGGCTAAATGCGCTGACATTGGATATGAGTTCCTCCCCTTCTCATTCTCTTCCTTGGGAGAACTTGAGAAGGATGCGATGACCCTACTAAAGCACATCCGAAGATTCTCGGTGACTCAGGATATTGGAGCACGTGCTGCTGACCATATTTTCAGTAGGATTAGTTTTGCTATAGCCAGAGGAGTGGGGGCCCAGTTAATATCTCGGCTCCCCACTAATTTCTTGTAAATCCTATGATTTTCAAATGAAGTGATGTTTTATAATAATAAATAATAAAATAATAATAATAATAATAATAATAATAATAATAATAATAATAATAATAATAATAATAATAATAATAATAATAATAATAATAATAATAATAATAATTTATAAACACTAATTCTTTAAAGTACAAAATTCTGAATTACAACGTATTTTAAAACTTTACATCCAACTGCTATGTAATCTGAGTTCTCTCACTTGATATAATTGGAGTGACTGAGTTACAATTACAACCTAAACCAAACAATGTACGTAATGTAATTTGAATTACAATTTCATCCAATCTGCACACTAAAGATCCTATGTAATGTTATCAAATTACAATTACATCAAATTACATAAGATTACAACAAACCAAACGAGGCCTTAGTGTCTAGCTTTTATATACATGAGAATTGTGAAATAGAGCATATTTTTCCAAAAATACATATGTATTAAAACTTCACTCATGTTTTTAACAAATGGGCAACCAATAGTTACATTTTAATTCACCGAAGTTACAACTTGAAAGGATGAATGAAAGTTTGTTTTCTTTGTCTTATTTGGTCTACCTATTATTGGAACTAAGAACATTCGGGATTATGCAGGATTATATACAAAAGATCCTTTTTTTTGCTCTCTTTAGCCCAATCTCTTATCTTTGGGAGGTCTTCCTCCACTAGCATGTTTTTTCGTAAAACTCAATTTATGCTTGTGCGGATGGAACTAACCAGTTGATCGATTAAGCCCATTCTTGAACAAACAAACCTATATTAAAAAGAAGGCCAAATGTTTTAAAAATGTATCATACTTGCCACCATTTATTTTTATGGGTAGCGAACGAAATTTTTTGCCTATACGAGTACTTTTCTTTCAAATTCGGCCTTTTAAGGTATTTTGGGACATTTTTGCCCATCTCAACTAATAGGAATTTTATTTTTTTCGAAGGGCAAAAATGTCACAAAGTACCTTAAAGGGGATGAATTTAAAAGAAAAGTACCGCTATAAGCAAAAAAATTTGTTCGGTACCCAGAAAAACAAATAATGTCAAATATGATACATTTTAAAAATATTTGCCCCAAAAAGAAGTATATTACAATTTCCCTTTTGAGAATGAGAAACATACAGATTTGAATATTTCAAAGGATGAATCATGAATCTAACATATTGGAATTTGATCTAAAAATTAAACAAATTCGTGTAATCTTTCATTGCCTTGATGAGAATGATAACTTACAATTCATGCGTCTTATGCTTTCTATCCTTGATTCCTAATGATGGCAGTGAGCCAAACGAAGACGTGATGATGGAATGAAATATGATAGCGGCTGCATGAATGCTATTATTTTACGAAATAATAGCTGATGTTATTATTCATGTGAGACTAACAAAGATTATACCCAAAACAAATTCATCATTACCATATGTGATAGACCCACGAGCCCAGATTCAAATGAAGTAGCCATTGATGGAAGGAACCAGCTGAACGGGTCAGGCCCACAGGTAGATGCAGTCCAAGTTTCGTGGGTCTCCTTGATTCAAGTCACCAATTAACTGCCATGCAAAGAATTCGCTCCACTATCCTACGTTCTTTTCCTTTACTGCATGTTTTATTTCTCCTTTATTTCCATTTATTTATTTTTCCAGTAATGTTTCCTTAATTCCAGTGGTAGTGGGCAAGGTAGTTATTTTATTTTCCTTTTTGTTTGTAAGACCTGGTCATTTTCGTGATCATCAGTTTTTATACAATTATCTTTTTCCTCTTGGAAGAATCATTAATTTCCATTGCTATTCCTATTTTTGGCCAAATAGGAAGGTGTTCTTTGGAGTCTAAATAGGCTGTGGGTGGTGAAATTTGTATCCTATTACCTGTTTGGAAACGCCCTACGAGTAGACGAGTGGTGTAATTCTGTATCTCGTTTTACCCGTTGATTACTGTTTGTTATTTGAAAGTTGAAATCGTAAGCCTCTGTTTATCATTTGGTATCAAAGCCAAAAACAATCCATTCCACATTCATTACTTAATTTCTCGCTACCAAATTTCACTCCAACAATGGACACAGAAAAGAGAACTCTAGAGCAGCAAGTCAGAGATCTTCAAGCACAGGTTCGTGACTTGACTCTCGAGTTACACCAATAAAAAGATCACCAAACGATCCCCACCCCGCTACCAACCCGATGTTTATGATACCGACGAACACTCATATGCCGGCGAATATAACCCTTATGGTCGTCGATCTCCTAACAAACGATACGACAATGATATCAAAGTCGACATCCCTGAGTACGATGGGAGGCTTGATCCCGATGAGTTTTTCGAGTGGCTTCGAACTGTGGAACGCGTTTTCGACTACAAACAGACAGCCGAAGACAAAAGGGTGAAGGTTGTCGCTTTGAAGTTAAGGAAATATGCCTCCACGTGGTGGGCAAATGTGTGTTACAAACGAGAACGACAAGGAAAAGACAAGGTGAGGAGTTGGAATAAAATGAAGAAACTACTAAAGGAGAAGTTTATGCCAACGTATTATCTTCAAGATAACTTCTCCAAATTGCATTTTATCAAGCAAGGGGCCCGATCAGTGGAAGAATATTCTCAAGAATTCGAGTATTTGTTGATGAAATGTGATTTGAATGAAGATGATCCCCAAACCTTGGTTCGATACCTAGGAGGATTGGACCCAAGAATCGCAAACGTAGTGGAGTTACAACCGTACGCTACCCTGGCAGAACTTACAATACTGGCTCACAAAGTTGATGTACAACAAAAGGCAAGAGGCAAAACTGATGTCGGGCGAACCGTTACCAAAACGCCGGTTACTTCGACTTTTCCCACGGGTAACTCAAGTCTTGTCAACCCCCCAAAATCTATAGATCTGTCCGAAAGCTCCAACGCTACTACAAGGGTTCCTAGGCGTTGTTTTCGTTGTCAAGGATTGGGTCACATTGCTTCGGAATGTCCCAAAAAAAAATTGTTACACTTGCAGATTTTGAAAGTTATGGTAACCCATTGTATGATGAGAAGCCGGCTAATGACGATCAGGAAGGAGAAATTGTGTTAGGTCCTGATGAAGGTGAGTGTTTAGTTGTAAGGAGGGCTCTTAACGGGAATGCAGTTCAAGAAACGAACCTACAACGTGAGTCTATTTTTCGTACACGGTGCACTGTCCAAAACAAGGTTTGTTCGTTGGTTATTGATGGTGGGAGTTGCACTAATGTTGCATCACAAACAATGATCTCGAAACTTAAGTTGAAAGTCGAACCTACACCCGTCGCCGTACGATATACAGTGGCTCAACCAAGGCAAAGGTATTCGTGTTTCTCATCGAGTGTTACTTTCGTTTAGTATCGGTGAGACGTACAAGGATGAGATATTGTGTGATGTTATTCCTATGGATGCTTGTCACATTCTATTGGGTCGGCCATGGTTGTTTGACAGAAAGGTATTACATGACGGATTCAAGAACACGTACTCATTCACGAAGGATGAAAAGAAGATAACCTTACTGCCAAGATCAGCCACCAATACCGAGGATCACCGAACCTTGTCTGTTTGCACCTTGCTAAGTTTAGAATCACACAAATTAAAGGTTTCCAAAGATATTATTCAGATTCAGCTTGACGAAAAAGAACCCGTTCCTCCAGACCTACACCCATTAGCCAAGCTTGAAGATAAACATTGCATTCCAAGTTTGAGGGAAAACTTTTTTTCAAGATGGGGAGGATGATAGACCCACGAGCCCAGATTCAAATGACGTAGCCATTGATGGAAGGAACCAACTGAACAGGTCAGGCCCACAGATAGATGCAGTCCAATTTTCGTGGGTCTCCTTGATTCAAGTCACCAATTAACTACCATGCAAAGAATTCGCTCCACTATCCTACTTTCTTTTCCTTTACTGCATGTTTTATTTCTCCTTTATTTCCATTTATTTATTTTTCCAGTAATGTTTCCTTAATTCCAGTGGTAGTGGGCAAGGTAATTATTTTATTTTCCTTTTTGTTTGTAAGACCTGGTCATTTTCGTGATCATCAGTTTTTATACAATTATCTTTTTCCTCTTGGAAGAATCATTAATTTCCATTGCTATTCCTATTTTTGGCCAAATAGGAAGGTGTTCTTTGGAGTCTAAATAGGTTGTGGGTGGTGAAATCTGTATCCTATTACCTGTTTGGAAACGCCCTACGAGTAGACGAGTGGTGTAATTTTGTATCTCGTTTTACCCGTTGATTACCGTTTGTTATTTGAAAGTTGAAATCGTAAGCCTCTGTCTATCAATATGACAATACATCGTTTACAAACTAGTGAAATTAGGAAATTCAGTACTTTTATTTGCGACAAACATGGGAAAGACATTAGACTCATCACAATTCCTTTTATATTGCCATTAGCATTCTCGAAAGCAAGTCATTCTGGTACTTGAGTGAAGATAAAGCTGCTGCAAGATGTTCCTTGAGACAGCAAGGAAGAGGTGAAACCCAACGATTGATTCTCAAAATCAAAGAACAAGAAATTATTCTCCATCCACTACAAAAAAACAGGCTTTCAGAGACTGAATTTCTAGGGACTGATATATCAGTCGCTGATACATAGCATCGGTAACTGAAACATCAGTTACTGATACTTTTAAGGACTGACCTTTTATTGACTGATTGCGGCGACTAAAAATCAGTCCTCGATTCAGTGACCCCATATCTGAGACTAAATTTCAGTTATAATATGCCTGTTCAGGAAAAAAAATTGGAAGCAAATTTGTTAGTGACTGAATAAGGGTGACAATTCAGTCCCTAGTACATGTACATCATATCTAAGACTAAATTTCAGTTACAAATATATTTGCGCAATAAAAAATTTTGGCGGAAAATTTGTTAGTGACTGAATTATAGTCACAGTTCAGTCCCTAATACATGGAGATCATAACTAAGACCAAGTTTCAGTTACAAATATGTCTACGCAATAAAAAGGTTTGGAGGGAAATTTTTTAGTGACTGAATTTCAGTCACAGCTGCGTCCCTATTACATGGACATCATACCTAAGACTAAAATTCAGTTACAAATATGTTTGTGCAATAAAAAAATTTGGAGGGAAATTTGTTAGTGACTGAATTTGAATCACAACTCAGTTCCTAATACATGGACATCATAGCTAAGATTAAAATGTATAAAAACAAATTAAAACGGACTAAAACTTATAAAAACGGACGAAAACTTATAAAAACGGACCAAAACGTTTAAAATCAGACGAAAACGTATCAAAACGGACAAAAACGTAAAAAAAGGACGAAAACGTATAAAAATAGACGTAAACATAAAAAAAGGACTAAAACGTATAAAAACGTTAAAATATAACAGACAAAAACATAAAAATACAGATGAAATCGTATACAAACGGACGAAAATGGATGAAAACATATAAAAACGGATTAAATGGATGAAAACGTATAAAAACGGACAAAAACGTATAAAAATGTAAAAAAGGGATGAAAATGTATAAAAACGGACGAACACGTAAAAAATGGACGAAAACGTATAAAAACGGACAAAAACAGATAAAAACTGACAAAAATGGACGAAAATGGATTACCGACAGAATATACGGTTCTATATATTGTAATGTACTACACTTGTTTTTAAGACCTACATATATTTGTATCGTTGTTAGTAATTGTAAGTTTGTATATAAACCTATTTACGGTTTATACCCCCGTGACGTGGGAACTCGAGCAGAATTCAAGTTTCAGACGTTCATAACATCTTTAGTATTCACCGATGGCTTTCATTTTGAATGTTGACAATTTAAGACGTGTAATCGGGATAATGACATCAATCAGTTGCTTCATCGAGCGCGACATCCCTTTTAAAGAAACGACTATTACATTCTTACGATATATAATAAGTCGTGGTGCCTATAGCAATCGTCAATCCACTATCACTAGTACAAATTTGGCCTACGGTCACACATGTGGTATTTTGAATGGCCACACAATAACTTATTTGTGTTACTAAATATACCAGAATAAAATAAACAGCCACACTTGATCCTACTTGTGTGACCATTTCGAAATTAAATCTGAGGCTACAACCACACATTTGAATATTTTTGTGACTATACGTATCTGGTAAAAAAAATTGATTTTTTAGTCACTTGTAATTTGGGACGTGTGACGGATACAAATTAGTTTGAAACATTAGTCACACTATATATATATATACGACAAATATATGTCACACACTTCAACAGTGTGACCAAATATGATATATGGTCACACTAAAATATTTCATGTGTTAAATTTATATGTAATATTTTACATGTCACACACTTAGTTTTTCCAAAATAAGATTTCCCTCTAAACTTTTCACTAGCTCAGTCTAAAATTTTGCCCAAAATAAAATTACCCCGCCTAAATTTTTCCCCAAAATCAAATTACCCTCTACCATCTTTTATCTTTTCTATGTGTTATCCCCAATTAATCTATCTCACACCCTTCTCCACCGCCACCCTTCACGCCTCACACACCGCCTCCGACTGACCACCACCTTGTTTGGTTTTGATTTGGTATACGGGATCAAGCCGATATTATTAAGGTACACATTTCATAATAAATTTTCTTTAGTCCATCTACTTAAAAATAATGGGTATTTTTAAAATGGAGATTAGTGAGGATGAAATTGAATTCTTGAATGGAGGCGATGATCCCTATGATGATAAGGTTGTATTGAACAAGCTTTTCCATCCAAATCTTAAGCTATTGATAGTCACTGAAGGTTCTAATGGTTGTAGATACTACACCAAGGTTATCTTCATTCCTTCAAAAACTAAAATATCTGGTCATTATAACGCATTTCTTACAATTTTTGGGAGTTGGATTGTTTAATTGATTCCGACTAATTTGATTAATTTTACAGGATTTCCATGGTAAAGTTGGTGGTGTTGAGGTCAAATGTGTTGATACAATAGGCGCTGGTGATGCTTTTGTTGGAGGACTCCTTAGTTGTTTGGCTTCAAACCTTCAATTGTTCAAGGTACAATTATTCTACTATTATGTTCCATGTTTTGACGATTTTCGTTCTAGTGCATTGATTTTATAATTTGAGAACTTGAATATACACATAGAGTCATTTTGAACGCCGTCTAAAGATATATGATCAGATTCTGAGAGATTATTCTAATTAATTTATTGAAATTTATTGCGTGCCTCATTGCAGGATGAGAAGAAGCTAAGGGATGCTCTAAATTTTGCAAATGTTTGCGGTGCCATCACTGTGACAAAAAGGGGAGCAATTCCATCTTTGCCAACAAAGGAGACTGTTCTTAAGAAGTTGAAGGAAGCCTTATAGCCTGCACTGCAATCAAGATGCACTAGATTTCAGTTTGCACCTCCGGATGCTGTTCATGTCAATGAACGACTTAAACATGTGATTACTGCAGAAGGGTAGGTTTGCTAACTTTCTTAAATGGCTCAAAGCTTGACTTGATTTCTGATGATCCCCGTTTACTCTTTCCATTGCTTAAAGAAGTTATATGTCGCATCATTGTATGTTATAGAATGTGGTTTACTTTTAACGCACATTCTTTATGCATGTATAGTTTGTAGATAGGTGCCTTTCATTTGTTCTCAGTGTTCAAGTATGCATCGTAACTAGCAGGTCTTCTAAACCGGCATGGGGTCTCATATAGAACCTCATTGCTTACTGATTCTTTTCAGTTTTTTTGTTAAACATTTTGCTCACTACTTATTCTTGGATGATCAAAGTTGACATTACAGTGATTTTTTTTTGCTCCCAAGTCCATTCAATTTCCTTACACCTTTTAGTTAAATCATCTTGGGAACTACGTATGGCATATATGTAATAGTTACCGAGCTTTCTTAGGGTGGTTAATGTTTTGGCTCATGTTCACTTTTGAACTCTGCACCCTTTAGTAATGATACAAGACATCTTCCAAGAAATCCCTGATTTTAATACTGTAACGATAAATGTTAAATTAGGCTTGATGTGACGGAAGATGGATTAAAAGCTCTTGTACGGCTTAGCAATGGTGATATGAGGAAGGCTTTGAACATTTTGCAGGTAATCTGTTTCTTGCTTACCATCTGTTTCAGTTAACAGTTTCTTCAGTCTTTGTCGTGCGAATATCTACTTTTTATCAAAGTAGGAAGTTGCATTTGATTCATTTGTGCTTCGAGGCTACATGTACGTTTTGCATCATAAAAAAAAGCAGAATGTAAACTAGTCATCTTATCTTGTTTTAATATCCAAAGAAGATGATTGCTTCTATTGATGATGTCCGAGTGACAGGTGATTCTGTTGGCTGTATTGTTACATGTAATGTGAGAAACACCCCACGAGTAAGCACTAATTCTGTTTTACTATGTGTCTATTAATGGATGTGCGCACATGCTCACTCGTTATTGATACTTCTAAATCTACATGGCAGGGACATGGTACACTAGTTTTGACAAACTTGAAGCTGAATTAGCTAAGGCAGCTTTATCGTTACCTGCAACCAAGGGCTTTGAGTTTGGCAGTGGATTTGCAGGTATTACATAATCACTAAAGGTTTGTCAGCATGCATATCACTAGACATAGAATTTTTCAACCCATTTAGTTATGAATGGGCCGATTCAGGGTATGTTTTTATCCCTAACAGGACAAACGGGTAAAATACCAAAAAAAAAAAAAAAAAAAAAAAAAAAAAAAAAAAAAAAAAAAAAAAAAGAGAGGAGGCTAGGTTTTAAAAGAAAATGGAGAAATGGGCACCAACGTGAATTTTAATGCATGGTATCTCCTAAATCATTTACTAAGAATCTTTACCCAAAAAAAAATCATTTACTAAGAAAATAAGATTGTTATTGTTATGATGCAATATCTACAATCATAGATCAAACGCTATTTAATAATAATAAAAAGAATAAGTTATAAATAAAAAGTGCTTCAGGTCCAATGAAGCTTCCAAAATGTCACCTATTTTGACCATTCAGAACCTAGCCGCTTATTACGCCACCTGTACATGCCATAAAGTTAAGTGAGACAAATTAGTAGCTAGGTGCTATTCGTCTGGTAAATATGTTATTATAAATTAGTAGCAAGTTGAGTATGCATGGAGTCACCTCTAATTTTGCTTATTTGCAGGGAGGTATATAATATAATGGAGATCGATTCGGAAATATATGCATTTGGTCATGTTCATTGTACTTTGATCCATTCACCGATAGTGATATATAGGACGTTCAAATATATTTCTATTGAATTTGGTTTTATTTTTAAACATATTGAATTGTAAACTCTTGTTATTTGGATTGGTGATTATTATGCTTTAAAGAAATATTGTTATTATTATTGTTTATGGTTTTGAGTTTTATATACTATTGTAAGGGGTCATGTGTGCATTGTGAATGGGGACTGAATTAAATTGTATTTGTCACTAACTTTTAGTTTATAATAGAAATATAATGGAACGGCGCCATCATATTGGAGACTGATTTGAATGTTATTTTGTATCGATTAACATGTATTTTGAAACTAATTTTCAGTCACTAGAAAAATAAATTAAGGACTAATTCATCTGTTTTTTGTGACTAACAATCAGTCTTTAAAGCCTTTCATCGGAGACTAATCAATTTTTAAATCCTATTATTAGAGACTGATTTGGTACGGTAATATACAAAACAAAGAAACGTATTAGGGACTAAACAATGTTTATG
This sequence comes from Artemisia tridentata subsp. tridentata, assembly GCA_021014915.2. NCBI lineage: Eukaryota > Viridiplantae > Streptophyta > Magnoliopsida > Asterales > Asteraceae > Artemisia > Artemisia tridentata. The sequence goes on from CP139508.1 coordinate 405,111,602, forward strand.
GACTAATTTTCAGTCCCTAAATCCATGTGTTAGTAACTGATCTAACATAGTATTGGCGACTGACTTTTCAGTCGCCGATAATATGCATTGGGGACTGAAATAACATGATACCAACCCATAGAAATAAGGACTGACTTTTTTATTTTGGAGACTGATCTCTTGTCCTCATTGGTTCGATACAACAAGGACTGAATTTCAGTTGATAACGTCACTTTCCGTAACTAAGCTTCTATCACTGATTAGTGACTAGCAAAATCAGTCCTTGATAGACCATCCGTAACTGATCATGGTGTATCGGAGACTGATTTTTCAGTCTCTGAAAGCCTTTTTTTTGTAGTGATCTGATGAGTCCCGATAACAATTGCATCTTTTACACCTGATCCACCATCGAGAAAAACAAGGCGTGAGACACTATTCCCCATGTACTTCATCAAGTTATCTCCAGAAATTCTCCAGATTTTCGCATTTTCGGTTTCAAGATCAATCTTAGGAAAACGCCACCACATACTACCAGGTCCAACTATAATAGATTTATAACATAGACTAAAAGGTTGAACCGCGTTTACTTGAGTAATGAATATTGCAGCTTTTGAAAAACTTGCTATAAATTTTGTATAGATATCACTTCTTAGTGAGCTTCACAAGACTATTTTTTATTGACGGTAAAGCAACTGTTTTACCTTTGACTATTATTCTGTTTAATCAAAAATAATATCCAAGGGATTTGGGATCGGTTCTGATCATTAGAGTGTAAGCAAGAAAGGCTCTAAGATCTAGATTTGGATTACTGGTAAAGTAAGATGGTCCGTCCCCTAGAAATGTCACTCCAAGGCCTGATGAGGAGCTTGGTAGACATAGTGAGAATTTATTTCCCGATGTAAGGACATTCATTTGACTAGGAAATGCCAACGCAGACCACGAAAAGGATGCAACACCCCGGACACCTTTAGGTAATGATTTCAACAAAGGATGGTGCGCATGATAGTACATATTGCCTGCCAAAGGGATAATATACACTTGCACTGGGTTCCAACCATCGGTCTCATACAAATTTACCAAATTAGTGGTAAACTGTGATATTTTGCATGATTTCGAGACGGGATTGAAGGGGGTGACGGCGCATATTTTACAACCATATTTGGTTGTGATATTGAGAGAAGGGCATATAGGATTGGTATAAAAGTGTGCTTCTTTGCACAAAGTATTGTCACAAGATAAAGGAAATCTGCATCCTTCCTCTAAGCCACAAGCTACACCACGTGTGCTATGCAAAACGCAATCTCTCCATGTGAAAGAAGCGTCGACGTCGATGAGGTAATACGGCTCTCCTTGTGACTGTGGTTCCGCAAATGATAAAGAAATTTTATGAAGAGATGTTTTAGCATCCTTTTTTATGGGTATAACTGAGGTATTGAATGTATTGTGGGATAATATGGGACGATGGAAGGATGCTAATACAAAGAAAAATTGTTTTATTTTCACATTCATTTTTTTTTTCAGGTTACCAAAACAAACAATGACTCTGATAAGAGGGTTGTGTTCATAGGCTATGTGTTGGAATATTAATATCATGACAATCATAATTAAATACAATATATACCAATTGAGAGGACCTGTGACACACGGTTAAGGTGGTTAAACCTTGTATACTTTGTGTGTAAGATATATTGAGTTAATATGATTAAGCACGCGGAATTTACTTAACCACACTTAGAAGGTTATGTATGTTATGGAAATGGAAGAATTATGTTTGTTACTTAACAATGAACAAAGAAAGTTTTTCACTAAACGATTCAATATTATTCAAAATAATACGAGTGATCTTGTGTTTATCACTAGGGTTACAAAACCTTGAATCTTATATTACAACTTGCTTAAAGTCTTGGCTGACTTACTTGGTTAACTTATGCTTATTGTGTGTCAGTACATAAGATACAACATGTATCTATGTATACAACTTGTTAACTAAGCACATGGAGTAAGATATTATCTACCGTATATGTTTGACCAAAATACAATAAATATCTTTTCGATCTTATCCTTGAAGTAGCTTTATGACTCACTGATCAGCAGTACCATTCTCTACTAGCAGTACCTTCTACTTGAACTAGCAGTACCTTCTTGTTCTAGCAGTACCTTGATGTACTAGCAGTACCTTGATCATGAACTAGCAGTACCTTTGACTTAGAGTAAATTCTAATACTCTTAACTTCAGAATATTTAATTCCCAACAATCCTCCCCTAAACATGTGAATCATTTCAAACATGTTTTCTAAATTAAATGAGGACTTGAGAAGATCTTTCAAACACTTCATGAATCTGAACTATTCTTCTTATTCTGAACTGTTCTGCTTTGTTTTTCTTTGACTTTAGCAATATCAAAACATTGTACCAAAAGATGGTGCAATTTCCTTGGATGGAGGAATTGTAAGAGGCAATGATGCTGTGTATCTTGGATGCTTGTTTCAACAAGTGAAATCATCTAACCAGCATGTCTTTGAAGTGAAATATAAACTTTTCTTCGTTTGATCTAGATAGAACTTTCTCCTTTAGGAATGCTTCATCCCTTCTAGATATTTGATCTGTTCTAATCATTTTCAACCTCTACATCATCTTGTATGCTCTTGTCTTCTCCTTCCATATATTGGTTTATTCTTCTTTTTTTGGGCAATTATTTCCTCCCCTGAGATTGTTACCTCCCTTGAAGCAAATAACTTTTGTTTCCTCCCCTTGTTTGGAAGATCTCACTATGTACCTTTGACTGATATATCAATGTGAACTTGTTTTCAGACAATAATGTACATGAAGCCATCAATTTCTTAAAAGTTTAAGTTGCTGTCCTCATCACTTCTAGGTGTGTTAACTCCTATGAGAGGTGAATCAATGGACATTTTGATTCATGATCCATCAACGGATGGTTTTTGTGAATCTCTTGAAAATCCTTGTTTAAGAAATCATTTGACTTAGTAGTATGTTCATGATTTTAGAATTGAAAAATCATACTACTTCCAACCATTTTGAAAGAATCAAGTGTATAACAGATACTTAATTAAAATTTCGGTTTAAAGCAACATCTGGTTGTGTGAGAACCAATGTTTTTCAGTTATAAATAACTGCCTGTGTAAAGATAAATCTATTCAAAAGATTTTCTTGACAGGGTTTCCAGCTCATAGCAATTGTTGTCTCCAACACAAGTGTTAGATTCACTTTTACTAGCTGTTCTTTCTATCAGATGTCCTTAGACTAACTCATTATACTAGAAAGTATAAAATGATAGTGATATGTGTCTAAATACACATATATTTAGTATTGATTAAACCCACAAATCGACTAAAAACACACAAATGACTCACAAAATGGTACAAATATCATGAAAATGTGTTTTTATGTGATTCAGGTACAAAAGATTGAAAAACAAGTGAAAAACACACAAAGTTTACACAATTGTCATTTTCAGTCCCTGGAGTTTCACAAATTGTCAAAACTAGTCCCTGAAGGTTTTAAATAAATGAAAAGTCAACTTAAGTCCTTGAGAAACTAAAAATGTTCATAAATAGTCCCTGGATGAAAGTTTACACAACTTGGCAACTTTTACCCCTCAAGTATCAAAATTTGCAAAAATGGTCCCTGGGTATTATAAAACTTGAAATTTCACAAAATACCCTTGTACTATGCATGAACTTACAATTTGGAACTTTATTGATAGCTTTTGGGAATTTACAAAACAAGTCCCTCTAAAATCCAAATTTACATATTAGGTCCCTAAAGTTTATAAAATGCAAAAAAAATACAACTTTGGTCCTTGTGTAATTGTTTTATGGCAGGTTTAGTCCCTTGAAGATAGTTTGGAAGTTTACAAGTTCAGCCCCTCAACTTTCAGCAAATGGCAAGATTGGTCCTTGTGCTTATTTATTATATAAACCAAATCCGGACCCATCCCAAAAATAAAACCCAATCACTAAATACAACCCAACCCTTATCCCATTTACCCAACCCAGTTATTTCCCCAAGCCCAATTAAAATAAGCCCAACCCCAACACTGAGTTTAACAACTCAGTCAAACCATGGTTTGACCCTTCTTCCTAAACCACCAATCCCGCCAATACCACTCAGTCACCCCCCAGCTCACCAAAACCACTAACCACCTCATCCCCCTCCTCCTACACGCTACCTAACATTGCCAAACGCAATTAATGCGTCCTCCCCACTCCCACTAGCTAAATCAGAGATAAACACCACATGTCCTGATTTCCCGCCAAAATTACAAGTGGACGTTTGAGATTAAATTGAGAGCAATTGAATGGTGGGGATATGATCATGATGTCGACAAAGGATTATCCCACTTAAATTATGTATATATAGATAGCTTTGTAAGCCTTAATTGGCAAGTAAGTAAATTAGCATAATTCGTATTTTTCATTTCCAGTAGTTGTACTTTGTAATTTCAAATTTCATCAATCAATACAAGTTAAAATTAGTGTATTTATTGTTGTTCTTTGTTAAATTGTCAATAGTTAATGATCATTACAAGTTTTCTGAATTTCATGTTGAACTGAGAAATCAAACTTAAATAAGTAGTATTGAATCAGCTTCTCAGTTGTTTCTAATAGCTTATATAAGCTTTATGTAGCTTATTGTAAGTCTATTATATTATAATTCTGCTCTAATTCAAGATTTGAAGAATGGTCAACAAAAGTCAACAAGGGGGTCAAATAAGCTATCTGGGAAATTAAAAGCTATAAAGGAAGGCTTAGGGGTGTTTTCTAGCTTGTTTCTAACAAGCTAGATTGGTTCTAGTCCTTGGTTCTTTGTGCATCAATCCCAATCAGTTGTAAGCTTTTATGTGATTTTTGCTTAATCTTCTAAGTTATTGTATATCACCTTATTTGTAGCTTATCTGTGTTATTTCCAGTTTATCAGTAGTTAGTGATCACATTTTATCAATATCATTAGTCTTAAGTAGCTTTTATATCATTTCACTATAAAAACTCAATAAAATCCAAATATAGCATAATCTAGTATAGCTTAATTGATTGCTTATATTCCTGTTAAAAGTTGCTTATTAGGGTCTATATAAGTTAGTTCATAAGTAAAATCAAGACTTTTAGTTTAAAAATTTTGTTTTCCTTTGGAAATCCACCACAGACACCACTAGAAGGGGTGTTTGGTTTTTGTGCAGTCAAGGGGTAAAACCCATGTTTACTGTAGATTGGTCATAAGCCAATCTTTGTTCTAGCTTTTAGTAGCCCTTATAAGCTAAATTCAAGATCTGATCAGCCTCATAGTTAGACATATTAGTTTTGAGCATCCTGTGGGATTTTCAGTCAATAAGTCAACCAATTAAGCCATTAGAAGCTTCAAGCTTATTTGGATCTTTTCTTTGGCATTTCTGTGCTCCTTTAGATCATATTAGTGAGTAACCAAAAGCCCATTTGGTCCCTTGGTCTGTGCACTCCTCTGCACAACACAAACCACATCAGCACTCAGTGTATACTGAGTGCTATTAGCTGCTGATCTAGCCTCCAATTGGACCCCAATTGGCTAGTTTGTGATAGGGCTTTTTAGGTTTTTAGATAGCCAGTAGTATCACCTTGCTTTTGCCCCCATAATCTCTCACTTATCTGCTTATTGGATTGCTTAATCTTGCCTGCAAGTTGGTCTCATTTCTGAGATTTCTGTTTTGAATCCACAAGCAGCCAAGTGCTTATCTTGCTCAATTCTTGTGCTTATTGGTATTTTTAAGTTATTTTGTGCTTATATAAGTGTATTGAACTTATCCTGAGCTTTTGGTAATTTTTCAAGTCTTTTAGCTTATTTTTGGCTTATTAGCCAACTGCTTATCTGCCCAAATCAGTTCAGTTGGCTTAGTAAACCTTTCATTTTATTTTTCCTAGCTTTTTAATAATATTTTAGATTTATCTGTAAATTTTCATAATTTTCTGAATAGTTTTGATATTTTTAATCTTTTTAATTAGTTTATAATAGTATTTAAATCATAATAAATAGAATAATAATCAGAAAAATATAATTCCAATTTTCATAATTTTCTTTTGTCATTTTTAATCTAGGAAAAATATAATTATATTTTTAGGCCTTAAGAAAAACCAAAAATAGAAATAAAGTGATAGCTTCTATTTAATAGAATTTATCTTTTTAAATTTTAATTAAGTAATTTTCATTTTTATAATTTTCTTAGCTTTTTCTCATCTTATAATATTTTTAGAAAAAGTTTTAGAATTTTCTTTGTTTATTTAGTATTTTTTATAAATTTAATAGTTTAATAAGTAATTAAAATAATAAATAATTAATAATAATTAAATAAAAAGTGTAAAAAAATATAATTTAAGTTTTTAAATAAGTTTTAAGTAATTTTACATTTTTAGGTTTTAAATTTCATAAATTTTATAAATTTTAGTTTTTGTCCCATTTTAGTTTTCCCGTTACGCGTTTTAGTTTAATTTTATTCGCGTTTAATTTCTTGTGCATATCTGTTTTTAAATTGTTATTTAGAATTATTAAATAAAGCAAAATCCAAAAATATCTGAATCATCAATCACTCTAATCCTAGCTTTTCACAGTTGCCCATTCATATCTCGTTGGGAAACGATTCGGGTAATTACTTACCTGTCTTAACACTACACACGAACGTGAGTTTTTGCAAGTATCCTTTTTCACAAAGGGGTAATTTGTAAATTATTCACGAGCATCCGTCTTTGCATAATATTTATATCTATTTAGCACGGATCAGATAGAAAGTGAGTTGTATCAGTTACTATCTGATCAACTAAGTCATCAATTCAATGTGAAACATCATAACTAGATTTCAAGAAAGAAGTTTTAAGGAGGTTAAATTCCTAAACTCAGTCCATCATAAACCTATTATAGTCAGCAATTTGATAAGCATTCTGCTGTTCCCATTTCACTTGAAATATCCTTTGTGTTCACATATTCATACCTGAAATAGTTAGTCTAAAACCAAAAGAACAATGTACAAACTACTTGTCTTGCATTAGTATAATCATAAGACCAATTATATGAATAACACAATTCAAATTTTGATATATTAGCAGTACCTTATAAATCCAGCAGTACCAACAAAAATTTATGTACATAAACACATCATTTGAAAATTTTAAAGATTAAGCATTCCAATACTTGCTACCAAGTACTGAAACCTTGAAACATCAAAAGCTTTGGTTAGCAGATCTGCAAAATTATGCTCTGAAGCAATTTTAAGAACTTGAATTAATCTTTTCTCATTGCAGTCTCTTATAAAGTGATGTCTAATTTCAATGTGTTTTGTTTTAGAGTGTTGTACTGGATTTTTAATAATACAAATTGTACTACTATTATCAATATAAATAACAGTGTTTAAGAAATTGTACCCATAATCAAGGAGTTGGTTTTGAAGCCATAGAACTTGACTAGAGCAACTTGCAGCAGCTATATATTCAGCTTCAGTTGTTGAATTTGCCACACTTGTTTGCTTCTTACACTGCCATGAGACAAGTCTACACCCAAGGAATTGACATCCTCCAGTTGTTGACTTTCTGTCCAAGCTAGCACCAGCATAATCACTATCCGAATATGCTACCAAGTCAAAAGGAGATTCTCTAGAATACCATATACCCAACCTTGGTTGACCCTTAAGATATCTAAAAATTCTCTTGACTGCAGTTAAATGAGAAACCTTTGGAGTAACTTGAAATCTTGCACAAACACAAATAGGAAACAGGATATCAGGTCTAGATGATGTAAGATACATCAAAGAGCCTATCATAGATCTGTAAGTGTGTACATCTACATTTTCTCCATCTTCATCTTTCAGAAGGTGCTTCTCAGAGTCCATTGGTGTGCTTGCTATTTTTGAATCAGCAAATTGAAATTTTCTAAGTATCTCTGCAACATATTTGTCTTGACTAATAAATATGCCTTCAGATGATTGCTTAACTTGCAAACCCAAAAAGAATGTAAGTTCTCCCATAGAACTCATCTGAAACTTATCTTTCATAAGCTTCTCAAATTCTAAACACATTTCCTTCCTTGTAGATCCAAAGATAATGTCATCCACATACACCTGCACTAACAGAAGATCCTTCTTGTGCTGTTTGATGAAAAGTGTCTGATCAATCTTTCCTCTTTGAAATCCATTTTCTAATAAGTAGGAAGCTAGTGTTGCATACCAAGCTCTTGGTGCCTGATGAAGGCCATAGAGAGCTTTCACTACTCTGTACACTTTGTTTGGATGTAATGGGTCAATGAAGCCTGGAGGTTGTGAAACATACACCTCTCTTTCAATTTTACCATATAAAAATGCGCTTTTGACATCCATTTGGTAGACTGTGAAGCCTAAAAATGAAGCATAAGCTAGAAACAGCCTAATTGCCTCAATCCTTGCTACTGGAGCATAAACTTCATCATAATCTATTCCTTCTTCTTGTGTGTACCCTTGTGCTACTAGTCTAGCCTTATTCTTGATCACAATTCCTCTTTCATCCCTTTTGTTCTTAAAAACCCATCTAGTGCCAATTACCTTTTCATTCCTAGGTAAATCAACTAGCACCCAAACCTTTTGAATCTTGAACTGAAGAAGCTCTTCTTGCATAGCCTCTAACCAGCTTGAATCATCTAGGGCTGTAAGAATATTCTTTGGTTCCTTTTGAGAGAGAAAACATACAAATAAACAAGAGTTTGAAAGCTCATGTTGTTTTGAAGCATAAAGGGCATCAAGAATCCCTTTTTGGTCTGAAGAGACCAGTTGTCTTCTTGTCTTCACACCAGATTGTATATCTCCAATCACATTATCCAGGGAGTGAACTTTGTGAATCCTTGTGTGTGGAGTAGTAGGAACATGATAAGATGGTGTAAGATTACTCAAATCCACTTCATCTTCTTGGAACTCTGCATCTTTTGAGTGTGAAGGACCAACAGTACCTTCAACTAAACTAACAGTTCCTTCAAATGAACTACCAGTACCTTTAGAAGTACTAGCAGTACCTTGCTCTGTCTCGGCAGTACCATCAATATTTAACATATTGTGTTGTTCCTCTGTTCCAACATCTCTTCTTTGAGCCTCAACATCTTCTTTTGCTTTATCAGAAGAAGATTCATCATTGTTTGAAGCTAATTCCACACTTGTACTTGACCACAATGGCATAATAACATCAGATTGATCTTTATCTAACTCCACCTCATTCGTTGCTTGTGAACCTGAAAAATTATTAGTTTCTGCAACAACAGGTATATAATTCATAGAATTTGTTAGATAATCAAGATCAAATATCCATTTTGGTCCTTGACCTACTACATTGGATTTGTTTTCTAGAAACTCCACATGTAGTTCTTCCTGTACTTTCTCAGTTCTTAAGTTGTAAACTCTAAAAGCTTTGCTAACAAGAGAATATCCAACTAAGAAACCTTCATCTGCTTTACCATCAAATTTTCCTAAATGGTCTAAGGTATTGAGAATTGTCACATGACATCCAAAAGGTCTAAGAAATCCTATTGCAGGAGTTCTACCATTAAAGAGTTCATATGATGTCTTATTGTGAGGCTGCACAACTAAAACTCTATTTTGAACATAGCAAGCAGTGTTAATTGCCTCTGCCCAAAAGATTATAGGTAGCTTAGAATCAGCTAACATTGTTCTAGCAGCTTCAATTAGTGTTCTATTCTTTCTTTCAACCACTCCATTCTGTTGTGGTGTTCTAGCAACACTATATTCTCTCCTAATACCTTTTTCTTTGCAGAAATCATCCATAACTCTATTTTTGAATTCTGTCCCATTATCACACCTAATGACTTTTACTTTCTTGCTTACTTGGTTTTCTATCAGTGTAATGAAGTCCTTAAGGATGCTTGATGTCTCATCCTTAGTGGCTAAAAAGAAAACCCATGTAAATCTGCTATAGTCATCAGTTATAACAAGACAATATTTTTTATGTTGCATACTCCTTACTGAAACTGGTCCAAATAAGTCCATATGAAGCATAAACAATGACTGATTGATAGAGTTAAAAATCTTGGGCTTACAAGTGGCTTTGTGTTGTTTGCCTTTTAGACAAGCAATGCATGTTTGATCATTTTCAAATCTTTTGTGAGGTAAACCTCTTACCAAACCATTCTTAACAATTTTATTTATGGTTTTGAAGTTAATATGACCAAGCCTTCTATGCCATAACATTGATTCATCCAATGTGGCCTTTGATACAAGACAAGTTAAATCCTTTTTAGGAATAATGTTCTTCATATCAACACTATACATATTGGCCTTTCTAGGAATTCTAAGAAGTACTTGATTTTCATCAGGCATCTTAAAATCCTTAGATAGAACAAGACATTCAGTGTCAGTAAAAAGGACATTGTTCTTTTTGTCACACATTTGTGAGACACTAAAAAGATTATACTTTAGCTCTTGTACATAGTACACATTTTCAAAATCTAAATTTCCGGTTTTAATAGTACCTTTACCAGAAATTTTGCCACGAAAACCACCTCCAAAGGTAACATATCCTCCATTGAATTCTTGAAAATCTGAAAGATAAGACATGTTGCCTGTCATGTGATTGGAACATCCACTATCTGAGTATCCTTGATCTTGATGATCAATAGAATGTTCCTGCACACAAATAAGAGAGTTAGTTTTCTTTGGGGATCCAAGCCATTACTGACTTGGATCTGCCTCTTGCATCAATGTAATTTAATCTTTTAAGGACTGTTGATGCAACATTGGATTTTTGAATCCAACATGCTGAGGCCTTAACAGCATTTGCCCTATTACCCTTAGCAGCAGAGTGAATAACATGCTTAGCAGAGTCTACTAGCTTTGTAGTTGAACTCTTTGGTCTCCAAATTTGTTTGTGGACCACTGCTTTTGTTTGAATGGGCCTTAGAACAGTTTTAGATGCATGTATGAAAGTTGTTTTTGCATCCTTAGCTGTTGATTTTGGGTTAACAGTCATCAAAGGTCTAACAGTACCTTTTGTTCTACCCGTACCTTTAATTTGTACTGGCAGTACCTTTTTGTCTGTATTAGCAGGACCTTTTTGTCTATCAGGACCTTTTGGTCCAGACTTGTTTGAGACTGTTCTGGGTTTTGTTCTATGAGTGTTAGAGTGAAAGTGAGTTTGAGGAATTTGTCTTTTGTAGTTCACCCTATTGATTTCATACCCAGTTACCCTTTGGTTGCAGAAAGCTGCAAGATGGTCAAAACTACCACATGTATAACAAGCTTTGTTGTAAAAAGCAAAGTCATCACCTAATTGGTTAGACTTGAGGTTGTTCCAATTCCTTTGGTTACCTCTGGGCTTGTTTGTAGTTCTATATTGTTCACAATATCTAACTGGTTTCCTAACAGTCTTAATATTTGACTTAGGCCTGTTAGTGTTGTGATTGACTATCTTAGGAATACTTGTTCCTACTTTCTTAACCAATACAGGTTTAGACATAACCTGTTCTTCTTCATCACTATCACTATCAGTTGTACAATCTTCAACAACTATAGCATCTCCTTTCTTAACAAAGGACACCTTGTCCTGATAAGATAAAGTTTTATCTAAACTTTTACTTTCCTTTTCTATCTTAGGACTCTTAGTGGCCTTAGAACCATATTCCATGATTGGTTCTTGAAACTCAGCTAACCCTGTGTGTGCTAAATCAATACCTGGAGGTGAATGAACACCTCTGTATGGTGGGGGTACAGACTTAAATCTAACACCAGAATTAACCTTATCAATAACTTGGGCTTCCCAAAGTTTATTGAATCCTTCTGAGGAATGTGCTAAAACATCCACAGATACCTTAACATTTTCTCTTTCATTTTTGTGTTTAGCTAATGAATCATTCAACTCAACAATACACTCATCTCTGATCTTAATGTCATTTTTTAGTATATTGATGTCATTAGTAAAATGAGATTCATTACTTTTAAAATGTAAGACTTGTTTTTCTAAAACACCTAGACCTCTTTTGTGATTAGCCAAATTAAAAAGAGAGTTAAGTAGCTCTTCTCTATGAGCTTCAAATCTCTTATTAAGGTCTTCATAAGCTTTAAGATTAGGACATGATTCAGTACAAGTTGTAATATTGTTTACCTCTGAATCAGAATGAGCCATTAGAGCAAATTCATTGGCCACAAGAGCAGCATTTGGTGGTGCTTCCTCTTCAATAGCCATAGAGCTCCAATCATAACCAATACCATCAATAGCCAACATAGCCTTTGGCTCTTCAACAGTAACTTCCTTTCTCCTATCTTGCTTATACCATGTGTTTCTATTCTCCTGCTTTCTTGGGCTTCTACACTCCTTAGCAAAGTGTCCTAACCTATGATAGTTGAAACACTCCACTTTCTTTTTATCAAACCCAGCAGTATCATTACCATTTATGGTAATTTGCTTCCCAGTTCTCTGCCAATGCTTCTTGGCCCTCATGCTGAGCAAAGCAACCTGCCATTTGATGTCCATCTCTTCCAAATCATCACCATCAACCTGCTCAAGGTCTTCATGATTTAGAGGAGAACCACTAGACTGACTAGATATGAATACATAGAATGCTGGATCACCAAGTCCTGCAACAGTCTTTTGTGAACTAGTAGAAGGACCACCATTTGTAGCATTAGAAACACCTTCAACTTCTTCTACCTCTTCAGACTTACTAATACTAGGAGATGACAAAAGTGCCACATTCCCAGAACTAGTACCATAAATTCCAGACTTTCTAAGACTTTGTTCAACAATTTTGAAGTTGTTGTACAAATCATTGAGCTTCATTGTTTCAATGTCTGGTTTGTTCATCCAGACAATAACATGAGTATGGAACTCATCAGGTAGACTTCTCAAAAACTTCATGTTGAGATCTTCCTTCTCTGTCTCAACACCCAGCACAGCTAACTGACTGACAAGCTTATGTAATCTTGAGAATAGCTTATCAAGAGACTCATTACTAAAAGCAGTAAAGTTTTCAAATTGTTGCTTTAGTAGTGTCTTCTGTGTCTTTTTGGTAGTTTCATTACCACCAAAATATGCACAAATCTCTTCAAAAAGAGTTTTTGCATCAAGATACTTGTTAAATGATAGCATCTGCTCACCAGGAATGGTCATAAGCAGCAAATTTCTTGCTTTCTGATCATTTCTCTTCAGTATCTTCTCTTCATTTGACACTGGTCCAGTATTTCTTTTCCTACTTGTTTTACCTTCTAGGACAACCTCTGAATAGCTTGGTGAAAAAGAATCACCATATATAATGATATCCCAAAGAGTATAATCTTGGACCATGAAATATTGCTCAATTCTCATCCTCCATAACTCAAACTCATTAGGTTTGATCATGGGCAACTTTGCAGCAACATTTGTTTGAGCATCATGTGCATCCATTTCTGTTTCTTCTAATTCAATTATATCAACCTGAGCTCTGATACCAACTGAGAGGACCTGTGACACACGGTTAAGGTGGTTAAACCTTGTATACTTTGTGTGTAAGATATATTGAGTTAATATGATTAAGCACGCGGAATTTACTTAACCACACTTAGAAGGTTATGTATGTTATGGAAATGGAAGAATTATGTTTGTTACTTAACAATGAACAAAGAAAGTTTTTCACTAAACGATTCAATATTATTCAAAATAATACGAGTGATCTTGTGTTTATCACTAGGGTTACAAAACCTTGAATCTTATGTTACAACTTGCTTAAAGTCTTGGCTGACTTACTTGGTTAACTTATGCTTATTGTGTGTCAGTACATAAGATACAACATGTATCTATGTATACAACTTGTTAACTAAGCACATGGAGTAAGATATTATCTACCGTATATGTTTGACCAAAATACAATAAATATCTTTTCGATCTTATCCTTGAAGTAGCTTTATGACTCACTGATCAGCAGTACCATTCTCTACTAGCAGTACCTTCTACTTGAACTAGCAGTACCTTCTTGTTCTAGCAGTACCTTGATGTACTAGCAGTACCTTGATCATGAACTAGCAGTACCTTTGACTTAGAGTAAATTCTAATACTCTTAAATTCAGAATATTTAATTCCCAATACATACATCAAAGAACACATGCGGAAGCGTAGGAACTCATAATTAATTAACCGAATTTAAGCGTATGCATACCTTAATGATTCTAGCAAAACGAGAATCAATCCAAGCAACAATACTGATGAACCCTAATTAGGGTTTATAATGATTACACGAATTGCCCCTTACCGATTTTGCAATTCAATCCAAGAATCAAACAATGGTGTGTTTGATTAACGTTCTTGTATACACGTACTAATACCAAGTAAATGTTTATGCAAGTAAAGAACACAAAACAATTTAAGGTTTAGAAAACCAAAAGTCGAACACCCTAAAGAGTGCATTTTCCGACATTTTTACTCTTTATTTTCTAATTAAATCATCGGGTATCGCCACACGACCAACCACCCGGCAAACCGAAGCTAAGAAATGTATCTATAACCTTATATTTTTAACTAAGCCTCAAAGTCTACTGATTAAGTGCAGTAATTACGAGAATAGTCCCTGGTCCAAATGGTCTTTGCAAATCTAGTCCCAATAATAGTTTTTGGTATTTTAAGCTATGTACAATGCATAAATCAATACAACAACTTTATGAAACATGAAAAATACATAAAATAAAATGTACATCAGTTATGAAATGAAAAATATTGTGTGGTTTCTTACACAAGCGTAATGGAACCCAAGAGAAATCAAGAATTAAGAGCACCAAAATGAAATCACCAAATCTTGTCACCAAAGTTTTGTGAACACAAGTTGAAGAGACCAAAAACCTTTGTAATAACTTCTTTAAAACATTGGATAACTTCTAAAATAAAGCTCTTGGATGAATGATTTTTGAACAAGTATCAAGTATGGAACTTAAGCTTTCATATTCTTCATAAATATTTGGTAAAAATTAAACTATGAATGGTGTTTGGGTGATGATTATGCACGGCAAAAGGGAGAGACCAAGAGAAGTTGTGAATTTTTTCTATAACTAGTCTTGAGATCTATTTGATGGTGGTTTTATGGTTAAATGGTTTTCTTTATGTGGTAATATGTATTGGGGAGACAAGGAAGACAAAAAATGCACAAATGTCCTTAGGACACTTCCCATATTCGGCCACCTCTTCATGAGGTGGTATAATTTGATAAATTTTGGTGATTTTTGTCTTAAAGTGTGTGATTTAGTGTATAGTTTGATCCCGGTAATTGCAAACATGATGTTTATAAGACGCGAAACTTAAAACCGGGTAATGTAAAAATACAAAACTTACAAAAATATTAAAACTTGACATCAAAACCTATTTTGATATTTTAGGTGATCCTTGAGCTTGTTGGGTGATTACTTGTTGTTTAAAAATTAAAAACATAGACTGAAAACGCGCAAAAATGCAAAATGTGCAAAGTTTAACTAAAAATGGAAAAGTAAAAATAGAATATTTAAAATATGATTGTGAGAAACCAAAATGCATAAAAATAATTATACTGAGTATTGTCGGGTGTCGGTTTGAGTTAAATGTACGTTTAACGACGTACACGAGATAGCTTTTCCAATTACCCGCAAGAGTAGATTTACTTAAAATAAAATATTAACTAAAAATTAAATAACTAAATAATGACCTCAAAATTGTGAATTGTTACAGATTCAACCGGAAGGTTGGAGTAATAAATATGAGTGAAAGTGCAGTAAATACTACATGTGTGTGAACAAATGCAGGGGTATTTATACTACCCTGGGTACTGTACTTTGTTACTATTTCAGCACTGTTCCTGACACTTAGGGGATGGTGAGCTGAGCTACCCCTAGACTAGGTGTCAGGCGGCGTGGGCGTAAGGAGACAGGATCCTATGAAATCCGGAAAAAATTCGGCGTACCTTTGGTCCTTGTCACTAACCACTTTGTAGAGAGGTCTATAAATCACAATAAAATATCATCAATCTGAGTAGTCAAATTTTTCATTTCCCTTAATTATAGGTGTTGAATGCAATCACATGTATGGTAACGCATTAATCTTGATGTCGATGCTAGCAAAATGAGTAATAAATGAATGAATGAATGATTACGACCTAACATATTACAGTATATTCCTCTACTTTTGCTTATATAATCATGAGCTGTTTCCAAAACTATTCCCCTCTTGGTTTTTGAATTCACTTTTTGGTCTAAAAAAATCGATTTTAATCTTGTCCGACCGTTAAACCGTGTGACCCTATACAAATCGTGACACATGTTCAAAGTTAAGTGATCGCACAAGACTAAAATTGAAAACTTTATTAATTATTATTATTATACCTATTATTATTATTATTATTATTATTATTATTATTATTATTATTATTATTATTATTATTATTATTATATTATTACTTTATTATTATTATTATTTTACCTAAAAGTGAATGCAAAAACAAATAAAGGACTAGTTCTGAAAATGGCTATAATCATATCAATATCAATTCCATCATTCATCATCACCTTCTTGAAGCATCTTCAATTTATACCCTATATTTTTTCACTATTGTAATGAAAAATAAGAATCTTTTTAAAATACGATTAAACTAAAAAATTATGGGATTATTTGCTCCAAGTGTAATAGTAAATGTTGCACTAAATCCTTAACTACTTCCATCAAAAGTATCAATATTACTTATAATGGAGAAAACACTTTTTCTTCATTAAGGTGTTTGGTTTGCAAAACGTTTTTGAAAAATTGTTATCTGACAAGAGAATTGTATTGTAATCTGAATGAACTACAATGTGAATGAATTGTGATTTGTCAAAAGAATTGTAATTGTAATATGAATTAGTTGTAATGTAAATGAATTGTAATATATACTAATTGTTAGGAAATTAAGCTTAAGCAGTTAAGACTGTTGGAGGTAACAGTTATGATTGTTGAAGATGGAAGTTAAGACTGCTGAAGAGTTTTGAAGACATGAGCAGTTAAGACTGCTGAGTGAAGAAGTTAGTACGGTTTATGATTTGTGTAAGTAGATAAATATGGAAAAGATATTGTGTATATCGTCTAGAATTAGATTGATAGTTATCTTGTAAAGGAATCCTTAGTCTATAAAAGGATTGCCTAGGTTAATATAGAAGTACGAATTAGATTAAAGAGATTCAAGGTTGTAAACCCTAGTGATAGGAGATCACTCGTATTATTATTCTAATAATATTGTATCGTTGAAGGTTATTATTCTGTGTTCTTTGTTTTATTCAAATCATACAAAACACATAAAGTCTTCTAAGTGCTAGCTAGTAAATTCCGCGTGCTAGACTACGTATACATAGATTTAGAAGATCCGGTCAAGTGGTATCAGAGACAGGTTAACTGATACATAGATTTAGAAGATCCGAGAAGAACAAAGATGGACATGGAAACAACACCATCCACAACCAACATTGCTGCTAAGCTTCCTATGCTTAAACCTAATGAGTTCGACATGTGGAGACTTCGTATTGAGCAGTTTTTCCAAGTGCAAGACTATGCACTGTGGGAGATCATTGAAGATGGAAACTCTTTTACACCTGTCACAACAACAACTGTTGTTGATGGTAAATCTGAGAGTACAGTGCAGACAAAGCCAACCACTAATGAAGAGAAGGCAAGGTACAAGAATGATGTTAAGGCTAGAAGTTTGCTTCTGATGACTATTCCCAATGATCAGTTGCTGAATTTTAGTAAGTTCAAGTGTGCTAAATCTCTTTTTGAAGCTATTGTTGCAAGATATGGTGGGAATGAAGCCACCAAGAAAACCCAGAAGACCCTTCTCAAGCATCAGTTTGAGAATTTTACTGCAACAAGCAATGAGTCGTTGGATCATATGTTCAATAGGCTTCAAAAACTGGTGAGTCAATTGGCTGTTCTAGGAATTGAGATGCCTCAGGAAGATCTCAACTCCAAATTTTTGAGAAGTTTACCTGCTGAATGGGCTATGCATGTGGTAGTATGGAAAAACAAGCCTGATATAGATTCCATGAGCTTAATGGATCTATATAGCAACTTCAAGATAGTTGAACATGAGATTAAGAAGTCTGCTGGATCAAGCTCAAGCTCAGGCAATTTGGCCTTTGTATCAACTCCCAGTTCCTCAAGTCCAGATGATGAAGTGCAAGTTACTGGAGCAGTTGGAACTGCTAGTGCAAACCTTGGTACTGCTAGCACCACAAGCAGTACTAGTGGACTTTTGAATGATGATACTTATTGTGCTTTCTTGACTACTCAGCACAATGGAAGTATGTTGACTCATTCAGATCTTCAAGAGATTGATGAAGATGATATTGAAGAGATGGATATTAAGTGGCAGCTCTCTCTTCTCAGTTTGAGAGCTAGGAGATTCTTGAAGAAGACTGCAAGAAGATTGTCATAAACAGTAATGATGTTGCAGGGTATGACAAGTCCAAGATTGAGTGCTTCAACTGCCACAAGAAAGGTCATTACTCAAGGGAGTGTAGATTGCCAAGCCAACAAGATGGAAAGAGTAGAGCATATGGAAACAAGTCAAGAGTTGTGGAGGTTACTGATTCAAGCTCGAAAGCCATGGTTGCCATTGATGGCTTAGGATTTGACTGGAGCTATATTGCAGAGGAGGAAGCAGAAGCATCTACAGAGGTTGCTCTCATGGCATTCTCAGACTCTGAGGTACAAGTTTCAAAATGTTCTAAATCTTGTGAAGCTTTAAAAGATCTAGAAACACTTAAAACAAGATATGAGAGTCAGAGAAAAGAATTAGTTGAAACTGCTTTTAGCCTAGCAAATCATAAGAGAGCTTTAGCTGTGTTAGAAGAAAAAATTGTGCATTTTCAAAACAATGAGTCTAAGTTTTCTGATGATATGATTATTGTTAAGAGAGACTTAATGTTTAGAGAAAATGAGACCAGTGTTTTAAAACATGAGCTAGAATAGGTTAAGAAAGCTAAGGAGAACATTCAGATGAGTGTAGACACACTAGAATATACATCAAAAGGTGTTCAAAAGATAATTGAGAGTCAGATCCAAAACAAAGCTAAGTCAGGCCTAGGATATAAGTCAGTTCCACCTCCCTATAGAGGAATTCCATCACCCAAAGGTGTAGACTTAGAACATACAGGACTCCCTGAATTTCAATTACCTGTGCTTAATTATGGTCCTCAACCCAAGAAGGATGTAGTTGATAAACCTGTTTTTGAAAGTGCAAGTGATAAATCACTATCTGAGGACAAGGTGTCTTCTGATAGGTCCTCACCTAAGGACTCAGATGCTCCAACCATTGAGGAATGGACTTCTGATGATGAGGATGATTGGTATGTGCTAAAACACATACCTTTTCTTGACCAAAACCGGACCAAAATAACCAAAAACCCGACCAAAATGCCAAAAGATATTGTGTTTTTGTGTTTTTGCATGTGCAGGGATGGATATCGTGAAAATTGACAAAAGGCACAAGAAAATCAAGAAAACGAGCACGAGATACGAATAGGCTCAGAACCGGACCCGGGAAAGACATGCTTGGTCAATTAGTCAAGAATCACCCTTAGATCATTTATGATAAAAATGGCAGTAAGGTCCCTTAAAACTCACAATTTACAAGAATAGTCCCTAGAACTTTTTACTTAAATTCATTAAACCTTAACTACTAAAAACCCGGATCCAAACTTTAATTCAACCCAACCCACACCTTAAAAACGAGCCCAACCCCTTATTACACCTATCCGGCCCGCCCACTAACCTCAACCCGAGCCCACTCTCCAAAACCTTATCTTCGGTCAAATTTATATTCGGTCAAAAGAAGTTAGAAAAGATAAAAATAAAAAAAAACAAACACACCTTTACCATTCACCCTCTTATCTCTCTCTCAAAAATAACCCGATCCCCAATTCATCCACCATGAACCCTAATTTACCCAACTTAAAAATTACTACAATTAAGGGTACAATAGTCAATGATTGGATCTTCTAGAAGACCCTGACAGATAGAATGACACGTGGGAGCAAGTTATTGGACCGAACACGCATCCATTTGTGATCGTACGGTGGAAAGCTAAAGAATGAAGAGCAAGATGATCGAAGGGTGTTGATGGAGCTAATATTCACGCGGATTGCCAACGTGGCATAGCCCAGAAGGTTCGGATCGAGTCTATAAATAGAGGAGAGGTTATCTCATTTTCGTATGTAATTTCTTTAGCAACGTTATGCTGTCAAATTAGTTTTAGAATTTTAGTTTTATAGTTCGAATGGTGTTTTTCTGTTATTATTAATTCGTTTCGATTATTGTAATCTTCACGTTTTAATGCAAGTTTAATTTTGAAGTTCATTTTAATTCGAATTCTCTTTTAGTTAACATAAATTTTAGTTGTTGGATTTATTTGCTTTGTATCAGGTTATGTTGAAATTTTTCCAGTTTTATTTTTATTGTTTTAAGTTTTTAAATTCGAGTTTGTAATAAGATTTCAAGTTTTCTGAGTTTCAATCGCATTTGTGATATTTAATCTTCGTTTATGAAAATTTTTATTTACAGTTGAAATTAGTTTCCTCATTTCAAGTTAATTTCTGTTCAGTTATTATTTCAGGTTAAAATTTACTGTTAGTGATATAAAAAAAAAAAAAAAAAAAAAAAAAAAAAAAAAAAAAAAATATATGTTACAAAGCTTTCAGATAAGCTAATTTAGTGGTTTACAAACTCATATAAGCTTACTAGCTTATGTGAGCTTTGTTAGTACAATTTCAGTAAAGTTCAAAAAAAAAAAAAAAAAAAAAAAAAAAAAAAAGTCAAAGAGAAAGTCAAAGCTTATAAGCTGGAAAAAGCTGATGGAAGAGAGGAGAGCTGGATATTTGGTTTTGATTTTGGCTTAATAGCCTGGGTTGTTTGAGTATTCTAAGATCAGTTCATGAGTTAGCAGGATGAACTTGTGAGTACGGTTCTCTTATTTTGATACCTGTTATGTATTCTTTTTCTTATTAGCTGCTCTATTTTTTTTAGTGATTAGAAATCTAGTTTTAGAGGTTTAAAACTAGTAGCAGTTTAGAATAAATTTCTTAAGTTGATATATTGAATTTAGAGGGAAATTTGTAAATTAGCAGCTGAGCTTAATGGTTTTCAGTATAAGCACTTTTAGAATAGTTTAAAAAGGCTTGAATGAGTTGTTTTAAATTTGAGAAGCTTGTTAGTAATTAGATTTGGTTAAAATCTGTTTTGCATAGTTACTGAATCAATAATATTCTGTGAATTGATAATGGTATAGTTAAAAGTTTGTTAGTTAATAGCTTTGGTCAAGCTGATTTTTCAGCTTGTTCTCGTTTCTTTTAAGTTCTTTTCTTTTCTAAAAATTAGTTTTAGTTAAGTTGTTAGTTGTTTTGCAAAAGAAGAAAAAGAAAAAAAAAAAAAAAAAAAAAAAAAATAGTTGAGTTGATTTGAAGTTACCAGGATCGAACCTGGGTAAACTCTTAGTTTAAACTTCTTAGTAAAACAAATTTCAATTTTCAGTTATAGCATATCAGTCCTTAAGTTTCATTTTTAACAAGTTTAATCCTTGTCTTTGTTTCAATTTAACCTTTAGTTTTATTAGAATTTCAAAAAATTACAAGTCCGGTCCTTGTCTTTTGTTTAACAGTGTTTAGTGTATTAAACTAGTTTCAAAATTACAATTTAAGTCCATGTCTTCATTTTAAAATCTTAGTTTAAATAAAGTTTCCAAAATTGCATTTTCAGTCCTCGTCTTTTATAAAACTTTAATTTTCTTAACTTTCTTTTATAAAATCAGTTTTAATAAATTCTATTTTAGTTCCTTAGGTTTTTACTATTTTATTTTAAGTATAATTTCACTAATAGATTTATAAATCTCGGGATTAGCCCGGGATTTACATTTATTTGAATTTTCTTTGTGTGCATTTATTTTAATAGCGTAGATTGCTTTTAATATTTCTTATTATAGTGTGATCAAATTCTAAAATATAATCTTTCACATAACTTATTCACTTCACATTTTCACGACACCGATTCGACAAATTCGCCGTCAAACCTTCGTTGGGAGAACGACCCGGGGAAATATTTTCACGAATATTTCTTTGGTTTCAAAAATAAAAATATAAAAAACATCACATCAATAAAATGGCGCCGCTGCCGGGGAAGGCTTGAAACGAGTGCGTCGATTTCGTCCGTTGTTTTTGTGATTTGAAGATCCTTCCTTGGAAGTTATTGTTTTTTATAAAAAAATAAAAATACAAAAATACAATAAATAAAACACTTTTCCTAAAGTGTTTTCATAAATACATCTTAATAAACATCCTCCGTCTTTCGTTGAAGGAGGGCGGTTGTAAACCATTCCAAATAACAACAAAACAAATCGTGAAATTAATTGTTATCGGATTACTTTATTACTACAACCTAATCACGGGGTTTAAGGAAGCTTGACATTAAATTGTCGAGCTGAAGAAGGCGGGTTTTTAAGCATCTTCGGAGCTACCTTTGCCTTCCCGCCACGCTGCGCGTAGTTTTAAAGGAAACGGTTACGGTTAACGTAACGGTTACCAAAAAGAAAATAAAATATTTTGTTTTTCAATATATTAAAAAAGCCAAAAATAATTCCCAACTAAAAATACAAAAAGATTTTTGATTTTCATTTTTGTTTCCTTTTTGGTGTATGAACACCCGCTCATCTTCTCAAAATCTTATTTCTCCATTATCAAATCCCGAAAGGGTAATTCGACACACACACCGTGCTCATTTCCCGAACGTTGAGGAAATGGCCAACAACCAACACAATCAAGCTCCTCCGGTGGAGCCTAATCAAGGAGCACAACCGGGCCCCGACCTCCGTCCGATGGAGGAACAACTTCAAACACCATTTAATGGTGTGCGAAGGGCCATTGTGATTCCCGAAATACTTGCTAATCAATTTGAAATCAATCACGGGTTATTGAACCTCATCACGAGTATCTCATTTCACGGATTTGAGAATGAAGATCCTCATTCTCATATCAGAAATTTCACCGATATCACTGAAACAATAAAGATCAACCAAGTGCCGTATGATGTGATCAAAATGAAATTGTTTCCTTTCTCCCTCAAAGGAGCGGCCCGGACTTGGCTAGAAAAGGAACCTCCAAATTCCATCTACACTTGGGGTGATCTAGCTTCTAAGTTTGTGAATCATTTCTATCCTCCGTCTAAAACTTCTAATCTCCGCACTCAAATCTTTCGATTCCAACAAGCTTTCGATGAATCGTTCAGCGAAGCTTGGGATAGATTTAAGGAGTTGTTGGAAAAATGTCCAAATCACGGGTTTTCACTCTTGCATCAGATTGATACTTTCTATAATGGGTTGTGTCATGCTGATCAAGATTCACTCAATTCTGCTGCGGGTGGAAACTTGTTGACCCGGAACCAGCAAGAAGCTTTTACGATCATCGAGAATAAAGCTAGAGTAAGGACTTCTAGGAGCAAAACTCAAGTCTCGAGTGCTAGTAGCAAATCAAATGACGAAGTTTTGGCTCATGTTCTTGATCAAAATAGCAAAACCAATGAGGCTATTTTAACTCTTACTAAACAAATGGGACTTTTAATGAAGGAAAGAACTCCTCAACAAATTAATGTTGTGAACCAGATTTGTGAAATATGTGGTGGTCCACACCCGTATTATGAGTGTCCGGCCACCGGTGCCTTTCCTCACGAGAATGTGTATGCTGCAAATCAGGGTGGTAACGGTTACCAACCCCAAGGAGACCATAATCTCCTTAGCTACCGTTCGAATAATTACCTTGGACCACCACCGGGATTCAACAATCAAAATCAAAATCAAGTTCAAAACCGCAATCAAGTTAACAATAATCAAAATCATGCAAATAATGGTTTTCAAAACAATGGTTTTAATCAAAATCAAAACCGGGGTTTTCAAGGAAATCAAAATCAAGGGAATTTTTATGGGAATTTCAATGCTAATCAAGGAAATATGAATCAAAATCAAGGAAATTTCCCTAATCAAGGTTTCAATAACAACAACCGAGGGCAAAATTTTAATCAAAATCAAAATGTTGTTACAAATCCGCCACCCTCGGATGAGATTCTTCGACAATTAATGCTTCAAAATCAAAATTTGATAAGAACTCAAGAGTTGTTAACTAAGGAAATGAGTGAGATTAAGAAACGTTTAAATGATCAACCCTCGGGTTCGGGTACTACTTCTCTACCCAGCAACACGATCGCAAACCCGAGGGGCGACATTAAAGCGATCACAACACGAAGTGGTGTTTGTTATGATGGACCTACGGCTCCGACTACCTCTTCTTCTCTTCCTCCCACGGTAGTCGCCGTGAAACCGAGGAGACAACGGATACGGCACTTCCTACTAATAACGGAAGAACCGAAGACATCCAACCTCCGGTTGTCCAAACGTCAAAAGAAAAAGGGAAAGTTGATTTTGAACAAGAGGTTCCCGTTAAGATAAAACTTCCGTATCCGTCGCGACTTGATGAACAAAAGCACCATGATAAGAATACGCATCAGATGGAGAAATTCTATCAAATCTTTCAAGATATGAGTTTCGAAATTAGCTTTGCAGATGCTGCTCTCTTAATGCCGAAGTTTGCATCGATGGTGAAAAATTTACTGAGCAACAAAGATAAATTGTTTGAGATGGCAAAAAACAACCCCGTTGAATGAACAATGTTCCGCGGTTCTCCTTAAAAAGCTTCCGGAAAAGCTAGGAGATCCCGGAAAGTTCCTTATTCCGTGCAATTTTCCGGGGATGGTTCAATGTTTCGCCTTGGCCGATCTTGGCGCTAGCATTAACCTAATGCCTAAGTCCGTCTGGGAAAAATTATCTCTCCCCGCTCTTACTCCGACTCGAATGACTCTCGAGCTCGCAGATCGATCAATCACCCGTCCAATTGGAATCGCCGAAGACGTCTACGTTAATGTGGGAAAATTCCATTTTCCGGCAGACTTTGTGATTGTCGAATTTGATGCCGATCCCCGAGTTCCTCTCATTCTCGGGAGAGGATTCTTAAGAACCGGGCGAGCATTGATTGATGTTTATAATGAAGAGATTACCTTGCGAGTTGATAATGAAAAAGTTACATTTCAAATCAATCCGAACTCGACACCTCAAACCGACAAGTACAATGTCGCTACGGTTGATCAAAAATCCGATCCCGTAATTGCTCCTAAAAGAGTTGATCCAAACCTTTCAAGATTCACGGTCAAGAGTACGTCAGAAAAACGTGCTGAACTCAAGGCCATGAAAATTAATCCTGGATCGAGCAAATGGTTTGAGTGTTGTGCTACAAATACTAGAAGTATTCTTGATGATGATGAATCTGATTCGGAGACCACAACGGAAGAGGTGGAAATTGCTAGCTCTAAGAGCACACCTCTTGTCCCACCTCCGGAGACGGTTTATCGTGTAGAGATGATTGATTCTGTTCTTTCCGACTCTTCCCATCCTTCTCTTTCGATTGAGGGAAGTGAAATCTCGAGGGAAGAGTTTGAGGTGTTGTCTGTTAATGCTCCAATTTCACCGGAAATTGTTGAGACCAATAATAACCCAGGGGAAGATGTTTTGGAATTTGATGAACAATTGTTTCCCCTGGAAGATGTTAAGGAAAAACCGCCTAAATCTGTTCAAATTATTGATTCAAAATCAGAGGAGCAAAGTAGTGGCAGTACCACTTCTTATATTGATTCTCTTCTTGAGGAGTTCGCCGATGAACTCGCTCACATCGATCCAATCCCACCGGGGGATGAGGACTATGAGTTTGATTTTGAATCTGACTTAAGAAAATTGGAATTTTTGTTGAACCATGATTCTTATCACGAGGAGTTCACTGATGAACTCGCTCACGATGATCCACTTCCATCATATGATGATGATCTCTTTGACTTCCATGCTAATCTTGAGGAAGTTGAAAATCTTTTATACCATGCTCCATCATCTGATTCTTACTCCGAGCTTAATGATGATGATGACCTCTTCGATTTTAGGGCCGATCAAACCGAATGGAGAAATCTTTTATATGGCAAACCTACTGAAAAAGGCCCTAAAATTGAAACCATAACCGAGGATGCTTCCATTGTCTCTCATGACTTAGCTCCTTATTCTTCCGAGGATGATTTCTCTATTGAGTCCTCCATTGAGTACCCTGCTGAGTTTTCTTGTGAGGACAAAGTATTTAAGCCAGGCTTACTCGATGATGGTGACATTCATCCTTTGATGAAAGTGACTCTTGATACGAATTTAAAGTTTCCTGCCTCATCTAAGGAACTTTTAATTCTGGAGAAAAGTGATTCCTCTCTACCTCTTTCTGATCAAAAACTCCCATTCTGTCCGGAGTCATCTCTGCTTGAAACTTTACTATCGTTTCCAGCCGGAAACGAAGACAAAGTTTTTGACCCCGGCATCACCGCTTTCATCTTCTAAAACCGTGGGTATCTCAATCGGAGTGGAACTTTCGTGTGCTTCAATGTTTATTCAAACATCTTGAACGAAAGTCCGATTGAGATTATCTCTTCCACTTGCTCCCCCAAGGACAAATAAATTCGGGGTCGAGTCAAGCTCATGTGACTCGGTTAACAAAAACAAGCGCTTCGTGGGAGGCACCCCATGCTTATCCATCTATCTTCTTTCTATTTTCTTAATAAAGAGGAGGGGATCCTCCTCCATATCTTGTGCTTCGTTGTTTTTCTGTGATGTGTCCAGGAATGCTGATGATGAAGACTCTCGTGCTCGTAGTTTCCTTCACGCTACTCGAGTTTCATCATTCGCTGCTTATCAATATCCAAAATCTTATCGTTTTACATTTATCTTTTGGCATAATTAATAAACGGCCTTAGATTTTTGTAGGGAGAAACCCGTACCTTTAAGACATTGAGGACAATGTCTCGTTCTAGTCTGGGGGGGGTAATCTTGCGATTTGATTTTTGCCTTGCATTTTTGCTATTGTCTCGTGCAATCCCGTTTTTCCTCAAAAATTGAAAAAAATCAAAAAAAAAAAAAAAAAAAAAAAAAAATGAGAAAAATTTAAAAATTTTTGCAAAAATATAATAAATTTTGACATTTTTGTTGACTTTCCGCTGGAGAGAGTAGGAATAAAATTCTGACTTGACCGGGCGTGTTGAGCCCTAGCTTGTCTCCTTAACCGTTTATAATCTATAAGCTCGTGCTAGTCTTTTACACAAGGAGCTAGAAAACGCGAATTCTTTTTAAGAGTTTGCAAGTTCCCGTATTTGACTTTATATATGCATGGCTTGATTATAAGGCTAAGCATTCGCGGATCTTATTATTTAAGATTTTAAATTTGCGAAGAACGAGAAATGATAGAGTTGTTTATAAGTTAGATTGCTAAACGTGGAGTAGTTGGATCTCTTTAAAGCTCATCGAAGTTACTTGTGGCTTTTTGTTCCCATAAGCTTGTTTCACTCAAAAAAAATAGTAATCTAGGAATAATTAAAGCTATTCTGGTTTTGACGAAATTTAGTTTTTAATCCTTCGTAGAGAATCCTTGCTTATGGAAGTTGGGTACACATCAAGGTACTGCCAGTGTTACGGTGTAATAGACTATTCCATCTTGCCGGCTCACAACCGATGTTGGGATTGTTATAAAAGCCGTAGGACTCGGGATTTGGCAAAATATATAATGAATAATAATAATAATAATCCAAAGCCATAAAAAGTTTTCTGCATCTTGCCGGTTCGCAGCCGATGTTGTAGACTTCTAATAAAGGCAGAGGAAAAATTCCAAGGTCATAATAGACTATCACATCTTGCCGGTTCGCAGCCGATGTTGTGATTGTTATAAAGGGCCAAGGATCAATAATAACATGTGCTTAATAATATTAAAATGCCAAATTTCGACTCCGAGGTGTCCTAATAAAGGCTTCCGTCTCTGGACTCGTAGATGAGTTGTTTCGGTCGCAAATAAAAGGGATATTCTGAAAATCATGTTAAATCAGAGACCTTGATGTGGACCTCATTTTTGTATGCAACGGTTTTCAAGGGAAGGTTTGGAAACTACTTAGCGTCTAAACTAGGTATCTTTATCAGATTAAAAATTATCGAAATGAGAATTTGAAGAAATTCATTTCTCACCAAAAATAAAATAAATAGAGGAAAATAGGAATTTGGGAACGAGAAGTCTACAATTAGCTTTCTGAGTAGTGTTGGCAATCTAACTTGTAAATGACAATGATCTCGTTTTTAAGCTTAGTTTGGGGACTCGTGAAAAATCAGGAACGACGAATTTTATCCGTATGGTCACTTCTTTATGAGTCGTGTTTCCTGCTCTATGACCCTAAAAATTATCGATAGATAATGATTGTCATCAAAAGCCGTCACTCGAATAATAAGAAAAATACAAAAATAGAATAAAAAGGAAAATCGGGGAGTTTTCATAACCAAAAATACTTAGTCTGGGGGATTTTGGTATGTGCTAAAACACATACCTTTTCTTGACCAAAACCGGACCAAAATAACCAAAAACCCGACCAAAATGCCAAAAGATATTGTGTTTTTGTGTTTTTGCATGTGCAGGGATGGATATCGTGAAAATTGACAAAAGGCACAAGAAAATCAAGAAAACGAGCACGAGATACGAATAGGCTCAGAACCGGACCCGGGAAAGACATGCTTGGTCAATTAGTCAAGAATCACCCTTAGATCATTTATGATAAAAATGGCAGTAAGGTCCCTTAAAACTCACAATTTACAAGAATAGTCCCTAGAACTTTTTACTTAAATTCATTAAACCTTAACTACTAAAAACCCGGATCCAAACTTTAATTCAACCCAACCCACACCTTAAAAACGAGCCCAACCCCTTATTACACCTATCCGGCCCGCCCACTAACCTCAACCCGAGCCCACTCTCCAAAACCTTATCTTCGGTCAAATTTATATTCGGTCAAAAGAAGTTAGAAAAGATAAAAATAAAAAAAAAACAAACACACCTTTACCATTCACCCTCTTATCTCTCTCTCAAAAATAACCCGATCCCCAATTCATCCACCATGAACCCTAATTTACCCAACTTAAAAATTACTACAATTAAGGGTACAATAGTCAATGATTGGATCTTCTAGAAGACCCTGACAGATAGAATGACACGTGGGAGCAAGTTATTGGACCGAACACGCATCCATTTGTGATCGTACGGTGGAAAGCTAAAGAATGAAGAGCAAGATGATCGAAGGGTGTTGATGGAGCTAATATTCACGCGGATTGCCAACGTGGCATAGCCCAGAAGGTTCGGATCGAGTCTATAAATAGAGGAGAGGTTATCTCATTTTCGTATGTAATTTCTTTAGCAACGTTATGCTGTCAAATTAGTTTTAGAATTTTAGTTTTATAGTTCGAATGGTGTTTTTCTGTTATTATTAATTCGTTTCGATTATTGTAATCTTCACGTTTTAATGCAAGTTTAATTTTGAAGTTCATTTTAATTCGAATTCTCTTTTAGTTAACATAAATTTTAGTTGTTGGATTTATTTGCTTTGTATCAGGTTATGTTGAAATTTTTCCAGTTTTATTTTTATTGTTTTAAGTTTTTAAATTCGAGTTTGTAATAAGATTTCAAGTTTTCTGAGTTTCAATCGCATTTGTGATATTTAATCTTCGTTTATGAAAATTTTTATTTACAGTTGAAATTAGTTTCCTCATTTCAAGTTAATTTCTGTTCAGTTATTATTTCAGGTTAAAATTTACTGTTAGTGATATAAAAAAAAAAAAAAAAAAAAATATATTACAAAGCTTTCAGATAAGCTAATTTAGTGGTTTACAAACTCATATAAGCTTACTAGCTTATGTGAGCTTTGTTAGTACAATTTCAGTAAAGTTCAAAAAAAAAAAAAAAAAAAAAAAGTCAAAGAGAAAGTCAAAGCTTATAAGCTGGAAAAAGCTGATGGAAGAGAGGAGAGCTGGATATTTGGTTTTGATTTTGACTTAATAGCTTGGGTTGTTTGAGTATTCTAAGATCAGTTCATGAGTTAGCAGGATGAACTTGTGAGTACGGTTTTCTTATTTTGATACCTGTTATGTATTCTTTTTCTTATTAGCTGCTCTGTTTTTTTTAGTGATTAGAAATCTAGTTTTAGAGGTTTAAAACTAGTAGCAGTTTAGAATAAATTTCTTAAGTTGATATATTGAATTTAGAGGGAAATTTGTAAATCAGCAGCTGAGCTTAATGGTTTTCAGTATAAGCACTTTTAGAATAGTTTAAAAAGGCTTGAATGAGTTGTTTTAAATTTGAGAAGCTTGTTAGTAATTAGATTTGGTTAAAATCTGTTTTGCATAGTTACTGAATCAATAATATTCTGTGAATTGATAATGGTATAGTTAAAAGTTTGTTAGTTAATAGCTTTGGTCAAGCTGATTTTTCAGCTTGTTCTCGTTTCTTTTAAGTTCTTTTCTTTTCTAAAAATTAGTTTTAGTTAAGTTGTTAGTTGTTTTGCAAAAGAAGAAAAAGAAAAAAAAAAAAAAAAAAAAAATAGTTGAGTTGATTTGAAGTTACCAGGATCGAACCTGGGTAAACTCTTAGTTTAAACTTCTTAGTAAAACAAATTTCAATTTTCAGTTATAGCATATCAGTCCTTAAGTTTCATTTTTAACAAGTTTAATCCTTGTCTTTGTTTCAATTTAACCTTTAGTTTTATTAGAATTTCAAAAAATTACAAGTCCGGTCCTTGTCTTTTGTTTAACAGTGTTTAGTGTATTAAACTAGTTTCAAAATTACAATTTAAGTCCATGTCTTCATTTTAAAATCTTAGTTTAAATAAAGTTTCCAAAATTGCATTTTCAGTCCTCGTCTTTTATAAAACTTTAATTTTCTTAACTTTCTTTTATAAAATCAGTTTTAATAAATTCTATTTTAGTTCCTTAGGTTTTTACTATTTTATTTTAAGTATAATTTCACTAATAGATTTATAAATCTCGGGATTAGCCCGGGATTTACATTTATTTGAATTTTCTTTGTGTGCATTTATTTTAATAGCGTAGATTGCTTTTAATATTTCTTATTATAGTGTGATCAAATTCTAAAATATAATCTTTCACATAACTTATTCACTTCACATTTTCACGACACCGATTCGACAAATTCGCCGTCAAACCTTCGTTGGGAGAACGACCCGGGGAAATATTTTCACGAATATTTCTTTGGTTTCAAAAATAAAAATATAAAAAACATCACATCAATGATCAGGCTGTGGTTAAGCCTGTTAGTGCTAAAGTGGAGGAACCAAAAGTTCCAAAGATGGTTAAACCTGAGACTGTTAGGCCTAGATCAAATGCCAAACCTTTTAGACCAACAGTTAGGTATGCAGAGATGTATAGAACCACAAACAAGCCAAGAGGTAACCAGAGGAATTGGAATGACCTCAAATCCCACCAATTAGGAAAGGATTTTGTTTGCTATATGAAAGCTTGTTACTCTTGTGGTAGCTTTGATCATCTTGCAGCTTTTTGTGATAAGTATGTTAGAGGGTATTCAAACAAAAGCATGTGTCTAGAAAGACCTAAAACTCTTCCTAGGAATGACAAGATGATACCCAGATCAGTTCTTTTGAGGTCTGGACCTAAAGCAGTTCAAACTGCTAGACCAGCAGTTCAGACTGTCAGACCTATGAGACAAATTCACCCAAGGCCACCAGTTCAAAATCCAATAACTGTTTTTAAACCATCATACAAAACTGGTAAAAGAACTTTTTATGAGAAAGCAGTGGTGAAAAATCAAGTTTGGAAACCTAAGGTAACAACTGCCAAGCCAGCAGTTCCAACTGCTAGCAGGGTAATTGGTACTGGTGTAAATCAAAACACTGCTAAGGGAAACATGGGTAATGGAGTGAATGCTTCAGCATGTTGGGTATGGAGACCAATTAAACCCAATGGTGCTAAGACTGTTTTGAAAAGAATGAATTATGTTGATGCTAGAGGAAAGCCTAAGTCTGTTTTGGCTTGGGTTCCACAAGGAAATTAATTTTTCTTGTTATATGCATTGTTAGTCATATGCTTGTGTCTTGTTTCTTTGTTTTTGGACTAACAATTGCAGAATTGGAGAGAAAACACCAAGGGATTATGAATGCTTGATGTTTTGGACTAAATGGTGTTCTGTAGATTAGTATGTGATCTTTGCATACAACAAATGGTAATTGGTTCACCATGTCTTATCCACATAAGAACCAACTAGTCCAGAGCAAACGATTTCTGGTAAAGACTAATCAAATCCGTTGATGGTTGACAATTTACCAAAAATTGCATGGTTATCAGCTCACCATATCTAAATGTGAAGAGTTGGCTAGTCCAAAGCAAACGGCTATTGGTAAAGACATATCAAATCCGTTGATAGCTGATAGTTTGCTAAAAACTATGTTTGAGTCATGGTATTTTAAAATTTTATTTCAAACAATTCGTACGGCTCAACAAAATTTTTGCAACAGTTGGTACGGTTAGTACAAAGTTGGGACGGCTCAACTAGCCGTTGTAAAAATTTGTCAGTAATTAATTTTCTAGCCGTTGGGGTAAAACCGTTATTCTCAAGATACTTATAGGGATTTTTATATATGATAATTATCTTTTTACCATAATTTCATTTATTCTCTTTCTAAAGATAATTTATCTCTTACGCATAATTCGCAAAACCCTAAACAGTACCAATAAACCCCAAGCGACTGCATAAACTTTAATTCAAATCTACAAGATCATTGTATTGCTAAAATCTTTCATTTTTCATCATTAAGAATGGATTATTTGAAATTTGTTAAGCGTCACAACCAGGTTGCGTTTTTAGAGAAAACAGAGCAAGGAGATGGGCCGAAGTTTTATGAGATTGTGGATTTTCTCAATAACTCTCACATAAGGTATGCTCTAACTGTTTCTCCTACTCTTTATATTTCGCACATCACACAGTTCTGGCAGAATTCATCTGTCTTGACAAGTGATGACGGAGACTTAGAAATTCATACTGAAGTAGATGGCATTAAATTTGTTGTTACCGAGTCTATACTTAGGAGACATCTTAAATTAAATGACTCAGATGGTATCCACACTACGCTAAATACTGAAATTTGGGAAGAACTTACAAAAATGGGGTATAATACATCTGAACATAAATTGACTTTTCAAAAAGGATGTTTTTCACCTCAATGGAGATTTTTGATACATACTCTTCTCTGTTGTTTAAGTCCTAAAAAGACTGCTTGGGAGCAGTTCAGTAGCAATATTGCTATTGCTCTCATTTGCTTGTCTACAAACAGAGTTTTTAACTTTTCAAAATATATTTTTGAGGGTATGGCATCAAATGTTGATAGTAAAACAAAGTTTTTAATGTATCCCAGGTTTCTTCAAACAATTTTAAATAAAAAGACATACCTGCTTACAAAACCAACTGAAACTTTTGCTACGCCTAGTCTACAATCAAAGGTTTTTCAAAATATGGCTATGGCTAGTAGACTTTTTGAAGGGGAACCAGTTCCATTGTTTCCTCAAATGATTCAAACTGAGTTGGGTGAAGGTTCAGCAGTTCCAACTGATCCCCATCACACATCCACTCAAGAATTTGAAACAACCCAACAACCACCCATCACTTATAGGAGAAGGTCTAAACCTAGTCTAACTAGGGTTGTGACTAGATCCTTGCCCAAAGATTCACCTCTCATAGCAGGTAATACAGCTAGAAGTGATGAGGGTAGCTATTCACAAACTGAATTAACGGCTTTATGTACCAAGTTAGTAGCCAAGGTTGACACTTTGGAGAAGGAGCTAAAGCAAACCAAGGAGGAATTCAAAGCTCACAAGGAGAATTTTGCCAAAGTCTATACCAAGTTAACAAAAAGGGTGAAGAAGCTTGAAGACCAATTGAAGCAGAAAAGGGCAAGAGTAATATTGGATGATGATTCTGATGATGATGATTCAGATGGTTCAGACGGGGATGATGAAATTCTTCCAAACAGGGGAGGAAATTTAGTAAAGATAAGGATAGATTAGCATCTCAGGGGAGGTATGAAGAAGGTTCTGAACAAGATGAAGGTTTTGATATTCGTTCAGGTTCTGGTTATGTTCAAGAAGAAACAGCTGATACACATCAAGCAGTTTGATGAGTGTGTAAATACTCATCATTTTACACCCGATAAAGACACAAAAATGACCAAAAATACCCGAATATACTGCAGATATCCTTGGTTTGTGTTTTTATTTGTTTCAGGTACAAAAGGATTGAAAACAGGGCAAAACAGGCAAAAAACCGAGCACAAGATTGGAATTTCGTGAAAAGCCAGAGCCGGGAAAGGAATTTACGAGTTTGGACCGGGATTATGCTTAAATTGTCAAAGTCAACCCTCGGAAATATCAAAAGGGTCAATATTGGTCCTTGGACATATTTTCAGAATGTTGCACAAATGGTCCCTCAATTTTTAGATTGTACACTTATGGTCCCTAAACTTTAAACCAAACTCTATCCCTACCCAAAATAAATAAAACACTAAACATTACCCATAACCCTTTAACCCAAACCAAATAACCCACCAGCCCATCTCACTAATAACCTTAGCCCAACCCACAAAAATAATAAAAACTCACCCGGTTTTGTTTTGTTTAACAACTAGGTCTACACAACTCTGACCTAGCAAAGTGTATCCCTTTCTTCTTCCCAAAATAAATCCCGCCAAAACATCACCCTTACCCCATTACCTCAACCGTACACCATCACCATCACCACCTTCGTACTATCCCAACACTATTGTTCCCCCTCTCCATTCCCCAATACCTTTTCTCCTACCACCACTCCCAAAGTCAACTGCCACGATGGCAATCCGTGGATTAAATGGGCGCCAAATCCATTCTATGGCTGAGATCATTTCCAAGTCTAACCAAAGGCTGGGATTAACTCCCAAGTAGCACAAGAAGCAAGAGAAGGGTGTTTTGTCTCACAAAACTAACACACAGAGGAAGACCTCAGTTTTTTACTTTTTTAGTATAAATAGAGTAGGGATTTTATTTTTGTACTCAGGTTTTATTTAGCATTAATTTAGGTATTTATTTCTTTTTCAGCTTATTTTAATTTTTAGTTTTCAGTAATGTAGTTTGCTATTCAGTTAATGAAATTCGAAATTGTTGTTGTTTTTATTGTTCTTGGTCAACTAAAGTCAACTGCCACTATTAATCTGCTCATTTTATGCTTATTTTCTTTTTTTTTCTGCTTATCTGATCATTTTGATGCTCAGCTTTGTTGCATGTTCTTAATTTGTGTTTAAAAGCCTTAATAATCCCTTAGAACAGCCCCTGGATAGGTGTGTTTGGCAATGGGTCAAATTGGGTGAAAATGGTTGCACACTGTTCATTTACCAATGGGTTGAGGTTTATTTTGATTAGTTTGAGTTGTATGAGCTTAGTTTAGATTGTGTTAAGCTGTTTTGAATAGATTTCTAGGTTTATGATTCAAGTTCTCAATATTTAAGGTTTACAACTAGTTTAGAAGTGCTTGTTTAGAAGATCAGTTAAAGGTCCATTTCAGTTCTTCAAATTGAGTCAAATAGAGTCTAGTAAGTGTGTTTTACAAGTTTGAGTTAGTATCAAAAAGGTCCTGAGTCAATTGGGTCCAATTTGTGTCCTGGGTCAAAAGAAAAAAAATATGTGAACTGCCTAGCTTATTAGATCATTTTTCAATGCTTTAATCTTGTTCAAATTTCTTTAAAAGTGTTTTTCTGTGTTCATTTGTTGCCCAACTTAATCTGTTTCCACTTTTTACCCTTTAGCTTATTGATCTTTTAGCTTATTTTGGGCCTAGATCAGCACCCCAAAGGCCATTTTCTGCCCTATAGTTCAGCAGACCTACACAAGCCTTTTGGCTTATTTTAAGCTTATTTGAGCTTATCTCTGAGTTTCATAGCTTATTGTTACTCTGCCTTTAGTTCTTGATAGATTTTTGCTTATTTCCCATTCCACTAGCTCTTTAGAATAGCTATGAACTTATTTGGTTTGTTTGCCTTTCTTTTGCTTATTCCCCAAACTGATAAGAATTATTAAGCTGTTACTGAGTTTTTTTGTTAGATTCAAAATGTTTTTTTAGTTTAAAAAGTATTTACTTGTGTTGATTAATCAGTTTCAAAAACAAGAAAACCAAAAAAATAGTTGTAAAAAAAAGATTGCCATACCTGGGGTTCGAACCTGGGTTACTCGGTTCACAAACACACTACCTTACCAGTAGTACTCTTGTTCTGTTTAGCTTAAAGTATTACAAATTAATTATTTAACTTAGCCTTCATATTCCTTTTAGCCTTTTATAAGCTGTTTCAGCTTATTTTCTGCCTATCCAGAATTGTTTTTTTTCCATTTTTATTTTTCTTATCTTTTAATTAGTTCAAAGTTTATTCACAAAAATTTTCAGATTTTTAAAAATAGTTTTAGTATTTTTAGAAATTTAAATTAGTTTAAATAGTTTTTAATTCATAAAAAATAATTAAAAAGTCAAAAAAATATAATTTCTTTTTTTCAAAATTTTCTTTTGTCATTTAGTACGTAGGAAAATTATTTTGGCATCCGTAGAGTTAGTATTTGAAAGATTTGACGTTTATGCTCGTTCGTAGTTTATCGTTTACGTTATTTTAATTTTCGTTTTAGTAGATTTTAAAAACCAATCAACCCTCGTTCTTTTAAGCATTTTAATACCAAACCTCAAACGATATCCTCGATTCACGCCTCGTTGGGACTACGACCCGGGTATTCACTTATCTGGTATATTACAATCGAGTATCGTGTCGAGCCATCGCGAGTTGACTTTTCTTCGTGAAAGGTTTCGCTTGTGATGCGTTTCGCGCGATATCAAAATGGCGCCGCTGCCGGGGAGGTGTGTTGCGACAATATCGTTACGGTTTGACGATTAGTGACTTGAAGACCCTTCCTCGTGAAGTTATCGTTTTCTTCGTAAATATTTTCTTATAAAAAACCCAAAAAGATTTTCTTTTCAAAATTTATTTTCCTTTTTCCTTTGTGTTCTTCAAAATGTTTTTCAAAAATCCCAAAAAGATTCTTCTTATCCCTCTTATCCGTTTAATTCTTTCTCCCGTACCCTCTAAACGTTTAATTCTATCTTCTTAATCCTCTTTATGTTTAATTCTGATGGAATCATTAATTCCTTGCGTCGGTTGTGGAGAGCCGCTTTTCGGTTTACCGTGTCGTTGGTGTACGTGCGAACGATGTGGTAATGATATTCGGAACGGAAGTTGTTTGTTTTGCGGTTCGAGGAATTCATTTGCTTATGATCCAAATCTAAATTCTTTCAATGAACCGCCCAATTTTTCCGACTACCCTCCACAATCCCAGCCATCTCCAATCAATCAGCATAATTGCTTTAATTGTGGAAATCCGTCGGGGGATGATTCACAATGTGAGCGATGTTTTTGCAAAGGATGTGAGTTTACTCACGGACTTTGCATGTGTTCCACTTCTGAAATCGAAAATACATTCACTTATTCAAATTTTCAAAACGATTTCAGCTACCTTCCTCAGAATTCATTTGAGCAAGAACCGTGTTATCAAAACTTCAATGATACATCGTTCCAAAATGCTCTGAGTATTCCTTGTGCGAAGTGTGGGGGTCTTCATGACGATTATGAATGTCAACCGTGGAATCAAGAACCTAATCCTTGGTTTACTACTCCCGGTTTTGACAATGTCCAACCCCCACAGTATTCCATCATTCATGAAAAATCTATGGCAGAATTGCTAGCCGAAGAACGAGCGGCGGAAACGCGTGCCAAATTTCTTAGGGCTGCCATTCTCGATGAAGATGATGAGGATACTATTCAAATAAAGGAATATTATGAGAATTCTTCACCTGCAATCACACCTGTCCAGAAAAGGCAGGAGGACAAAAGTATTGCAGAATTGCTAGCAGAAGAGCAAATGGAACGTATAAAAGCCATTTATGCTAGCAATATTGATGAGGAGGACGACGAGGAGAGTGTTATTCCTTTTAGTGAAATTATTTCTCAACTCCCTCAGTCTATTGCAATCACATCCATCTTACAGTCTATGGACTCCGAGGACTCTCGTATTATGGGGGATGAGCATTTCAGCACTATTCCTGAAAAGGAACCGGACGAATTCATAAAGTCTAGTGTTGAGAACCTTTTCCCAATCCCAAGTGAGTCTGAGGATATATCCTACAGTGAATGTGATTGGTCTTATTGTGATGATGATCCTCTTGACATTTCTGAGGATACTTCCGGGATCTTCTCTAACCCTCTTTTCAATTCAAATGATGATTTTTCCTCTAGTGATGACGAATCACTTTATGATGAGGACATTTATAATGAAAGTCTCAAAGTCTATTCGAATTCTCTTTTTGAATTTGATGATGAGTACTTTTCTAGCAAGATAAATCCTCTCTTTAATGAAAAGTTAGAGAACGATGAGGTCATGGACTCCATTAGTCCTAAACTTGATGATGTGACCTCGATTCTTGATCCCGAGATTCATACGGACATTCCTTCTCCGACATATGTGACAGTTCCCTTTGAGGACCGCCATTATATTGACGTCACATATGTCGTTCGAATTTTTCTACCTTTCTGTGCTTATAAGGTAGCTTGTCCTTCCATTCTCTCCTTTGGGAATGAGGACAAAGTTTTTGACCCCGGGATCTCCATTTATCATCCTTTTGAGCCGGGTGTATCTCATCAGAGTGAAACTTTCAGGTACTTCAATGTTTATCCAAACATTTCGAATGAAAGTCCGATGGAGATTTTCTTTTCCACATGCTTCCCCAAGAACAAATGAATTCGGGGTCGAGTCAAGCTAGTGACTCGGTTAACAAAAACATTAGCATTTCATGGGTGACAACCCATGTTTCTGACTTCTTTCTACTTTCTGACACTAAGTGTGGGGGGATTCCTCTACTGTGCTCTGTTTGTGTGTTGTTTGCCTTTGTTTGCAGGTTTCCCTTGGATTGTGATGATTGTCGCGCCTGTTTTCAATCCAGCCGCCCAATATCCTATCCTTTTGCTAACGTTTATCTAGGGATATCTTTTCGACCTTTTTTGTGAAAAATGGAGATTTCTTTTCCACACTTGGCTCTTGGTATTACCTTTTTACGTTCTAAGCATCGGCATAATAGCCGGTACTTTGAATATTGAGGGCAATATTCAATTCTAAGTGTGGGGGGGAATTCTCGCGAATTTTGTCACTTATGTACCTTCTAGTGCCCTAGTACCCCCGTTTTGACCAAAATTTTAAAATTTTTTGTCGTTTTTAAATAAAAAGTTGGTATGTTTAGTCTTGATTAGGTTAGAACAAAGGGAATCCCGACTCTGCCAGAGTATTGATCTGGCTGCTTCCTTAACGATTAGACTAAGGTTTTACGATTTGTGCAAATGAAAATGCTAAGCGTAGAGTAGTTGGTTCTCTTTAGAGCTTATACAAGTAATCTATGGCTTTTCCTCCCAGAAGCTCTTAATTGGACTAAAATACGTGCTGTTTTCAAACGTTTGAACGTTAAAATCATGTTGTTATGAAAAACAAATTTTTATACAATTTTGATATAGAGCCCGAGTTCAACTTTTTATTTTAATTTTTGAGAAAGCATATATGTAAATATATATATAAGTAAAAAAAAATGAAAATGAAAAAAATGAAAAGAAAAATAAGAAAATGGAATGATATTGCAAAATGCAAAAATGGAATGATATTGCAAAATGCAATAAGTTTTGATGTATGTGTTAATAAATGTAGAAAATTGCTTTCTCTTAAATTTAAATCGGAAGTTGAACTTGGATTCGTCAATTTTGTATAAAGGTTAAACGGTAATTTAGTAGATTGTTGATTTCAAAGGCCTCGAAAGCTCCGGTATTATTCTCTGTGAGGTGTCAAAAGCCTGGTCACCTAAAACCAACTGGTTTGGGATGTGCCGAGAAGAAAGCCGTTACATGGAGTGATCTCGTCTTTGAGTCTCTAATCTCTAAATGATCGTTTGTTGTTATCTATTTAAGTATTTAATACTAGCGTAGTGGGAATATCCAAAATCTTTGAAATCGAAATTCCGCTGATTCCAGTACTATTCTCTGTGGGGTGTCAAAAGCCTGGTCACCTAAAACCAACTGGTTTGGGATGTGCCGAGAAGAAAGCCGCTACATGGAAAAGGCCCTTTTGATCCTTAGATTTTCGAGGTTCCCGGTAAATTAGTATTTGGCTTAAAGGAATAACAACCATAATAAACGTCGATTTTTGCGGTCAAAATTTTGAAAATTAGCACAGTCACCTAACTTGAATAAATTGTGGGAGTGAAAAGTTAAGTTTCGGCTTACATAGATTATTAGTATAAGTAGTGTTAGCATTTTACAAAAACATTTGCACATTGAGTTTAAGCTTAGTTGGGAGTATAAAAAAGAGGATGACGATTACAATTCCCTGGAGACACCCATTTTGTGTGAATCCCGTTCCATGATACCATTTTTGGAAATCAAGCATTTTATCTATTTTTGTTCTAGTTTAAATTTCTTGCATTTAATAAAAAGTCGAAACGGGGTATACTTGGTATTCGTTTGATCCTTTCATTACTTTATATGATCGGATTGCTAGGGACTAGCAATAGCTTAGTGTGGGGGATTTGATGAGTGTGTAAATACTCATCATTTTACACCCGATAAAGACACAAAAATGACCAAAAATACCCGAATATACTGCAGATATCCTTGGTTTGTGTTTTTATTTGTTTCAGGTACAAAAGGATTGAAAACAGGGCAAAATAGGACAAAACCGAGCACAAGATTGGAATTTCGTGAAAAGCCAGAGCCGGGAAAGGAATTTACGAGTTTGGACCGGGATTATGCTTAAATTGTCAAAGTCAACCCTCGGAAATATCAAAAGGGTCAATATTGGTCCTTGGACATATTTTCAGAATGTTGCACAAATGGTCCCTCAATTTTCAGATTGTACACTTATGGTCCCTAAACTTTAAACCAAACTCTATCCCTACCCAAAATAAATAAAACACTAAACATTACCCATAACCCTTTAACCCAAACCAAATAACCCACCAGCCCATCTCACTAATAACCTTAGCCCAACCCACAAAAATAATAAAAACTCACCCGGTTTTGTTTTGTTTAACAACTAGGTCTACACAACTCTGACCTAGCAAAGTGTATCCCTTTCTTCTTCCCAAAATAAATCCCGCCAAAACATCACCCTTACCCCATCACCTCAACCGTACACCATCACCATCACCACCTTCGTACTATCCCAACACTATTGTTCCCCCTCTCCATTCCCCAATACCTTTTCTCCTACCACCACTCCCAAAGTCAACTGCCACGATGGCAATCCGTGGATTAAATGGGCGCCAAATCCATTCTATGGCTGAGATCATTTCCAAGTCTAACCAAAGGCTGGGATTAACTCCCAAGTAGCACAAGAAGCAAGAGAAGGGTGTTTTGTCTCACAAAACTAACACACAAAGGAAGACCTCAGTTTTTTACCTTTTTTGTATAAATAGAGTAGGGATTTTATTTTTGTACTCAGGTTTTATTTAGCATTAATTTAGGTATTTATTTCTTTTTCAGCTTATTGTAATTTTTAGTTTTCAGTAATGTAGTTTGCTATTCAGTTAATGAAATTCGAAATTGTTGTTGTTTTTATTGTTCTTGGTCAACTAAAGTCAACTGCCACTATTAATCTGCTCATTTTATGCTTATTTTCTTTTTTTCTGCTTATCTGATCATTTTGATGCTCAGCTTTATTGCTTGTTCTTAATTTGTGTTTAAAAGCCTTAATAATCCCTTAGAACAGCCCCTGGATAGGTGTGTTTGGCAATGGGTCAAATTGGGTGAAAATGGTTGCACACTGTTCATTTACCAATGGGTTGAGGTTTATTTTGATTAGTTTGAGTTGTATGAGCTTAGTTTAGATTGTGTTAAGCTGTTTTGAATAGATTTCTAGGTTTATGATTCAAGTTCTCAATATTTAAGGTTTACAACTAGTTTAGAAGTGCTTGTTTAGAAGATCAGTTAAAGGTCCATTTCAGTTCTTCAAATTGAGTCAAATAGAGTCTAGTAAGTGTGTTTTACAAGTTTGAGTTAGTATCAAAAAGGTCCTGAGTCAATTGGGTCCAATTTGTGTCCTGGGTCAAAAGAAAAAAAAATGTGAACTGCCTAGCTTATTAGATCATTTTTCAATGCTTTAATCTTGTTCAAATTTCTTTAAAAGTGTTTTTCTGTGTTCATTTGTTGCCCAACTTAATCTGTTTCCACTTTTTACCCTTTAGCTTATTGATCTTTTAGCTTATTTTGGGCCTAGATCAGCACCCCAAAGGCCATTTTCTGCCCTATAGATCAGCAGACCTACACAAGCCTTTTGGCTTATTTTGAGCTTATTTCAGCTTATCTCTGAGTTTCATAGCTTATTGTTACTCTGCCTTTAGTTCTTGATAGATTTTTGCTTATTTCCCATTCCACTAGCTCTTTAGAATAGCTATGAGCTTATTTGGTTTGTTTGCCTTTCTTTTGCTTATTCCCCAAACTGATAAGAATTATTAAGCTGTTACTGAGTTTTTTTGTTAGATTCAAAATGTTTTTTTTAGTTTAAAAAGTATTTACTTGTGTTGATTAATCAGTTTCAAAAACAAGAAAACCAAAAAAATAGTTGTAAAAAAAAGATTGCCATACCTGGGGTTCGAACCTGGGTTACTCGGTTCACAAACACACTACCTTACCAGTAGTACTCTTGTTCTGTTTAGGTTAAAGTATTACAAATTAATTATTTAACTTAGCCTTCATATTCCTTTTAGCCTATTATAAGCTGTTTCAGCTTATTTTCTGCTTATCCAGAATTGTTTTTTTTCCATTTTTATTTTTCTTATCTTTTAATTAGTTCAAAGTTTATTCACAAAAATTTTCAGATTTTTAAAAATAGTTTTAGTATTTTTAGAAATTTAAATTAGTTTAAATAGTTTTTAATTCATAAAAAATAATTAAAAAGTCAAAAAAATATAATTTCTTTTTTTCAAAATTTTCTTTTGTCATTTAGTACGTAGGAAAATTATTTTGGCATCCGTAGAGTTAGTATTTGATAGATTTGACGTTTATGCTCGTTCGTAGTTTATCGTTTACGTTATTTTA
This sequence comes from Artemisia tridentata subsp. tridentata, assembly GCA_021014915.2. Classification (NCBI taxonomy): domain Eukaryota; kingdom Viridiplantae; phylum Streptophyta; class Magnoliopsida; order Asterales; family Asteraceae; genus Artemisia; species Artemisia tridentata. Next base: position 405,154,681 of record CP139508.1, read on the forward strand.
ATTTTCGTTTTAGTAGATTTTAAAAACCAATCAACCCTCGTTCTTTCAAGCATTTTAATACCGAACCTCAAACGATATCCTCGATTCACGCCTCGTTGGGACTACGACCCGGGTATTCACTTATCCGGTATATTACAATCGAGTATCGCGTCGAGCCGTCGCGAGTTGACTTTTCTTCGTGAAAGGTTTCGCTTGTGACGCGTTTCGCGCGATATCACAGTTCCAAATGAAGAAGCAGTTTAAACTGCTGAGACAGAGCAAGAAACAGTTCAAACTGCTGAAACAGAGCAACAAGTAGTTCCAGCTGTTGAAACTTCTGCTGAACAAGTTTATGAAAGGAGAAGAGCAGATAAAGGGAAGAAGCCTATGACATCTGAAGAAGTGGCTGCTGCTCAAGAACTTGAAAGGCTTAAAAGGTTGAAACCAAAAACTCAAGAACAGATAGATCATGATGCAGAAGTTGCAAGGAAATTGGTAGAAGAAGATTTGGCTGGTAAGGAAGCTAAACAAGCTCAGATTGCTCATGATGAAGAATTTGCAAGGAAAATGGCTGCTGATGATATAAGAAATATAGCTAAATTCATGGAAAGAAAAAGATCAAATGAAGTAAATCAAGAAGAGTTCAATGAACAGTTACAATATTTTCTGGATTCTGATGTGATTGTAAGAGCTCAAGCTTCAATGGTTCTTAAAGATAAAGAGTTGAATGAAGAAGAAAAGACAGAGGAGCTTAAGGAATTTATACTCAAAAAGAATGGAGTTGCAACGTGGGAAGATCTGATTCATAGAATAAGAGAAAGACAGAAGTCAGGGTACAAGACGAAGTTGCCAACAAAGAAGGAACTTGTTGAGTCAATGAAGCATTATTTGAAGAACTCAGCAAATTACTCCATGAATGATTTCAAGGGAAAGTCTTATGCTATAATTAAAAAGAATTCTATGAAACTTATGCTATTTTGAATTCTCCAAGAAGAAGTTTCAAAACAGGTAAGAAGAGGGAAGCAGAAACTATGAAATCAGAAGTTGCTAAGAAACAAAAGTCTGAAGAAGAAGAAGGGTTAACTAATGAGAAGATCAGAAGTATGATGATGATTATTCCAGAGTCTTCTTACATTAAACCTTTGCAGGTAAAACATCCAATCATTGACTGGGAAGTTTTTACTGATGGTAAATGAAGGGATAGAAGATTATCAGACTTGGAGATATTTCTGAAAGATATAAGTTGTTTGAAGATTTACTTAAAGGCTTTGACAGAGAAGATCTAAATCACTTTGGAGCTTAGTGAAAGAGAAATTCAGAGATATTGATCCTGTTGAAGATAAAGATAAAGAACTATGGGTTCAATTGAAGAGAATTTATGAACCAGATGGTGGAGATTCGATATGGAGATTTCAAGCACAAGTCAAGGACATCACTTGGAAGTTATTTGGATTGTGTGGAGTACACAGAGTGTCTACCAAGGATGGAATAGAGATCTACATGCTGGTTGAAAAAGATTATCCACTCAGACCAGGTGTTTTGACAATGATGGCATGTGTTAGACTGGAAGCTAATGAAGAGTCTGAGATGGCTGATATGCTAGTGACAAAGATATTCAACCTTGCACAAGAAGTGAAAGCTAGATCTAAGAGATTTGCTTGATAGGTGTTTGAAAGAATTTTCAGCATTAAGAAGAAGAAGCTTAATTTGAAGAAACTTAGTGATTTGGATAGAAATCATAAGTTTAGGGGAGGATTGTTAGGAAATTAAGCTTAAGCAGTTAAGACTGTTGGAGGTAACAGTTAGGACTGTTGAAGATGGAAGTTAAGACTGCTGAAGAGTTTTGAAGACATGAGCAGTTAAGACTGCTGAGTGAAGAAGTTAGTACGGTTTATGATTTGTGTAAGTAGATAAATATGGAAAAGATATTGTGTATATCGTCTAGAATTAGATTGATAGTTATCTTGTAAAGGAATCCTTAGTCTATAAAAGGATTGCCTAGGTTAATATAGAAGTACGAATTAGATTAAAGAGATTCAAGGTTGTAAACCCCAGTGATAGGAGATCACTCGTATTATTATTCTAATAATATTGAATCGTTGAAGGTTATTATTCTGTGTTCTTTGTTTTATTCAAATCATACAAAACACATAAGGTCTTCTAAGTGCTAGCTAGTAAATTCCGCGTGCTAGACTACGTATAATTCTTAGTATCACATCTAACATAAGGAGTGTGTGTAGATCCGGTCACTAATTATAATTCAAAATGATATATGATGATGATGATGATGATGATGATGAATTTATTATATTATTATTTATTATATTATTAATTATTATTATATTTTATTTATTATTTAATAACCAACAATTTTATTAAAAATTTATAGGATTTTACATGAAATTAGTAGGAGCCGAGAAACCAACTGGGCCCCCTATTGTTATTGTTATTATTATTCTAACAATAATAATGAGTTAAATTTGATAAAAAAATAAATAAATATTTATATAATAATAATAAAATGATTAAATTAAATAATAAATAAAAACAATAATGAAAAAGAGATTAATAATCTGTTTAAATATTAATAATTATAAATCGTAAAAAAATATTATTATTTATTATTTTTATTTAATTTAATAATAATAATAATAATAATAATAATAATAATAATAATAATAATAATAATAATAATGAGAATAATAATAATTTTATTAAATTAATGTAATAATAATAATAATAAATAATAAAGATGAGACAGTTGTGTTAACTCCCAATAATTTATATGTAAATTAATAATAATTTTCATAATAATAATAATAATAATAATAATAATAATAATAATAATAATAATAATAATAATAATAATAATAATAATAATAATAATAAAGGAGTGAGAGCGCAGCTCGTGTCTAGACTCCCAACTAATTTTATGTAAATTATTATGTTTCATCTACCTGTGAACCTTTGTTTCAACACTGCTTGTTGAATTGGGGTTTAGAGTTCCTCTATTGCTTCATCTTCTTGCTTCTTGTTAGGAATGCAGTTACAATTTTGCTCCCCTAATACGTTGTGGGGATTTTTTTTGTTCCCCCAAATAGTTTCATTTGATCCTAAGAAGGTTCATCCTTTGAACCATTTTGAGGTTTGGAACGCTCTTGCGTTTTTTTTATAGGAACTGTACTGGCTTCTTGGCTGCTCTTCTCCTTACTGCGTCGTTGCGTTTTGGGCCTGCTCTTGTGTCAGTCCAAAGGACACTGACTTTTTGGCTGGTAGTGGAGGGAAGCTGCGTTTTGCCACTTTGCGGTTTGGGTTGTTGTCTGCCTTGCGTTTTGACTGATTTGGGTGTGTGTTTTGATCTTTGTGGATTGTGGGCATTGCGTTTTGATTTGGGTTGCGTTTTGTTCCGGTTTTGGCTGCGGTTTGAGAGACCTTTCATTTTGACCTGCGTTTTATTTGTAGTGCGGTTTGCCTCAGGAACGACTCGTGGTTTGACTCTAAGTAAATTGCGGTTCTACTCAGGACTACTTGTGGTTTTCAAAAAGAATTGCGGTTTGCCTTTAGAAAATCCGCTGTTTAACTTGAGGTTTGACTTGTGGTGAGACTTGTGATTTGTCTTGCAGTTGGACTTGTGGTGCCTTGATACCGTTTGCTATGGCAATCATACGGTTTCATTGTCCTTTTGCTGGTTTAAGTGGTTGTCAGGATGGCAGTGGAAACGGGCTCACCAAAACCTCGTTGATCTCTCATCTTCGTGATCGTCATTTCAATGAGGATGCGCTAGCCACCACCAAACTTTCCTTGGCCACTAATCTTGTTGTTTTTGAGGCGGCTGAGGTTACACTGAAACGTATGGGTCTTTGGTTATGTGGAGTTTGTTTTAAGACGCATACCCTTCGTTCTAAGTGTCGACATGGATCTGATTTTGTGTCACCCCTGATTGTGGCGATGGTGTTGTTAGGTTTGTGTTGTTTGATCTCGCCAAGCCACAAGTTCCTTCATCTGTTCAACTTACTCGTGATGAAGACCTAGTTTTGGAGGAGCAATATGGTTTCGATCTACACTTACTTGACACTTTGCTTTCTAAAGGGTTGCACACTGTCAAATCCATCCGTCTAAAGTGTCGTTTGGGATTCTCTCGCGTACTGAAAGGAGCTCTTGATAAGGTGATCTGCACACCTGAGGACATTTCTTGTTGGGTTAGCCTGTTGGTCTTGCCTCTTTGTCTCCTTAAAACATTTTATCCGAGGAGTAACATGGAGTGTAGGTCTGCTATTAAACGCCAACGCCAAGAAGAATATATCGCTAATGCCATTCGCTCTTGGGGTACGTCTGGTGGTAGTTTGCAGGTTGTTAGAGAGGTTTTAGCTGAACCCTCCCCTGCATGGTCTAATATTGATGAGGAGAACCTAGACTTGGGTGAGCGTAATGTCAAACAATGTAAGAGGAAGATTTGTGATGGCCATTATACTGCGGCTGTCAGAGTTCTTTCTTCTTCAGGTGTTGCTCTTTATAACGATACCACTCTTGAGGACTTAAAAGCTAAACATCCCTTCAAGTCTACTCCTTCTCTACTGGATACACCTATTGATCATCATAACCTCATTGCATCTCCTGCTGTGGTTCTTGATATGACCAAGAGTTTCCCCCGTGGTACCTCTTGTGGTCGAGATGGTTTGCGCGCCCAACACCTTTTGGATTGTTTTAGTGGTGCTGCTGTGGCTATCTCCGATGAGTTAATCGATTCTATCACCTATGTGGTAAATCTTTTTCTTGATGGTAAATGCCCGAGGGCATTGGGTGAGTATATTGCTAGTGCTCCTCTCACACCGCTGATCAAGCCTGGAGGTGGTATCCGTCCCATTGCTGTGGGGACTGTTTGGAGACGTTTAGTCTCCAAGGTTGGTGCTTCTATGATCGGACATTCCTTAGATGGTTATTAAAATGATCTTCAGTTTGGTGTCGAGATACCTGGAGGAGGGGAGGCTATTCTCCATGCCGTGAATAGGTTTATTGAAGACCGTGGTGGCGAGGAGGGTCTTTTGATGTTATTGGTGGATTTCAAAAACACCTTTAATTTGGTAGACCGTGAGGTCATGTTACAAGAGGTTCATCTACGTTGTCCTGCCATTTCACGTCGGGTGGAATTTTGTTACTCCAGGCCAGCTAGATTATATTACGGAGAACATACGTTATGGTCACACCAAGGGGTACAACAAGGTGATCCACTTGGACCTCTTCTCTTTGCTCTAGTGTTACATCCATTGGTATGCAAGATTAGAGACTCCTTTAATCTTTCCCTTCAAGCTTGGTATCTAGATGATGGCACTATTTTTGGAGATACTTTGATCGTGGGGAAGGTTTTAGAGCTTATTATGATTGATGGACCACGGCGCGGTCTGCACCTCAATGTTGATAAAACTGAGGTTTTTTGGCCAAAGGAAGACCCTAGAAGCATGCTCGCAGGTGTCTTTCCACCTAATATTGCTCGCCCGTTACATGGTGTTAAATTATTAGGTGGGCCTGCTAGTGTGGACTTTGATTTTAGTAGTGAGCTTGTTATAAAAAGGGTTGCTAAAACTGTTGAGCTCATGGAGGCGGTTGCTAAGCTTAAGGACCCTTAATGTGAGCTGTTGCTCCTTCGTGCTTGTGCTGGCATTTCCAAGCTATATTTTTCTATGCGCACATGTTCTCCTCGGGTCTTTGAGCGTGCTCACATTTCATTTGATGCGGCACTTCGTTCTTCTCTGGAGCGTATTGTCACTGCTTCTGGTCCTGGTTTTGGTGATTGGCAATGGAGCCTGGCCACCCTGCCATTTGCATTTGGGGGGCTTTTGTATACTCTGCAAGTGATGCCTTGAACTATGGTTTCCTTGCATCTAGACTCCAATCTGCCAGCTTATAGACTAAGCTCCTCCGACATTCTGGTATTGCAAATTCTGGACCTTCCTTCGAAGATGCCTTGTGTGCCTTTAATGCGAAAATGGAGATCGATCTTTTGAGTAACCCGGATGAGATCGCTGACCCCAAACTCATGAAGAAATTGGCAGACATATATTTCACACGTGTTACCCAAATGGTTGAATCCACCTTTTGCCTATCTGCTCGACAAATGGCACTCTGGAGTTCGCAAAAGGAGGACTACACTTCAGACTGGCTTAGGGTGGTTTGATCCGTTGTAGTATACGTATATAAATATACTGTATCGGATCCCCGTGATACTTGGGAATCAACTAGTCAACTTCTTAGGAAAAAGGTCAACGTGCAAAACCCGTGAATACGGTGTGAGATACCGGATAAGTGATTACTCGGGTCGTGTCCCAGCGAGGTGTGAATCGAGGATTTCGTTTTCGGTTCGGAATTAAAGTGCTTGATGATTAGATTTTTTATTTTTGGTGTTTGATTAAATATCCTACAACTACGGGAAGCATAAATAGGCTAAGGGAAACTTAAACATATAAATCTACAAAGCATATATAAGCAAAACACAAAGAAAGAAAATAACGTAATTAAAAACCGGGAAAACGCGAGACTAAAAGTGAAATCTAAGAAATATTAACTCTACGGGTACCAAATTATTTTTCTTAAGTTCTAAATGATAAAAGAAAATTTTAGAAAAAAGATTTGTATTTTTCTGACTTTTAAATTATTTATTATGAATTAAAAACTACAAGAAACTATTTAAATGATTTAAAAATAGTAAATGACTTTGGAAAAATATGAGATTTTGCAGAAAAATCTAAAATTTAATTCTTAATCTAGGAAAAATAAAATCAGAAGCTATCTAACCCATAATAAGCAAATTGGGCTAATAAGCAGTTTGGAATAAGCACAAAAATAAGCTAGAAAGCACTAAAAATTATCAAATGCTCAGAAACAGATCATCATACAGATTAAAGCTTAATTCAACTAAATAAGCTCAAATAAGTTCATGAAATAAGCAAATAAGCTGTTGCACAGTTGCAAAAACATCACAGAAGCAAACGAGTGAAAGGCCTTCTTAAAGCTGTTCTAACAGCTTATCAACAGCTAATTGGTGAAATCCAAAAGCAGAAACTGAAAGCTTATACTACAAGCTTCTTATAACCCAAAAATGCCCAAAAGTTAAGTTCAATTGCTTATCTAAATAGGCCCTAGATCAGATGCTAAATGAAAACCAAAAATTGTGCAGGCTCAGAACAGTTTAAGAGGGCTTATTGCAGACCTAAATTAAGCTGTTAAATAAGCTACAAATTAGAATCCAAGCACAGAACCTAAAAACTGATACTACTAGATATAAGCAAACCCAAAAGCCAGGTAATAATCACAAGAGAATAAGCAGTTACAAGGCACACAAAAGGCTGAGAAAAGCTCAGTATGTGCTGACAGCAGACTTAGGTTCTGTGGTACACTGGTACTCAGATTTGGCACAAATCAACAAGGCTCAAGCATCTTTATAAAACTGGATATTAGCTAATGAAAAGGACTTAAAGGTGGCAAAAATATGAGCAAACAAGCTCAGCTTAATAAGAAACTTATAGGAGCAGTTGTGAGATCCAATTTTTCACCATTCTATGCAAAAACCTTAAAAGACTCAAAAGTACTAAGGGTGAACTAACAACAGCTTATATTACCTTAAATAAGCTCAAACAAAACTTCTTGGCTTGCAAATGAACAGTATCATGCCTTAAGACCTAAAAATAAGCTTAAACCAAACAGTCCCTTAAGGACTGAAATTGCAAATTTTACACTAAACAAACCAAAAGGGCTAAGATTCTGGACTAATGGTGACTAACTAACTCAGATAAGCTATGTTTAAGAACAAATAAGCATTAACAAGCTAAAATCCTAATAAGCTGTTTTTAGGCTTTTTCTAACTTTCTGAGGCTGAAAAAGGAAATGAGTGACCAATAACTAGTGACCTACATTACATGGGTATACGATAGACTAATAAGCACAAACTAAAGCAAGCAAGCAGATAAAAAGCATAATATAAGCAACAAGCAGTTAAATAAGCTAAACTATATTTTTGGATTTTGATTAAATAATGAAACTAAAACTGAAACAAAAGTTAAATTACAATATTGAAATAACAATAAGCTGAAAATTACAAAGTACCTTAAAATAAAAATGCTAAATTAAACCTGCCAAAAAATGGCTACAAGACTAACTATTTATACTAAAACACTAAGCTAAGGGTCTTCAAACTTGTGTGCTAGTTTTGTGAGACAAAACAGCCTTGGGACTCCTTCTGTGCTTCTTGGGATTAAATCCCACCATTGGATTAAACTTGGAACAATCTCAGCCATTAAATCCCTTTTGGCGCCCAAATGTGTTGTGGATTGCCAACCTGGCAGTTGAGGTGGTTAACACGTGAACTAGCTGAAGCAGAGGAGTAGGGTGACTGGGTTGAGTGTGACAGAAAAAGAGGTATAGAGAGGAGAGGGTTTTGTCAGAGTTGGTGGTTTGTGGTTTTGTTTTGGCGGGTTTTTGGGAAAGAAGAAAGTGGTTTTAGCTAAAATAAAAGAAAGGCCGGGTATGGGTTATATGATTGGGCTTGGGTTTATTTTATGGCGTGGGCTGGATGGGTTGGATTATTGTTTGGATTTGGTAAAGGGTTAAGGATTAGGATGAAATGGGTTTAAGTTAAGGGACCATTCTTGTAAATACTGAAAATCCAGGGACCATGGCTGCCAAAAGCTGAAATTAAATTCCAATGACCATTTGTGTTGTTTTGGTATTTTTTGGGTTGACTTTGACTTTGACTTTGACTTCTGTCTTCACTTGATCAAATGCACACTTGTTGTCGAGTCGATCCAAAAATGCCCGTTTTTGCTCCGTTTTCAATTCTTTTTACATGAAACACATAAAAACGCAAAACCAAGGATATCTGTAATATATTTGAGTGTATTTGGTTGTTTTCAGTATTTTTATGGTCTAAAATGGGCATAAAATGATGAGTATTTACACACTCATCATGGTTCCGATCTCTGGGTTGGGACAGACTATGAACGCCAGAACTTACCGATGTGTATTATGCTATAGGCTGGGTGTTCCCCTATATTCTGTTCAGAGGTCGTGCTCAACTTGTTCCAAGGTTTCTACGGGGGATATTTACGGGGACCATGATGTATCATGCACTGGCATTATTGGTATTAAACATCAGCACAACGTGGTGCGTGATACTCTGGTTGACATCTGTTCCAAATCCGGGGTCTTGGCTCGTAAAGAGGTTGACATCGAGCTTTGTGGAGAAAGGGAGCAAGCCTTACGTCCAGCTGATATATTGCTTTATTCTTGGGACGGAGGGAGGGACGTATGTGTCGATTTGACCGGGTCGTCTCCCTTGACGCAAACTAGTATGATTGATTTTGTGCCAGGTCGTGTGGTAACTGACGTTGCGCAACGTAAACGCGTCAAGTATGGGGTTAAGTGTGCGGAGATTGGATATGGGTTCCTCCCTTTCTCATTCTCTTCTCCGGGGGAACTTGAGACAGATGCGGTGACCTTACTAAAGCGGATCCAGAAGTTCTCTATAACTCAAGACATTGGAGCGCGTACTGCTATTCATATCTTCAGTAGGATTAGCTTTGCTATTGCTAGAGGTGTGGGGGCCCAGTTAGTGTCGAGGCTCCCCACTAATTTCTTGTAATCCTATCGTTATTCTAATGAAAGTGTTGTTTAAATAAAATAAAATAAAATAAAATAATAAGTCCAAGACAGGTCGCTGTTCTCAGTTGTATAAGCGCCCCACATGCACAGGATTTTCTTCTCACCATCCCTATTGACGGCTTGGGTCAGAGGATGAACCATCGCCAATTCCGATCTGTGCTGTGTTATAGGCTTACCGTACCTATGTTCTCAGAAGGTAGCCTTTTCCCGAGTTGTAATGTGCATCATATGGACATATGGGGGGATCATGCGGTCCACTGCTCCAGTGAAGTGGGTGTGAAGTTCAGGCATAATCTGGTGCGTGATATTCTTGTGGATATTTGCTCTAAGGTTCGGATCATGGTGCGTAAGGAGGCTCCTATGGGGTTCCTTTCGGAGGATGGGAAGGAGCTACGGCCTGCAGACTTGTTATTATTTAATTGGCTTCAAGGTAAAGATGCTTGCTTGGATGTGACTGGCATCTCTCCATTTGCTGGTAGTGGGGCGATTTCATGGGCTCCTGGGGTAGCCTTGCACAATGCTGTGGAGAAGAAAAATAGAAAGTATGCATCCAAATGTGAGGACAATGGATACAAGTTCATACCTTTTGCCTTTTCTACGTTCGGGGAATTTGATACAGAGGCTTTGAACACACTTTCACGTATTAAGTCTATTGCCAATAGTCACTCAAATAATGCTAAAAGTGGTGTTTTTATCTTTCATAGAGTTAGCTTTTGTATTCAGAAAGGAGTGGGAGCACAACTTGTGTCTAGACTCCCTTCCAACTTTATGTAAATTTTATTATGTTTAATGAAAATTTTATTTTTATTATTAAAAATAAATAAATAAATAAATAAATAATAATAATAATAATAATAATAATAATAATAATAATAATAATAATAATAATAATAATAATAATAATAATAATAATAATAATAATAATAATAATAATAATAATAATAATAATAATAATAATAATAATATTTGATCTTGCTGACATTTGTTCTCGTTCCGGGATCTCTGCTCGTAAAGAGGTTGACATCGGTCTGTGACAAAAGCTTACGGCCAGCTGATATATTGCTCTATTCGTGGGACGGTGGGCAAGATGTTTGTGTCGATTTGACAAGGTCGTCTCCCTTGACGCAAACTGGCATGGTCGATTTTATGCCAGGACGAGTGGTGTTTGAAGCTGCACATCGCAAACGCATCAAGTATGAGACCAAGTGTGCCGATATTGGATATGGGTTCCTCCCCTTCTCATTCTCTTCCTTAGGGGAACTTGGGAAGGATGCGGTGGACCTACTGAAGTGGATCCGAAAGTTCTCTGCGAATCAAGACATCGGAGCGCCTGCTGCTGATCATATTTTTAGTAGGATTAGCTTTGAAATACCTATGTTCTCTGAAGGTAGCCTCTGCCCGAGTTGTAATGTGCATCGTATGGACATATGGGGGGATCATGCGGTCCACTGTTCCAGTGAAGTGGGTGTGAAGTTCAGACATAATATGGTGCGTGATATTCTTGTGGATATTTGTTCTAAGGTTGGGATCATGGTGCGTAAGGAGGCTCCTATGGGGTTCCTTTCGGAGGATGGGAAGGAGCTACGGCCTGCAGACTTGTTATTATTTAATTGGCTCCAAGGTAAAGATGCATGCTTGGATGTGACGGGCATCTCCCCATTTGCTGGTAGTGGGGCGACTTCATGGGCTCTTGGGGTAGCCTTGCGCAATACTGTGGAGAAGAAAAATAGAAAGTATGCATCCAAATGTGAGGACAATGGATACAAGTTCATTCCTTTTGCCTTTTCTACGTTCGGGTAATTCGATACAGAGGCTTTGAACACACTTTCACGTATTAAGTCTATTGTCAATAGTCACTCAAATAATGCTAAAAGTGATGTTTTTATCTTTCATAGAGTTAGCTTTTGTATTCAGAAAGGAGTGGGAGCACAACTTGTGTCTAGACTCCCATCCAACTTTATGTAAAATTTATTATGTTTAATAAAATTTATTATTATTATTAAAAAAATAATAATATAATAATAATAATAATAATAATAATAATAATAATAATAATAATAATAATAATAATAATAATAATAATAATAATTTATTGCAACATAATAAAATTTATATAAAGTTGGATGGGAGTATAATTACAAGCTGTGCTCCCACTTCTTTATAAATAATAATAATAATAATTTATAAACACTCATTATAATATAATAAATAATAATAATAAATAATAATAATAATAATTTATAAACACTCATTCTTTAAAGTACAAAATTCTAAATTACAACGTATTTTAAACTTTCCATCCAACTGCTGTGTAATCTGAGTTCTCTCACTTGATGTAATTGGAGTGACTGAGTTACAATTACAACGTAAACCAAACAGTCTACGTAATGTAATGTAAATTACAATTTCCTTTAATCTGCAAACTAAACAGCCTATGTAATGTTATCAAATTACAATTATATCGAATTACATAAGATTACAACAAACCAAATGAGGCCTTAGTGTCTAGCTTTTAACCGTGCATATATACATTAGAATTGTGAAATAGAGCATATTTTTCCAAAAATACATATGTATTAAAACTTCACTCATGTTTTTAACACATGAGCAACCAATAGTTACATTTTAATGCGCCGAAGTTACTACTTAAAAGGATGAATGAACGTTTGTTTGCTTTGTCTTATTTGGTCTACGTATTATTGGAACCGAGAACATTCGGGATTATGGAGGATTATATACAAAAGATCCTTTTTTGGCTCTCTTTAGCCCAATCTCTTATCTTTGGTAGGTCTTCCTCCACTAGCATGTTTTTTCGTAAAACTCAATTTATGCTTGTGCATATGAAACTAACCAGTTGATTGATTAAGCCCATTCTTGAACAAACAAATTATATTAAAAAGAAGGCCAAATGTTTTAAAAAGGTATCATACTTGCCATCATTTGTTTTTATAGGTAGCGAACGAAATTTTTTGCTTATACGAGTACTTTTCTTTCAAATTCGGCCTTGTAAGGTATTTTGGGACATTTTTGCCCACCTCAGCTAATAGGAATTTTATTTTTTTCGAAGGGCAAAAATGTCACAAAGTACCTTAAAAGGGATGAATTTAAAAGAAAAGTACCGCTATAAATAAAAAATTTGTTCGGTACCCAGAAAAATAAATAATGTCAAATATGTTACTTTCTTAAAATATTTGCCCCAAAAAGAAGTATATTACAATTTCCCTTTTGAGAATGAGAAACATACAGATTTGAATATTTCAAAGGATGAATCATGAATCTAACATATTGGAATTTGATCTAAAAATTAAACAAATTCGTGTAATCTTTCATTGCCTTGATGAGAATGATAACTTACAATTCATGCATCTTATGCTTTCTATCCTTGATTCCTAATGATGGTAGTGAGCCAAACGAAGACGTGATGATGGAATGAAATATGATAGCGGCTGCATGAATGCTATTATTTTACGAAATAATAGCTGATCGTTATTATTATTCATGTGAGACTAACAAAGATTATACCCAAAACAAATTCATCATTAGCATATGTCAAGTACATCGTTTACAAACTAGTGAAATTAGGAAATTCAGTACTTTTATTTGCGACAAACATGGGAAAGACATTAGACTCATCACAATTCCTTTTATATTACCATTAGCATTCTCGGAAGTAAGTCATTCTGGTACTTGAGTGAAGATAAAGCTGCTGCAAGATGTTCCTTGAGACAGCAAGGAAGAGGTGAAACCCAACGATCACAATTGCATCTTTTACTCCTGATCCACCATCGAGAAAAGCAAGGCATGAGACGCCATTCCCCATGTACTTCCTCGAGCTATCTCAAGAAATTCTCCAGATTTGCCCATTTTCGGTTTCAAGATCAATCTTAGGAACACGCCACCACATACTACCAGGTCCAACTACAATAGATTTATAACATAGACTAAAAGGTTGAACTGCGTTTACTTGAGTAATGAATATTGCAGCTTTTGAAAAACTTGCTATAAATTCTGTATAGATATCACTTCTTAGTAAGCTTCACGAGACTATTTTTTATTGAAGGTAAAGCAACTGTTTTACCTTTGACTATTATTCGGTTCAATCAAAAATAATATCCAAGGGATTTGGGATCGGTTCTGATCATTGGAGTGTAAGCGAGAAAGGCTCTAAGATCAAGATTTGGATTACTGGTAAAGTAAAATGGTCCGTCCCCAAGAAATGTCACTCCAAGGCCCGATGAGGAGCTTGGTAGACATAGTGAGAATTTATTTCCCGATGTAAGGACATTCATTTGACTAGGAAATGCCAACGCAAACCACGAAAAGGATGCAACACCCCGGACACCTTTAGGTAAAGATTTCAACAAAGGATGGTGCGCATCATAGTACATATTGCCTTCCAAAGGGATAATATACACTTGTACTAGGGTTCCAACCATTGGTCTCATACAAATTTACCAAATCAGTGGTAACTGATATTTTGCATGATTTCGAGATGGGATTGAAGGGGGTGACGGCGAATCTTTTACAACCATATTTGGCTGTGATATTGAGAGAAGGGCATATAGGATTGGTATAAAAGTGTGCTACTTTGCACAAAGTATTGTCACAAGATAAAGGAAATCTGCATCCTTCCTCTAAGCCACAAGCTACACCACGTATGCTACGCAAAACGCAATCTCTCCATGTGAAAGAAGCGTCGACGTCGATGAGGTAATACGGCTCTCCTTGTGACTGTGGTTCCGCAAATGATGTATTTTGTAGTTTACTCTAAAAGAAATTTTATGAAGAGATGTTTTAGCATCCTTTTTTATGGGTATAACTGAGGTATTGAATGTATTGTGGGATAATATGGGACAATGGAAGGATGCTAATACAAAGAAAAATAGTTTTATTTTCACATTCATATTTTTTTTTCTGGTTACCAAAACAAATAATGACTCTGATAAGAGGGTTGTGTTCATAGGCTATGTGTTGGAATATTAATATCATGACAATCATAATTAAATACAATATATACATCAAAGAACACATGCAGAAGCGTAGGAACACATAATTAATTAACCGAATTTAAGCGTATGCCTACCTTAATGATTCTAGCAAAACAAGAATCAATCCAAGCAACAATACTGATGAACCTAAATTAGGGTTTATAAGGATTATACGAATTGCCCCTTACCGATTTTGCAATTCAATCCAAGAATCAAACAATAGTGCGTCTGATTCACGTTCTTGTACACACGTACTAATACAAAGTAAATGTTTATGCAAGTAAAGAACACAAAACAATTTTAAGGTTTTGAAAACCAAAAGTCGAACACCCTAAGGAGAGGGTTTCGGCCAAGTTTTAGTACAAGGAAAAGAAAACACACTTTAGGGTTTAGTATTGTGTACAAGAGATTCCAAAACTAAAAACCCTTAATGTGTTTATATAGTGTAGTTATCTTGGAGCTCAAGTTTGATTTAGGTTGGGTTTCCCCTACCCAAACCGATCGGCCTATCCCTCAAAGGGATCCGGAAGCTTCTTGACATACCAAGTATTTAAACATATTTCTTTCCTTTTATCGGTTAACGGTCGTTAGTCATTATCCGTTAAATACTAACGGTCGTTTTGTGTTTTGTGTATATAATAATTAAATATAACTTTTTATAAATAGTTATTATTCATTTACTCTTCATACGTAAAGTGTGCAATCTCGTGATCTCGAGTTCGATCCTAACATACGACTACTAAAATAATGTCCACAAAACTAACAGCTCCCACTTGGACATATTTTAATAGTGTAATCACATCGGTCAGCGTCTTGCAACACGCCGATGCCTCTAGTACAACTCGAGTAGGTCTCCTGGAAAACCTTTAATGATTCATCATTATTATTATCCTTTTGTTACTAATACTACATTAAATAAATCAATGATGCAAAAATAGGCCGAATCGGCCGATTAATCGTTAATCGGCCGTATACCTTGTAGAATTTTGAAAATCGGTCAAAAAATCGGTCTAGGCAAAAAAACGGCCACTAATCAGTAAAAAATCGGCCTAATCGTTCAAAAATTGGTCAAATCGATCAGCTTTAAAAAAATAAAAAGTTAGACATTCTACTTAATTTGGGGATCGTTTATTTCACTTATAATGCACAATGAGCCTCATAATCAGAATTGGAGCCTTTTATTGAGGGTTGAAAACATAGTAGGCTTGGAATGAGTTACGATCTTTAGTTTGGTCTTCAGAAATACCCAAAACATGCAAAAAATGTCAATCCGATTAATCACCGATTAATCCCGCCTTGGCCAATTAATCGCTGCAGTGTGGTCGACCGCCCGGCTACCGATTCACAATTTTTGCAACATTGAAATAAATATATGGATTAAAGTCATTCTTTATCCAAATATTCTGTTTCTCGTTGTTTGTGATTGAGAAATATTACCAAATCTTCTGAACATATTCAGGGGAGATCTTGGGGGTGCGCACGCAAATATCTTGTCAACCCTACGAGGGGCCCAGCAGTATTAAACTCCAAAATAAATTTGAAGGAACAAATTTTTTTCTTGACTACAAGCATAACCTATGAATTTTGCAACAATTCCGAAAAGAATCCTTATGACTACCAGTTACGTATAGCGTTAAATTGTTCCACAAAATGAACTACATTCATATCAGTTATCTGGTATCTCAAGTCTGAGGATAACTATTGATGATTTACTTAATAACAACATCCATAAAGTAACATCATGTAGTTTGGGATAAGTCATATATTCAATTCATTGAATATCATGTGAATTTGGTATGTCAACGCATCAATATACTTTCAAGTATACTCTACCAAAACTCAGATTTGTCTTAATTTAATGATATTCCCATATCATTAACTGACAACGGACGATTTAGAATAACTAAATTATTCACGGATTAAACATGCAAATATAGGATACAGTTTATTATTAATGAAAATAAACGTACCAAGTACTTAAATTCATTACAAATAATAAATGCTTAACATCCTTTATCCAAATACTAAATAGATCAATGTATGAAAATTCTAGTTGATGAATTATGTCTCAAGCTATGACAATCATACTTGTTGACAAGACATAAATCAACCAACTTTGATCTATCAGAATTTTGAGAATACTTATTTCAAGAATTCAACTAATGAAGTTCTTTTATGTGTGCATTCAAATAATTTTGATATTGCCACATAATACTTCATAAAGTGTGTGACATCCTCAACAACCAATTTATGATAATTAAACTTTCAAACATTTTTAAAGTTTAAAGTATTCTTATTTTTTTAATGTATAATGCAACTATGCTCTTAGTGAGCACAACTAGTTCACATGTCCAAGGATGAAATCCTACCATGACCAGTTTTGAGTGTCATCTCAATTAAACCAGCATCATTGTAAACAAACAAAAATATGCTATTTAAAATTCCGTAAACTTGAATATCTATTGTGTAATGTTTGATGCTTTCCAAACTTTCAAGTTTCTTGGCTATGACAATTTGCACAACAATTGACAAATTGTTCATCTATAGAATCTGGAAGTTGTTCCAGGCTGAGGATGTAATTCTATATTCAAATTTATTTCAATAGAATAATCATTACACTAGTTATCTAATAACTTTCAATTAGATATCAACATTGTCATAACATCTTATAACAATTCGTTTATGTAACATGATGTTCATGAAAAATCTTCGAGTCATACTTAGATTTCATTCATGTTCTATCTTATTTAAAAGATATGTATCCATTTAGACATTCTAAATGATATATCATGTTCTATTAGATTTATTTACCGTATATGTTTATAATAATAAACACACATTCCAAGGTTATATGTTTTATTTCCTAAATCTTTCAAGTGAAGTTTCATTCCAAGTTAAGACTTAACATTTAACTTATATGAAATGTTACTTCCTATATGATTTAAGAAAGTAAACATAATACTCCCACTAGCTTTCAGGAATACTTAGGAGTTATCTTATTTTAAATTATAAATCAAAACTTGGATTTAATATTTAAACATAAGACTCATCTCCTAGATGCATGCATTTATCCATACTTGAATTCTTGCATTTTGTACACTTTCAAAGATTATATGAATTCATAAAACTCTTAATTACTTACCGTCCTCGCTTAAGTAATTATACAAGAAAGAGTTTTATAATCCATTGTCAAATTTCATATTCATGAAAATAAGTATGACAATTACCATCTTTGTATATTTAATGTGCTTAAAACTATTCAATCATAGTTAATTGTTTAAGTATGATTAATAATCTTGTCATAAGACATGCATTAAAATATGTGTACAATATTGTCCATATGATTTCTACACAAAGATTTAAACCACCAGGGTTACCTTATCTTTGAAGAAACTCATCTTCATTCTCTAGTCTAACTATTAAGAATTAAGATAAACCAATTTTTCAAAAATTGATTATCTTTATGGACAACATCTTTAACATTCATAGTATGAGTAATTTACCCAATTCAATATTTGGTAATGCATCATAATATAATCCTCAGCATATTAATCAAATATCTGAGATATCCTTGCGGATCTATGAATGAGAATTCCATCATCTTGAGGTCTATCATTTACATGTTTAGCCTCATTAGTGTGTTTTAGAAGATTATGTATCTTGTAATTTTATCTTTTCAAGATAAAAACTCCCACTTGCTTTTTGTAATTTATAGACTATCTATAAATACTTAGCAAATAAAGCAACAATACAATGTTCTCTTTTTGGGACATTACAAATACATATTGACAGTTCCTGACATTTAGTTTGTTAATAACCTACTCATAAGTAGTTTAACAAATTCAGAACTTCATTTTAAGACTTAATGTGATTCATCACATTCCATAACAAAAATGGTGTCTTATTAATCTTCTAGATTGGAGTCTTATTGAGTATATCCAATCCATACTCAATTTTCTAACCTTGATAACTTTTGGAAGAAAAGAAGTCATAGTTATCTTTAATCAAACAATATAACAAGAGTTTGATTTTCCTAACTGAACATACCATAAACATTTGGTATTTCATTAGGATTATTATTGTAAGACAATCTTACAATATGTAAGATAAATATATTTCGTTTGGCTTATCTATTCACCAAATAAGTCAACTTAATGGTATAATAGAATTTTCAAGCCAATTGCATGCTATATAACATAAGTACTTTTTGACCAAGTCACTTCATGTCCATGTCTCAACAAGAAGACATAAACTGTTATAATCCCACTATTCGTTATAAATCATTGATCAACTCAATGACTTCTTGTATATGTCTTAATTAAAAAACATAACAAGTTAATGTCTTACTTTATTATAAGTCTTGTAACAATTAAAAGACTTCATGTTTATATCTTTACAATGAAACATAAACATGTTTAACTAAAGTAATCATGAACACAATCTCTTGGTTTCAATAGTAATTTCAAGTTAATTTATTACTTCACTTATTTTATGTCATTCCAAAATTACATAAATATTCAAATTGAAGTAGTATTAGATTACTTCATTTATTTATGTCATTTCAATAATACATAAATATTTAGTTTGAAGTAGTCTTATTATCATATTGACACTTGTTCTAATAGGTATCTAATTTAGAAACTGCAAATTATCCAGATACGATCTCACGTAACATGGAGTTTTACCTTGTTATTGCAATCTGGGTAAGCTCTCACATAACGTAAATTGCAATACCAAGTGTTTCTTGGATTAGATGGGGTAGAACGTTAGTCTCTTACCTTGCAATCAAGAGAATCCTTTAAATCATATTCCTATGTGTTGTACCTTGCACACAATAAATATTTCTCCCACTTGTGCATGGAACAACATCATGTATCAGATAAACAATACGTCACTCGTTTGTTTATGTGATCAATATGATTGTGTCATAGATATTATCATAATTAGTAGATATAGAACCACATTGTCTAGGAAGGAAACGTACATGACTATCCTTAAAAACACAAGTGTCTACTATTGGAAAGTAATTATCTCAAGACATTCTAGAGATAATCTGGGTTACTACCAAGATGACAAAGCTTGTAGCTCCCACTGAATTACAGATAATTACAATAATTCATTATTCAGTAATTACAACACAATGCTCCCACTGGATTTGACAACATTATAAGTGTTTCATAACCAGTAAAAGCAAATAGTGTGCTATTTACTTTCCTACACCTTTGAGAAAACCCATACGTAACAATTACTTAGGTACTAAAAGAATGTATTCTACTTTGTAAATGATGGACTATCCATCAATGCAATTAACTTGAAAAATTGGGCGTGCAATTTCTTCCTTAATAGGTCTACCATCCCCACAATGGTATGTAGCACCTTTAAATGAACAAAACAAAACAACTAGATAAAATATACTAGTTTGTCTTTTACCATTTTGCGATAATTAGTCTAGCTTCTAATTTAATAACTCATAAAAAGTTACACATGTTTTCCAGTTAACCAAATGTCATATTTGTTATATGAGAATTCAATTACCGAAAGAGAGTAATGAAATCTCTATGGAAAATGTGCATTTCTCTTAACTATTAAAGGTTGCTATGAGTTATGTATTTAGAATTTAGACAATTCTAATTTTCCTATCACATCTTTCTCATTCATGAAAAAGAATAGGATTAAGTCTCACGCTTCTCTCATGGAAAGGAGACTAGGTTTATCCTTTTAGTAAAATTGACTCTAACCAAAACCCCCTATGGGTGTAGATCAATTTACCAATAAAAGAATATCCCACGTTTACGGTTTAATGTTGCATTAATACCCTAAAAGGATTTACAAAATTCAATTTTAGTATTTTTGATAATACAATCTTTAAGAAAATTAAATACCCATTGGTTTATATTCATATAAACCATAGAATTTTCTTAAAGCTATGATCCTAATTGACATAATTCAATTACATCAGTTGATCTGCTAGTAATGAAAGTATTCAACAAGATAATTGTTGTCACACAGGCTATTGTCAATCTTAGGCAGGTTAGGTAGTATGTGAGTTTAGTGGTTGTTTATTGATAGTCCTATCCAAGGTATCCATTATTACAAGAGAAAATCTCATTATACGGTGTGGAGAGGGTGAATTGTACATTGACAAAATAGTGTCAAGTCATGGTGTATTGTTATTCCTAGTCGTGGATAGAGATGCTTGATTCAGTTCTAAGGTTTGGTTTAGTGAGAAACGGTGTTTTGGATCACTATTACGTCCTAGTCAAGCTAATACTCTCAAAGAATTAGTTGAAGGATTAGGCAATTGTCCCAAAGATAGTTGCTCGGGTTGCTCCGTAAGGTCTTAAGACTTTCGTTAAGTTATAAGTCAGCCCATTGTATGTTCCTAGCCCTTGTCAAAAGTTTTATTGGTCTCTTTATTGCTTACTTCCATCGAGGGGTCCTCCTCGTATTGTTAAGATCTTATTACCATAAGGTACGCGGACGAGTTTCTCATTGTAGATGATTGTGGTATTTCAGTAACCAGACCATACTAAGAAAAAGAATGTCTATGCCTCAAGTTCGGTGGGCACTAGGTCGATGTCTTAAGGGTATCTAGTAGGTTTAGGGTGCAACCTCGAAAGATGACGCCAGTTCCTATTAGCAGTCAGATGGCTAGTTCGGTGGTACACTTAATACTTAACGCGGAAGGTAAAGTCTTGAAGGATGCTGCTGATTGCTACTAGCAATCAGTTGATTGATTCAGTAGCGTACTTAGTGTTAAATGCGGAAGGTACGCTTTCGATTAAGGGACTGAATGTAATCGTCAACATGATTGACACCATTTTTTTTTTTTTTTTTTTTTTTTTTTTTTGGTGAAAGTATGTCTTAGTCACCCTTGGGGTTATGAGTCATTCGGTAGTAATCGAATTTAGAGGTTGTCTGTTTGATGGTGGAATTTTCGAATTTGGAAGAGGTGAAGTCAAGCGCAATGTCATAAGGTTAAGTTTCGTATGAATTCTTATGGTCATAATCGTAGGTTATCCCGTTGGTAGGTTGCCCTCTGATGGTTAGTGGTGTAACTTTACCTCTCGAATTGGAATGTGATGCGAGACAAGGCTGAATTTATGTGACAAGGTTAGGTAGAAGTCTATCTGGTTACTGTGTTTACTAGTATGAATACCCATAAGTTGCACTTCTTTTGTTACTCACGTGAGTTTGTGATTTTTCGAGAATGGAAATAGAAAATTTGACTTTGATAAATTTAAGGCAACCATTCTTAGCATAGCATGATCCTACCTGAATTATACATAGGTGATCAGGCTTTGTATAATTAAGGTCCAACGAAGCAATGCTGAGTTTAGTTATTAGAAAATATCGGTCCTTCTGTTTGCGAGGTTACAACATAAAATACTTTTCAAGGAATTAAATAGTTCAGGGGGTGATTATAGAATATTTTGTAAAGTAATGGCGAAATAGTTTGTAGAGTAATAGTAACGCAGTTTTTATTGCTTAAATAGACAGTGGCTAAAGCAATCCACAGGGGAGTAAAATAGTTTTATAAGGTGTTAGCAAAACTTGTAGGATAATTGTAACATAGTTTACAAAATGTTAGTGAAGTCATTTGTTGGTTTATGAAATAGTAGTCAGGTAGCGAATCGGTTTATTACATGCTAATAATATGGTTTTTAAATTAATTTGTGAATTAGTTTAATAGGAAAACCAAGGTTGTTAGGATCGCGATCCTGCTCGTAGGATCGTACGATCCTACACACACAAAACGAGCAGGATCGTTACGGGATCGTAATTCAGGTAGGATCGTTACAGGATCGTGGGATCGCTCTTAGGATCGTGAACGATCCGATCCTGTTGGTAACCCTTTTTTCATGTAGGATCGTTACAGAATCGTGGGATCGCTCGTAGGATCGTAGGATAGTGAACGATCCGATCCTGTTTTTTTTTTACTTTTTTTGAGACGAAGGTTTTTAAAAATGGTTTGTATACATATGTAAAGGAAAAGCCGAAAACGATCCTAGGTAGGATCCGATCCTACGATCCCGATCTTGCAAAGCCGAAAATGATCCTAGGTAGGATCCCGATCCTGACAACCTTGAGGAAAACAATTCATTGTTTATAAGATAGTAGTAAAGTCACAAATTTGATTTTTATGATATAGTGGTAGGGCAGTTCATAGGACAACGGCAAAATGGTTTGTAGGATATTTGAAAACAGTTTGTGTGTTCATAGCGACACGGTTTATTATTTTATTAGGGGGTAGCAAGGTAACCAACTGGTTTATAATATGAATACAAATAGTTGAAAAATGATAACAAAGCGGTTTATTCGGTGGTAAAGTAGTTTGTAAGAGAGTGACAAAATGATTGATGAGATAGTGACAAACAGTGTATTTTTTTTTTCTTTTTTTTAGCGAAATGGTTTATAAGGTGATAGTAATGGTTTCACAAGATAATAGCAAAACCGTCTGTAAGGTGTTTACAAAATGGTGGCCAAAACAGTTTTTAAATAGGTAATACAGTTTATAAGACGAAGACTAAAAATTGTTGTAGAATAGTTATGAACTAGGTGGTAACAAAACAGATTTATATGGTACTTAGCAAACCATTTTATAGGATGTAGGAGTCTATAGGGTATCACCCGAATATTTTACGTGTTATAAGTAAATTAATTTAGAACAGGGTAGTAATGTATTTTCGTAAAGCGGTTGAAAAGATGGTGAAGAAATGGGGAGTGAAATAGACAAGAGTTATAATAACATGGTAGCAACAAAAGATAGGGAATTCATTGGATGGAGACGTACATAATACAACGAGATTAACTCAATCATGATGAGATTGGAATAAGTCGTGATAAGAGTCAATCATAATAAGGGTGAATCACGACAGCCATAATATATAATCATAACATGTGTAGATACAATTACAACACACATGAATATAAGATGGAAAATATCGGCTTACATAAACCGATATCATATCATAGCATAACCATACCACATGTCCGAAAATAACTTGCTATGGTTTGTCATACAACAAAATACCGCTAGTGTCATTATTATGGCCACACATCCCGTGGCTAGGATAATAGGAGCTACTGATGATAATAGTCTAGTCTATGAGTTTCCTGGTGCTCCTCTGGGTGGAAGGCATCATCAGGGTCAAATCCCTGTTCGGGAACGGGTGGTGCAAGGTCGAGAATCTCTGGTAAGGGATCGAGTAAGTGAACTGGGGAAGCTGGTACTGACATAATGCCCTACAATTGGCATATGAGGTCAAAATTAATAAAAAGTTTATATAAATAATCTTTTATATAAAGAAATGGTGATCGAAAGTAAATCAAGTATATATAAATGTCCTTTTTATAAATACGTGTGTATATAAATATTATTTATATAGACAAGTGTGATAGTGTATAGAATAAGTGTTCGTGAAGTGTAAGCGCACGGAGAGTGTAAGGCAATGCAAAGTATTTAAAATATAAAAAGCGGTTATAGTCTAGGTCTAAAAGAAATGCGACCTGGTTCTCTATAGCCATGGCTTTGGTACCAATCTGTAACACCCCCAAAATATTGCAGCGGAATGTAATATCATGGGGTGCTACTTATTAGTACAACAGTCATAATCATAGAAAACGACTCTAAATGAGACATTTTTAAAAGTTTATCATTCGATCAAAATAAAACATCAGAGTTACAAGAGGTCCCAAATAATTTTAGAAAACATAATGTATTAACATAAAAGTTTTCAAGAGTTTATCGAATGATAACAAAATGCAAACCTTCAAAATATTCTCCGTGCGACTTCATGTTAGCCAAATACCTTAAGGACCTGAGATAAAACATGCTAAAAAGTCAACACAAAGGTTGAGTGAATTCACAGGTTTATAAATAATTAATTGACCACAAGATTTCAGAGTTAAAGTAATAATTGCAACGAATACAATTATGGGTAAATAGTAAATATTGCACTAAGCTCACGAACTCAAACGGTAACTAATATCATAGAATGATATGATATTAATAATGCCCTAAAAGGTAATTTGCCATATTATCTAATTTCTCAATATTATGTGTCCGTTTGACCTACAGTTATCAAGTGAGCGCTACTCACCCGGACAGGCTCGTCATGCCCAATATGCATATTCATAATATTAGCGTTCACTCAGTATGTAATTAATGGTTTATGATGTTAGGGACTTATTTCTGGCAACAAATGTACCTAGGCGATAATACTTTCTGGTAAGCATACAGTTTAAAGCACTTGTGTCCAAATTGTAAAATAGCATGTATCTCCCCCAATGGGTTTATAAACAGTTTAAAGAGTTAAAATAGGGCTATGAACTCACCGTAAGCAACAGTAAATAGCAAGGTGCAAATAAAGTGACGAGTAAGCTGAGAAGTCCTACGAGCAACCTAGACATAATATGTTGCGTCTTAGGTTTTTAAAATAATATAATATGGATGAAAGAAAGTTTTATATATTTATTATATCAATCATGCAATTGTACATAGAGTTTTTAAGGTTTATAAAGTGATAGGGACTAAAATTGACAAGTTATGAAAGTGTTACGAGCCCCAATATATAAGTTGTCTGAGGTTCGGGTTTTTATGATATTTCTATAGTTCCAGTATCCTATTGTGTCGATATGTGGTCAAATTGGTCTATAGATAAATTATCGGGTTTATTCCCGAAAGTGGGTTCTACCACTTCGGGTAAATGTAAAATTTATCAAGTGTTTAATATAATTATAGTCGACCAAATTTCATTTTTATAAAATTGTTCATATCAATAGTATTATCATTTAATAATGTTTAAAGATATTATAAAATATATTTTACAATTTTTAAGTAAATTTGATAAGTTATAAAGTTTTTAGATTTAGTGTGGGTTTTTATAAAAAGTCGGTATTTAATATTAAAAATTCCGTTTTTCCTAAACCGTAAGGAGTTATACTTCAAATTTTATATTTACGAAAAGGTATTTAAGTGTAATAATCAGATTTTTGGGTCCTACTGCTCTGAAAATTATATAACTTAAGTGAAATTACCATTTTACCCTAATATGTCAAGTCTGATCGGGACAACACCTAACAGTCCCACCGTTTTTGCGATAAGTTGAGTTTCGTAACTTCTTTTTATGTGGGGTTTTAGACTATGTTCAAGTTAATGTGTTACCTACAACTTTTATGTTTTGAGCAACAGAGGGTTCAATACAAAGTTATAGACTTTTTAGCCATTCAAATCTGGTGTGCGTTTTTCGACGACATTTTCCGTTTATTTTCTAATTAATTCATCGGGTATCGTCTCACGACCAAATACAGGGAAAATTGAAGCTAAGAGATAGATCTACAGCCCCTTATTTTTACCTAAGTCTCAAAGTGTACTGATTAAGTGCAGTAATTATGAAAACAGTCCCTGGTCCAAATGGTCTTTGCAAACTTAGTCCCAATCATAGTTTTAGGTATTTTAAGCTATGTACAATGCATAAATTAATACAACAAGCATAAGAAATATGAAAAATACATGAAATGATATATAGATCAGTAGTGAAATGGAAATTATTATGTGGTTTCTTACACAAATGAGATGAAATACAAGAGAAATCAAGATGAAAGAGCACTAGATCTTCAAGATGAGCACATAAACTAGCCAAGAAATTTGATGGTGATGGTGTTTATGTGCTTATGATACCACGACAACAACAAGAGAGGAAGAGCAAAACTCATCTAGTTTTGAGATCTAGAATGAGTGGTTTGCATGTGTGTAGTTGGTTTTGTGTTTAAATATAGGTGGTTTTGATGTGGCGGAGAATATAGAAGAGAAAATGAGACATATGTCTCATGCCTTATGCAAAATTCGGCCACCTCATGTATGAGGTGGTGTAGTTGGCTTATTTAGTATTATTTTATTTAAGAGGTACCATTTAGTGTATAGTTTGATTCCGGTAATTGCAATCGTGGAGTTTTTAAGACGTGAAACTTAAAATCTGGTAACGTAAAAATACAAAACTTATAAAAATATTAAAACTTGACATCAAAACCTATTTTGATATTTTAGATGATCCTTGAGCTTGTTGGGTGATTACTTGATGTTTAAAATTGAAAATGTAGATTGAAAACGTGTAGAACGCGAAATGTACAAAGTTTAATTAAAAATGCAAAAGTGAAAATGGGATATTTAAAATATGATTGTAAGAAACCAAAATGAATAAAAGTAGATATATTGAGTATTGTTGGGTGTCGGTTTGAGTTAAATGTACGTTTAATGAAGTACGCGGAATAACCTATCTAGTTATCTGTAATAGTGAATTTACTTAAAATAAAAAAAATATTAAGTAAAATTAAATAATTAAATAATGACCTCAAAATTATGAATTGTTACAATTGTCGAACAATAATTGGCAAACAATTCCCAATTCCTAGATCTTTGTGGGATTTATATTGGCAAACAATTTCCAATATAAGCATGTTTTATCCCAATCTTATGCCTTGATTCCAAGCTCTCACTTACAACTCAATTTAATTCGTCTAATTTAAAAACTGCAAATTAACATAGTTTCATTACATCAGTTGATCTGATAGTAATGAAAGTATGAATTTACCTTTCCATTGTAATCTAGTCTAAGCTCTCACATGACGTAAATCACAACTTCAAGTGTTTTTTTATTAGATGGCATTAACTTAATTTTAAAGGGTACTAGTTTTTTTGTTTATAATCAAAATATGTACGAAGAAACATGCATACATCTTCATATCATAAGTTTAATAAAACCTTTTTATTTACTAATTCATTAAGATCAAATGTACAAACGTTTTCAATTGAGGTATTGGGTTCACCAATCAAAGAATTTACCTTTAATTATCGTCCATTATATCGTACTTTTGCATAAGTCTAAAGACTTAGTGTTTCGGATAATTACCACAAAGTGGCACATGGAATTAAAGCTAATTCACCCTTAAGGTGATTTTGTACATAAAATAGTCGTACTTGGTAGCTCCAATTTGACGCACAAAGGAGCGTAGATGTTGACATAAATAAATGCCTAAAAACATTATCAATATTTATTCATATCTCTATGTTTTGATGATCACAAAATGTAAACTCATTAAAACATAAACTTATAAATTAAACAAGTACTTAGTTGTAAATATTCACTTCCTGATGCGCGTGATGTGTCGTTGCGGTTTAGCAGTTTTAATGCCTATTCAAGTTTTAAATTTATATTTAGCCGACTTATCAATAACACACACACTTAACGAGCAGTGTACCCGGTCAGTATGAAGATAATGGTAAGTAGAGTGTCGATCACTAAGAGTGGAACGTATTATCTAGTTATTCTAATCAGTATTTTAATATCCTAACGCAAGGGGGTTTCAGCCTGAGAGATTGGCACGGTTTTGTTTGCAATTAAATAATAAAATAAACAAATAGGCACGAATCAGCAAGTAGCACACACGTACACAGATAGATACTAGAGACAATAAGAGGGCTGTCCTTATGATTAAGTAGATTGTCACTTGTTTTATTGATAGCTTTATATGAAGTGTATGTAATTAACCCTTTCTCGTTGGTCCTATTCTCATCGGCGAGTAAACCCTTAATGATTACTTATGTCTAAAAGTTATTCCTAAGTGATCAATTTAGAAACAACCGTGGGAGCCACATCTTGTCCCGCAGTCGGATGCCCGCAAGCCACTAATAAACACAGAGGTTATCAATGCACTAATAAGTAGTAACCAAAGACATCAACATATAAACTTTAATTGATGGGAAAGCAAGTATTAAAGGGAGTGCAATCTTTCGTTGTCACATTACACAAGCCACCAATCCTGATGAATTAAAGTTTGCTAACACAATAAAACAAAACTACTTAATGAATTAAATACATGCAGCACCTTCTTACAGCTCTTGTATCTTCGATTTGGGTGTGTCTTGTGCTGCCTCCTTGACTGAATTCGTCCTCCTGTTCTGCTGTCCGAACTTCGGTTTTTGGGTTTCGAACTCTTAACTCGTCTGGTCTACGGGGTATTTATAGTTTCTGTCTGAGGGAAGATGCGGCGCATCTACTTAAGTAGATGCGGCGCATGTACTTAACTTCGCGTGGGGTCCAAGATTATAATATTCAGGAATATTCGTACACCGCCAGAAGATGCGGCGTAACCCTTTATTAGATGCGGCGCATGTCCTCTTGTATCTTGGATCGTATCTGGTGATATCTTGATAGAGATGCGGCGCATTTCGAGAGTGAGATGCGGCGCATCTGGAGCAGAATTGACTTGATCTTGTCCATGTCAGTAGACTTCCACTTTATGCACGTTTTGCTCCATTATTAGTCCATAATCGCTAAGTTTCACCAAATGCTTGTTTTTACCTGAGAATTACAAAAGTAAACGATTAAGTATCAATCCTCATACATAATATAGTAAAACAAGTCAAATTAATAGGATAAATGATAGTAATAAAATGTACTTATTTGAGTTCATCAAATATCCCCCCACTTGAACTTTACTTGTCCCCAAGTAAACCTTAGAATTTCATTTATGAAAATGTATCCTAAAAGATGTTAGGATTTATTTTTATATTTAAGCATGTATTCATTTATTTCATAATCACACAACTAAACACTTAACGAATTAGAAGTAAAATAAAATAAGTCGATAAAAGCAAATCTAATCGTTTAACTGTCCAGTCGCGACGAATATTCTATCATAAGCTTGGCAAGTATACACATCTCCACCACTAAAGCTAAGGAATAACAAGTCTAAAGCGGTAAAAAGGGTTTTTAGGCTAAAGGGTTAATTATTCTTATTTACACTATCGATCTCAAATTCCAGAAAAGGCGACAAAATCACAAATACATGATCGAATCCACGAACACGATACTTGCAATTGCTCAAATCCTTAACTCCAATAGGCTAAAGATAGGTCCAAACTTCACCAATAATAATATATCAAAAAGGGCGACAAAATCATAAATACATAGCCGAATCCACGACTACGATACTTAAGATTGCTCAAATCCCTAATCTCAATAAATCAAAGGTTCGGTTGGATAAAGAACAATACAGGGTATGGATAACATTTGGGATATAAATTGGTGTAAAAATAAAAATAAACAAAACAAAACAAATAAATTAAAATCCTAAGTGTGGTTAATCACTATCCCAACCATCCCATGAATAAGACTCATATCATCGAATAACTCACGCTTTAACACTTGAAACACACGCTTTAGGTAGACACGAATTATACTCAACAAAATCTTAATCAAAGAATAAACCTTAATTGGCGTTCCCATAACTGCCAATTCCCATTCAATCATAGATATAATACAACAAATAGTGGTGATATCGACCACTTACATAACTCTACATCGTTGGCTTAAAATAAACATCCAACTCTTTTTTCTTTCTTTTTCTTTTCTTATTTTTTTTCGATTTTTTTTTTTTTTTTTTTTTTTTTTTTTTTTTTTTTTTTTTTAACTTGAAACATAAACATAGATGTGTAAAATTTCACCACATCACTACAACTTTCTTTCCGGATAATTTTTCTATACTTTTCATACTTCAGAAATAACGGTAATAGTGAAAGTAGTAAACACACGAAAAATAAACTCAAAAATATACAATATTTACTTTCACTCCAATTTGCAATGTGCAATTTCCCGACCTAACCATAGATAATGAATTACGCACGCGAACACAGGTAATGTAAGGAAACACACTCTGCCTATAGCAATTAACCAACTACGGATTCTAATCTACAGGGTAGGCTAAGGTGTAAGGGTGTAACGAAACATTTTAAACATAGGTGTAAGAAACGAAAGGAATGGCTCTGAGGGTTTTTCTAGGGGTATCTTACTCTAAAAATGAGAGTAACAAAAGGTTTTATACGGGGGTTAACTAACCAGTGTAGTTAGCTAATAACACATAACATATAAAGGCTATTTGGGTGTAATCCTAGAATTTTACCAAGTTAGACAAGTCATTCCAATTATATAAATAATACTCATTATGGTGGTCTCGAATAGTATACAAGCCAAGTTCTAAAGTTTACAAGTCACCGGCACACTCATAGATTTGTGAATTTTGAAAAATCACAATTTTTGAAAATAACGTCTTGTGTGCAGTTATGCAACTTAGATCTTAAACAAAAACATGCTAAAAAAATTTTAAGTTTGATATATTAAGCACATTTTAAGCATAATTTTTGAAAAAGTTGGACAAGTAAGTGTTAAGTGTTCTAATTCTCCTATCCCCCCACTTAAGTTAAACAACGTCCTCGTTGTTTGTATAAAAGGTTAAAAACTGGAAATAAAAGAATTAGAACGGAAAAACTCCCCTGAGATTTGCTCGGTATGATCCTCCATTAGTATAAGAGCAAAAATCATCTTTCTTGTGGATTAGAACGTTAAAACTTCATACTTGATGTATCCACAGGAAATCCAGGAAACTATAATACCACCAACACTTTAAAACACACCTAAGATAAGAAAGGTTCAACTTGCATAACACATTAGTAGTTAGGAAAAATAAAACTTAAAAATTAAAACTGAAAAATCATCAGGTCAGTCGATGCGCCGTATCTTATTGAAGAAGATACGCCGTATCGAGCCTGGAATAAATACGGATCAGAATAAAGATGCGCCGCATCCTTAACCAGGGATGCGCCGCATTAAAATAAACTGATAAATAGTTTTAAAGTCGAAAAATAAAAATGCAGAAAAATAAAATAAAATAAGATATGACCATTGCAGAGGATGCGTCGCATCTCAGGACTGAGATGCGCCGTATCTTCGTGCGGCCTGGACTGACTCGACACAGAAAACAGAATAATAAAAGATAAATCCGGGTTGTCTCCCGGTAAGCACTTGTCTTTATTCCAGAGTCTTCAAGTTAGACTCACGTTCAGCACTTTATTCCAATACGTCGGGTTCAAACTCCACCACCTCATTCTCATTATCCTCGATTCTATTATCAAAGTATTTCTTCACACGTTGCCCGTTCACTTTGAATATATAACCATTTTTATCGCATATTTCAATAGTTCCATATGGATACACTTTCTTGACAACGAACGGTCCCGTCCATCTTGATTTAAGTTTACCAGGATACATCTTTAATCTGGAATTAAATAGTAGCACTTTCTCTCCAATAGCAAACGTTTTATCCCCACGTAACCTCGAGTCATGCCATCTTTTAGTTCTTTCTTTGTAGATCTTAGTATTTTTGTAGGCCTCATCTCTTAGTTCATAGAGTTCATTAAGTTCCATGAAACGGTCCTTCGTTGCAGCTTCCATATCCATATTACAATTTGTCAAAGCCCAATATGCACTTTGTTCAATTTCGACCGGTAGGTGGCATGCTTTTCCGTATACAAGACGAAATGGAGTGCATCCCGTTGGTGTCTTATAGGCTGTACGGAATGCCCATAAAGCATCATTTAACTTATCAGACCACCCTTTAGGATTATACCTAGTCGTTTTTTCAAGAATTCGTTTTATAGCTCTATTGGTTACTTCAGTTTGACCATTTGATTGAGGATGGTATGCGGTGGAAACCCTATGATATACTCCATATTTTTGCAAGGCTTTTCCCAGATGGTGATTACAAAAGTGCGTTCCCCTATCACTAATTAATGCTTTAGGAATTCCAAATCTAGAGAACAAATTTTGCAAAAATTTAAGTACTACCTTGCTGTCGTTTGTTGGAGACGCTTGCGCTTCGACCCATTTTGATACGTAATCAACAGCAACTAAAATATATTTATTACCTTTAGATTCAGGAAACGGTCCCATGAAGTCTAATCCCCATATGTCGAAAACTTCACATACATGGATATAGTTTTGCGGCATTTCGTTCTTTGATGTAATATTTCCAGATCGTTGACACGCATCACATCCTTTTATATAATCTTTCGCATCCTCCAACATAGTGGGCCAGTAAAATCCCGCATCCAGGATCTTTCTTCTTGTGATGACTGGACCGTGATGTCCCCCTGTTGGCCCTGAATGGCAATGTGCCAATATTGCAGGAATGTCATCACCATCTACGCATCTTCGTATAATATTGTCAGGACATAATTTAAAGGCATAAGGTTCATCCCAAATATACTCGCTAGAGCGAGTTATAAACCTCCTTTTCTCGTCGGATGTTAGCCCTTTTAGAATTTCATTTGCAACAATAAAGTTTATAAAATCGGCGTACCAAGGTCCATTATTATTGCTCTTAATTCCTACCATCATAAGGTGTTCATCAGGGAAGTCATCAGCTATTTCCCTTTCGTCAAGCACCTCCATATCAGGGTTTTCAAGTCTAGATAAGTGGTCAGCAGCTAGATTTTCGGCACCCTTTTTATCTTTAATTTCAATATCGAATCCTTGGAGCAATAAAACCCACCTAATAAGCCTTGGCTTGGCATCCTGTTTATTGAACAAATACTTCAAAGCAGAATGGTCAGTGTAAACCATAGTTTTTGACAATATAAGATACGATCTAAATTTATCGAATGCAAAAACTACTGCTAAAAGTTCTTTTTCCGTGGTGGTGTAGTGTTCTTGGGCATTATTCAATGTTTTGCTAGCATAATAAATTGGCTTAAATTTCTTATCTATCTTTTGGCCAAGTACGGCTCCAACAGCATAATCACTAGCATCACACATTAGTTCAAAAGGCAGATTCCAATCCGGCGAAATTATAATGGGTGCAGAAGTTAGTTTTTCTTTAAGTATATTAAATGCCTTTTTGCAATCTTCAGAAAAATCAAACTTTGCATCCTTTAGCAATAATTGGGTCATAGGCCTAGATATTTTGAAAAATCCTTTATGAATCTACGATAAAATCCAGCGTGCCCTAAAAAACTTCTAACGCCTTTTACGTTAGTGGGGTAAGGTAGTTTAGCAATTACATCAATTTTAGCTTTATCGACTTCTATACCTTTCCCAGAAATCTTATGTCCTAACACAATTCCCTCTCTAACCATAAAGTGACATTTTTCCCAATTAAGAACAAGGTTAGTTTCTTCACACCTAGCAAGCATTTTATCAAGTTTAAAGAGACAATCACTAAATGAGTTACCGAACACCGAGAAGTCGTCCATGAAGACTTCCATAAAGTCTTCTACCATATCATGGAAGATAGCCGTCATACAACGTTGGAAAGTAGCAGGGGCGTTGCATAATCCGAACGGCATTCTCCTATAGGCGAAGGTTCCATAAGGGCAGGTGAAAGTCGTCTTCTCTTGATCCTCGGGGGCAATGGGTATTTGGAAGAAACCTGAAAAACCATCCAAAAAACAATAATAATCATATCCTGACAGTCTTTCTAACATTTGATCAATAAATGGAAGAGGGAAGTGATCTTTTCGCGTAGCATCATTGAGTTTGCGGTAGTCGATGCAAACTCTCCATCCGGTAACGGTTCTTGAAGGGATTAGCTCATTGTCGTCATTGAGTACTACCGTCATTCCTCCTTTTTTCGGCACAACGTGGATAGGATTGACCCACGAGCTGTCGGAAATTGGGTAGATAAGTCCGGAGTCAAGTAGCTTTACGATTTCATTTTTTACCACATCTTGGACTTTTGGATTCAAACGCCTTTGAGGTTGGATAGTTGGTTTGAATTCATCCTCCATAAGGATTTTATGTGTACAAAATGACGGGCTAATTCCCTTAATGTCATACATACTCCATGCTAATGCTCCTCTTCGTTTATATAGTACCTGCAAAAGAGACTCTTTTTCTTTTGGCGTTAAGTCAGATGCAATAATAACGGGTGAATTAGTATTTCCGTTTAAATAAGCATATTCTAAAGTAGAAGGAAGATCCTTAAGCACAGGTTTAACATTATCAATTTCAGTAGCACTAGCGGAATAAACCTGTTCTTTAATTGTATCGCTGCTGTCATCAGATAGATGCGCCGCATCGAGGTTTTCGATGCGCCGCATCGCGTTACATACAGCAGAATCAGCAGCAAAATTATAATTATTAGTATTCTCATCAACTTGATCTTCTATAGCAATTGTGTTTTCTAAATTTTTAAGCAGAAAAGAATCAAGCAAATTATTTTTTAACAATCTCTGAGTAAATTGATTAATCGTGTCATCAGAAACATCGATGTTATAGCATTCATCATCATCGGAATTATCTTTACTCATAGATTGTTCCATGTTAAACTCAACCTCATCTTTTCCTATGGTAAGAGTTATTTTTTTATTAAAAACATCAATCATCGCCCTAGCAGTGGCTAAAAATGGTCTTCCTAATATTATAGGAGTTCTAGAATTTTCAGGCATATCAAGGATAACAAAGTCGATAGGTAATTCAAATTTATCAACTTTTATTAATATATTTTCCGCTATTCCTAATGGGTATTGTATGGACCTATCAGCTAGTTCTAAGCACATCCTAGTAGGTTTTGGTTCACCAAGACCTAATTTATCATACATAGAAGAAGGCATAAGACTTATACTAGCTCCTAGGTCGGCTAAGGCATTTTCAATATGCAAATTTTTAATTTGACAAGGAATAGTGAAACTCCCTGGATCTTTTTCTTTAGATGGAAGTTTGTTGAGCAATGCCGCTGAGCTTCTTTTTCCCATTGTGATGGTGCAAGCCTCTTCGAGTTTAGACTTGTTTGTAAGCAAGCTTTTCAGATATTTAGCATATTTCGGCATTTGCACTAGGGCTTCCATAAATGGTATGCTTAGCTGCAGCTGCTTGAGATTCTCCAGGAACTTCTTTTGATAGGCATCTTCTTTCTCTTTCCTCACCCTATGTGGGAAGGGTGGTGTTGATCGTTTAGGTTCAACAGAAGGTTCTCTTCTAATTACAGGTTCTGGATCAGTCTCATTTGGTTGCTCTTGCTCAGGTGGTAAAGAATCAGGGGAAATTTTATTTGTACCGTCATCCTCGGGTGTTTCTCCGATTTGAAAGGTTGACTTTCCGCCTCTAGTTGTAATTCCTTTCAGATCGTGCCTTACCAAAAGAACCTTGTTAAGTACTGTTGACAATTGGTGCACTTCAATTGCCAAACCATTGATCAAATTGTTTTGTTCCTTAAGTAATAGCTCATGACTGCCTTTGAATTCGGTGATAAAGTTCCTTGCCTCATGATATTCTTGTTCATTGGCTTGAGCGATTAGTAGTGCAAACTCTTCCATAGTAAGGTTTCTTTGAGGTCTTCCGAACCAGTTTGGGAAAATATTGAACATTGATCCTGAAAATTAAGAACAAGAAGATTTCAAAGTAAAAGCTTCCAAGTATAAGGGTAAGTCAGAATATTTTCCGTTCGGAAATTAGAAAAGAATAAGAGTTGCTGATATCTGCAGACGATGCGCCGTATCCAAAAAGTTGGATACGCCGTATCTTAATACGTTAAAAATTTAATCAGACTTTATCCAGAAAATAGATACGCCGCTTTGAATTTATGAATGCGCCGTATCGAATTAATCAATCAAAAATCAACTTATCTAATTAAAATTAAATGCGTCGTATTAACGAAAGTTAATGCGCCGTATTTTCATTACGTTTAAAAATAAAAGATTTTTGATTCAGTAAGATGCGCCGTATCGACAGAGATCGATACGCCGTATCTGTTTAATAATTCGCAAACTGTTTTTAATTAAAATAACAGATACGCCGTATCTTCAAAAGAAGATGTGTCGTATGGCGTTAATGTTTTAGAAAATTTTTTATCAAAAACAGATACGCCGTATCTGCGAAAGCAGATGCGTCGTATTACTTTATCGCTTAGAAAAATTTTTTTATTAAAAACAGATACGCCGTATCTTGGGGAAAAGATGCGTCGTATCGAATTAATTAAACGCGTTGTATTAAAAAAATTGAACGCAATACGCCGTATCTGAGAGATCAGATGCGCCGTATCGTTCGATTTAGCACAGTACAACGATAGCAGAACAGAAAATACGAAAAATAAAAAACAAATAAAACACACGAAACAAAAATAAAACACACAAAAATAGCAAACAAATAACACAAAGCAAATAACACACAATACAACAAATATGCAAAATAGTACAATGATGCAATTAATCTAATAAAAAGAAAAACAAATCAAGATACACCACGAGTATTTTAATTAGGTTTTTCTATTAAAATACTAAATCAAATTAACAGATAATAACAATTCACTCCCCGGCAGCGGCGCCAAAAACTTGATGCGCGTGATGTGTCGTTGCGGTTTAGCAGTTTTAATGCCTACTCAAGTTTTAAATTTATATTTAGCCGACTTATCAATAACACACACACTTAACGAGCAGTGTACCCGGTCAGTATGAAGATAATGGTAAGTAGAGTGTCGATCACTAAGAGTGGAACGTATTATCTAGTTATTCTAATCAGTATTTTAATATCCTAACGCAAGGGGGTTTCAGCCTGAGAGACTGGCACGGTTTTGTTTGCAATTAAATAATAAAATAAACAAATAGGCACGAATCAGCAAGTAGCACACACGTACACAGATAGATACTAGAGACAATAAGAGGGCTGTCCTTATGATTAAGTAGATTGTCACTTGTTTTATTGATAGCTTTATATGAAGTGTATGTAATTAACCCTTTCTCGTTGGTCCTATTCTCATCGGCGAGTAAACCCTTAATGATTACTTATGTCTAAAAGTTATTCCTAAGTGATCAATTTAGAAACAACCGTGGGAGCCACATCTTGTCCCGCAGTCGGATGCCCGCAAGCCACTAATAAACACAGAGGTTATCAATGCACTAATAAGTAGTAACCAAAGACATCAACATATAAACTTTAATTGATAGGAAAGCAAGTATTAAAGGGAGTGCAATCTTTCGTTGTCACATTACACAAGCCACCAATCCTGATGAATTAAAGTTTGCTAACACAATAAAACAAAACTACTTAATGAATTAAATACATGCAGCACCTTCTTACAGCTCTTGTATCTTCGATTTGGGTGTGTCTTGTGCTGCCTCCTTGACTGAATTCGTCCTCCTGTTCTGCTGTCCGAACTTCGGTTTTTGGGTTTCGAACTCTTAACTCGTCTGGTCTACGGGGTATTTATAGTTTCTGTCTGAGGGAAGATGCGGCGCATCTACTTAAGTAGATGCGGCGCATGTACTTAACTTCGCGTGGGGTCCAAGATTATAATATTCAGGAATATTCGTACACCGCCAGAAGATGCGGCGTAACCCTTTATTAGATGCGGCGCATGTCCTCTTGTATCTTGGATCGTATCTGGTGATATCTTGATAGAGATGCGGCGCATTTCGAGAGTGAGATGCGGCGCATCTGGAGCAGAATTGACTTGATCTTGTCCATGTCAGTAGACTTCCACTTTATGCACGTTTTGCTCCATTATTAGTCCATAATCGCTAAGTTTCACCAAATGCTTGTTTTTACCTGAGAATTACAAAAGTAAACGATTAAGTATCAATCCTCATACATAATATAGTAAAACAAGTCAAATTAATAGGATAAATGATAGTAATAAAATGTACTTATTTGAGTTCATCACTTCCACAACTAAAATCACTTAAGGTATGAATGAACTAATGCTTAATGCATCATATGATCAAAGGAACATTTTCTTTATTTCTAAACTTTTTATAAAATGTCAAAAACATTTTATATATTTTTGAAAAACAATTTTGGTATTAAATAAAAATGTTTAATCTTTTATAAAAACATGAATTCAAATTTTTAACCAAAATCAGTAAAAATGTTCCAGAAAAAACCTTCCACACAAAAGGACAAATCTGGGCAACGTTCAGAAAATTTTACTAGGCGGCCCCCTTAATTATTAAGGGGGCCGGCTAGTAAAATTAAGGGGACCGCCCCCCTATTTAAGGGGGCCGGCCACGCTCCAGTAGGCTCCAGCTGTCCAGATTTTTCTCCTATAAATACCAGCCTTCCCCTGGATTTTTACTACCCTTTTGCACTAAAACTTTCTGTTGTAGATCTCATTTCATATCTTAGAAAAACCTTTGATCATGTAATCTTAAGCATTGGTTTCCAAGTGATCCAAGCTTCCACCATCCAAGTGCAAAAGAAGAATACTTCTATCAATCAAGATTAGAAGTATTACAACTTAGTATCATCTTGTTACTTAAGTTGTGTGTTCAACAAAGTTTGTAAATCATTCATTCATTTGTATGTAAGGTGTGTGTTGTAGATTAATGTTGTGTGTAAGTAGTGAAGATGTTGTATAAGTAGTTGTGGTATAGAAGTTGTGAGGTCAAAGTGTAGAAGTCGTGAAGCCGTTGTGTAGAAGTCGTAAACCCGTGGTGTAGAAGTTGTGAAGCCATAGCTTAGAAGACGTGAAGTCCTTGCGTTGAAGTCGTGAAGCTGTAGCATAGAAGCTGTGTAGCGGTTGTGTTGAAGCCATGAAGTCCTAGTCGTGAAGTCCTAGTGTTGAAGTCGTGAAGCCATAGCATAGAGGTTGTGTAGCGGTCGTGTTGAAGCCGTGAACTCCTAGTCGTGATGTTCTAGTGTTGAAGTCGTGAAGCCGTAGCATAGAGGTTGGGTAGCGGTCATGTTGAAGTCATGAAGTCTTAGTCGTGAAGACATAGTGTTGAAGTCGTGAAGCCTTAGCATAGAGGTTGTGTAGCGGTCGTGTTGAAGTCGTGAAGATGTCGTGAAGCAGTCGTGAAGCCGTCGTGAAGAAGTCGTGATTAAGTTGTGTAGAAGTTGTGTTGTGAAGTTGTGAGATTGGTTCTAGCTACGATTAGAACTCGACATTTAGCTTTGTGTCGTTAAACCCGTGTAAGCCAAAGTTGTGTACGGTTTTCTCCGCCATAAGGGAGCTTATTGAAGTTGTGAAGAAAACTCTCGAGCTTGGTGCTCGGGGAGTGGAGTAGGGCAAGGAAGGTGTCCTTGTAGCCGAACCACTATAAATCCCTCGTGTCTCGGTTAGATCTTTCCATCTCTTACTTACATCTTTATTTATATCATCATTACTTTTATAACATATAGGCATATATAACTGTTAGTAATAATTAGAAGTTGACTTCACATATAGATCAAATTGAAACTCCATTCAAGAAACCAAAACTTTTACAATCAATTTAAAAGAATACTTATATAACTAATAATAAGGTTTAAGTTTTATTTTTCATACAAACTTGAATCTAAGTGTTTTAAAAATAAACAAAGGTTTTCATAATAAAATTAAAAAGACATAAAACTATTCAACCCCCCCCCCCTTCTAGTTTTTCACAGTAGAAACAAAGGTCAACGCGAAGCTTATTAAAAACTCGTTCCTACTTATACCCCTCTTATGGTTTGTCACAATTGGGTGAGCCGTCTGTACTATTCGTACAAAACTCAACAATCAATTAAAACACTTTGAAAATTTAACTATTTGAAAACAATTCATTGTTTCACCATTATTTAGTCTATATTATTTTTCTATTCAAAATTACCCTTTTTTGTTTATAAACATGTCTTTACAATAAATAAACAAAAAAAAGTAATACAAATAAAAAATAAAACAACTAAATAAACTTACATAACATAACAATTAATTATGTAAAAACATGTAGCCACATGCAAACTTAATTCGATAAAACCTATTAATAATCAATTCTAGGTCTATATTGTATATATTCAACTTAGTCTATCACTTACAAAGGTAAGTGAGCCACATGCATCGACATATCGATTGCGTTGGTCATAATTAAATATACACCACATAGCACGTAATTGATTACTTAATATATTGGAGTCTTTCCCAATTCGACATTTATCAATTAAATTACATGTGTATTCATATAGCAAATTTAAACAATTTAAATCATCACAACAATGAATCCATGCCAAACATGCACGTTTTCATGGATTCTACATAACAATTATCAAGTTGCCACAAGATCATATACTTAAACACATAAACATTTTAAACCTAGGGTTTCTAATAAAATAAAATTAAAAAAAAAAAAAAAAAAAAAAAAAAAAAAAAAAAAACAACCAAACCCTAAATAATTATAGGGCAATTGGCCCCTAAAAAAAATTAGGGTTTCGATTTTGTATAAACCCTAAATCGACCAAACATGAAAAACACAATCAAGATTCGTTTTTTTTATGTGTTTCGGTAATTAATTATACGTTATAACGGCTCTTGATGCCACTGTTGGAATATTAATATCATGACAATCATAATTAAATACAATATATACATCAGAGAACACATGCGAAAGCGTAGGAACAATAACACATAATTAATTAACCAAATTTAAACGTATGCGTACTTTAATGATTCTAGCAAAACAAGAATCAATCCAAGCAACAATAGAGATGAACCCTAATTAGGGTTTATAAGGATTACACCTTACCGATTTTGCAATTCAATCCAAGAATAAAACAATAGTGTGTTTGATTCACGCACTTGTACACACGTACTAATACCAAGTAAACATTTATGCAAGTAAAGAACACAAAACAATTTAAGGTTTTGAAAACCAAAAGTCGAACACCCTAAGGAGAGGGTTTCGGACGAGTTTTAGTACAAGGAAAAGAAAACACACTTTAGGGTTTAGTATTATGTACAAGAGATACCAAAACTAAGAACCCTTAATGTGCTTATATAGTGTAGTTATCTTGGAGCTCAAGTTTGATTTGGGTTGGGTTTCCCCTACCCAAACCGATCGGCCTATCCCTCAAAGGGATCCGGAAGCTTCTTAACATACCAAATATTTACACATATTTCATTCCTTTTATCGGTTAACGGTCGTTAGTCATTATCCGTTAAATACTAACGGTCGTTATTTGTTTTGTGTATATAATAATTAAATATAACTTTTTATAAATAATTATTATTCATTTACTCTTCATACGTAAAGTGTGCAATCCCGTGATCTAGAGTTCGATCCTAACATACGACTACTAAAATAATGTCCACAAAACTAACACTATGTATATATGTAAAATGTAATACCCCGTAATTTTCCAGATGTATTTTTATAAGGAATTATCCATGTTCTTCATATACAAACTTGTCTGAACTCATTTGGTTTAAAAACGTGAAGTTATCTCGTGAAACGTGGAAACCGTTCACAATGCATACTGACACAACCGACGATTTGATTTGATTATTTTATTATTTGTGAGAAACGAGGCGTATGAATAATCATTTTTATTGGAAATATTATTTTGGGCATGATGGCATAATTCACGTGTCTTGAATCGACCGTTAACTAGTTTAAATGGACCCCGAACCGCTAAATTCTAAAAGATAGCAAAATTTTCACTTTCAGTCCCGGTGGGGATAAATACCCCGCAGCCCCTGAACTTTCTAATAATGCATATTTGGCCCCTGTAGTTTCGACCAAGTATATATACACTGAATAAGGGTTGTTTTCATTTTGTTTATAATAAAACCCAAACCCTAGCCTCCTCTCCTAGGGTTCCAGCCGCCACCCATTCCGGCAACACCTCCGACCACCACCAAACATCGCCACCACCACCATTTCCCTTCATATCCACCATCAAACACCACCACAACACCCTGTCTACCCCTTGTTGAAACCTACGCGCACTCACGCGCCACCATCGCTCGTCTTTATCTTGTTCTCGCCATGTTTAATCGAAGGTAGGTATAGATCGAGTTAGAAACTTGATCTAAACACCGAGACACCACTTGTGGTGAATCGGTGTAGGTTTAAAATGGGTAGAAACA
Organism: Artemisia tridentata subsp. tridentata; assembly: GCA_021014915.2. Taxonomy (NCBI): domain Eukaryota; kingdom Viridiplantae; phylum Streptophyta; class Magnoliopsida; order Asterales; family Asteraceae; genus Artemisia; species Artemisia tridentata. Next base: position 405,196,950 of record CP139508.1, read on the forward strand.
AATTTTTATTAATAAAAACACGAGTAAATGTTGTGGTATCATCATTTTGAGTCAAGTTTGTGTCGAGGGTTTTAATACCGTGAGCATAAGCCCACGGTCGAGCTTATTTTTGTGTGGCTTATCAAACTTATTTTTTGGCTTATGGGAGCTTATTTGATTTTTGGTTATTATTTTGTTTGTTGTCGTAATGAGTTTGGGTCGAGACCCAAAGGATTTATGGTTTGGTTTTGGTTTTTGAAATCGTTTGAGCTTATGACCGAAGCTTATACACCTCAACTTGTCCTTGTTCTTACGTTTAGCTTAAGTTTTCTTTTAGATCTGTTTTGGTTTGTGTGGGATTTGTGATCTGGACCGAGTACCACAAGTGGTGTGGTCTCGGATTGGTTTTAGTTGGAGTAAGGGGCTGAGCCGAGACCCAAGAGGTGTCGAGTTAGATTTGTGATGGTGATGGTTTTTGGATTTGGAATTGCTATGGTTTGATAATATTACTATTGGTTTGTTTGGAGTCATAGTCGAGCCGTATGGCTCACAACATCTTTTCAGCCCATATTGTTTAGTTAACCTCGAAAGTGCTAGACGAGACCACGAGGTCTCGACGTGGTAAGTAATTGGTCCGATTGGGTTAGTTTAGGCCGAGTAATTTTGAATTGGTAATGGGTATATTGGTTGTGTGTCAACTTAGACTTTTGGAATTGTTACGTGATGTTTTGGCTATATCGATGGTAAGCCGAGACCCCATGGTCTTGGTGCCTCGACCCGCCTACATATGGACTTTATTATTGAGTTGGACGAATAATTAATATGTTGACTTTTTGACTCGGCTTATAGCCGTGGGAGTCGTGGAAATATGACCTAATACGTTATTGAATCTCGTGACATATTAGAAGACAAAAACAAAAGGAAAAGTTTGGAAATGGTAAATAAATAACAATTTAATTGTCAGTTAATAAATATAAACATTATATATTTTTGGAAATATAAGTTTATGAAATAACGGAAAATGCGAGGTTACGAGAAAGTATCGAGGCGCATTTGCTTTAGTATATTTTATTGCTATTTGTGGGAAATAATCGAAATGAATTGGCTAGTAGTCGAATTAATTGGGAAATTGCAACACCAAACTATATATATATATATATTATATATATATATATATATATAAAATATATATATATATATATATATATATATATATATATATATATATATATATGTATATGTATTGGAATGGAAGCTAAATAAGTCACTTGACTTGGAACGTTCTACGAACGAATAAGTCATGACAAGTTTTTGTTAAATAAAACACATATGTTTTATGAAACCTAATGGATTATAACCGACGACTACCAACCCTTTCAGTTAATTGGTGTGTTTGACATGTGCGATCACTTTGGGTTATCCCCGTCATCTCTTCTTGAGTTCTCGTCATCTCCTCCGCGGAAATTCTGTTGTTTGTTTCCTTTTTGGCGTGTGTTCACTTGAGTCTGCGTCCTTGCACTGTCACACGAACGATGATACCAAACACTGATAAACGGATAAAACAAGATTACTTTTGGAAATGAGATTGGATTATTAGAATGGAAATGATTCATTTTGGAAAGGGAAATAGTTAACTTTTGGAGACTTTTACGCTTTTAGTTACCGTGTGGAAAATATTTTGAGACCAGTTATATATTATTAGGTTGTGCCGAGTCCATTGTGTCGTGCTGTCATAGTTGCCGTTGTACTTGTACCTCCGTGTACCGTTGTGCTTGTCTCCTGGATACCGTTGTTATTAGCTCTAGATGCCAGTTGTGTCAGTTGTGATCTTTGCATTGCTGTGGCTAAGGTAAGTTCATGGCCCCTACTTTTACTGGTTTTTATACTATTTTGGGGGATAATACATGCTCGTTTTCACTAAACTCAAAGATTGTTTATTTGGATACGCGAATTGTTTACTCAAGATTTGATTTTTTGGCTGAAATATCTAACTTGGTTATTTGAATGCGTTATATGTTTACCTATTTGGTGATTCGACCTAAAATTGTGTTTGTGGTTATGAAACTGTTACGTGAGCTGGCTAAGGTTATTATTTTCATGTCTGCAATTGTGCGGAGCTATTGTTACATGTCTGCTATTGTGCGGAGTTATTGTGATGCGTGCCGCAATAGTGCGGGGTATTACTATATGGTGCACCTATAGCGGATTATTGTTTTGATATGAGACACTCCTTGAGTGCGGCTCATGTGTTTGGTTCATGACTTAGCCAGCGTAACAGTTAAATTTGCGTGACACTATATGAGTGTAGTATCTATATGATTGATTATGGTTCACGATGTTTGATTATGATATTATTTGCGGATTTGGTTTTGGAACTGTGATTTAGGCAGTGTGAGCCTACGTTGAATTTGACTTGTTTGTGAATGATGATTTGAACTCGAAAACCTTGTGGTTAAACCATATTTTTTTAAACTAAAACCTATGAACTCACCAACCTCGTGTTGACACTTTTAGCATGTATTTTCAGGTTAAGGCGATAGCTTATTTTTGGAGGCACTTGGCAAGGGGCACGGTCATTGACGACTCTAATATATTTATTTGGGACCGCTTTATTATTATGGACCTGTATTCCGCACTATATTTTGAATGATGTAAACTTAATGCTTTGATAATGAAATTTTCTTCTAAACGGTTGAGGTAAAACCGTTCTTTGTACCTTGTGTTGTGATACCAATTAAGTAGCACCCCAGTGACATGTATGCTTCCGCTGGACCCGATTTTGGAGGTGTTACAGATTGGTATCAGAGCCTAGGTTATAGAGAACTGGGTATATTTTTAAAACCAATACTATAACCACTTTTGCGAAAATTTAACTCTATGACCGCCACGTGCCTGTCTGCCAAGCTGATACCTCACGTATGATTTTGTTTGAGGATATAATTGATGAGACGAGTAATGATATATTAGATGAGATGTTCATGATATATTTGACGAGTTGTTTGTTGAGATGCTTGATTATATATTTGTTGAGATGTGTGCCTGACTATTGGATATTTTATATCCGCCTATTTTAGCTGTTCACTATAAGCATTTCCATATGCTTTTGCACGCACCATACCTGTCGCGGAGTTACGCTATTTCCTTGCGTAATCTCATTATTGAATGTAGAGTTTGTACACTTGTCGTGGTTTTGGGAATGATTTTGGATGTAAATGACATACTACTAGTATAACTAGGCTGAGTATTTCAAAATTCATTGAACCTCGGGTGAATATAGACTGATCACCTATATTCAACCAGGACAGTGGGACATGGCTTGATCACCTATGTCCGACTCAAAGGTAAATTTTGCGATATTGGGAGTAGTTATAACAGAATTATGTTCGGGTGACTTTTGATTTTGGAAATGGTACAGTTTTGCGTGTGTACACGGGCATTGGATATTATTTCCGCACACACGACACACTGGCATCACAACACCGCATGAACAGTAATACCCCTGGCATCGCTATACGTCTCCGTTATATGGAATTCCTATTTGTCGCCGTCTGCGTAGTTTGCATCGGGTCAGGTTAGACCTGATTGGCACCGTTTGAATCCGAGTTACTTATTTGTAACCCCTTAAGAGCGTAATAAGCCCGTCTGAGCTTATTGGAGTGTTTGGATTTGATTTTGGCTATGTTTGGATTCAATTTTGGCTACGTTTAGATTTGATTTCAGTTACGTTTGGATTTGATTTCGGCTACGATTCGGATTTGATTTTGGCTACGTTTGGATTTGGTTTTGGTTATGTTTGATTTGGTTTTGATTCTGTTTGAATTTGGCTCGCTGGATTCTGTGATTTTGGACCTCATTCCAGATTTGGATTTGTTATTTGGCATTGGTTTGTTGTGGTCTTGTTACAGTCGCCTCTACCCTAAGCCTTGTTCTCAATCGATGTTGTTCAATCAATGTTGTATCTCCAGTTGACATTTATTTGACTCGGAAATGCCAACGCAGAACACGAAAAGGCTGCAACACCCCGGACACCTTTAGGAAAAGATTTCAACAAAGAGGATGGAGCGCATGATAGTACATATTGCTTTCGAAAGGGATAATATACACTTGTACTAGGGTTGGTCTCATACAAATTTACCAAATCAGTGGTTAACTGTGATATTTTGCATGATTTCGAGATGGGATTGAAGGGGGTGACGGCGCATATTTTACAACCATATTTGTCTGTGATATTGAGAGAAGGGCATATGGGATTGGTATAAGAGTGTGCTTCTTTGCACAAAGTATTGTCACAAGAAAAGGGAAATCTGCATCCTTCCTCTAAGCCACAAGCTACACCACGTGGGTTACGCATAACGCAATCTCTCCAAGTGAAAGGAGCGTCGAGGTCGATGAGGTAATACGGCTCTCCTTGTGGTTCCGCAAATGATAAAGAAATTTTATGAAGAGATGTTTTAGGCTTTTAGCATCCTTTTTTATGGGTATAACTGAGGTATTGAATGTATTTTGGGATAATATGGGACGATGGAAGGATGCTAATACAAAGAAAAATAGTTTTATTTTTACATTCATTTTTTTTTTTCTGGTTACCAAAACAAACAACGATTCTGATAAGAGGGTTGTGTTCATAGGCTATGTATATATGTAAAAGTCGTGGAATTGCTTAGATTTATGTTACCAAATATTTAGTTTTATAATGATTTTCAAAGAAGATTGCTTTCAGTGTAACCAATGTGGTAAAGAAGATGAAGTTTCACCATTAAAACAAGTATCTCCCACGGATATATATGATCACTTGTCAACTTGTATGGCAAAATATAAAATTTCATGTTGCTAGATTTTACTATTTGTTTTGTAATACTAGCATGGTTCATATATAAGGTAAATGCCTCCCCTGGACGTGTCTACATGGGTCACCGTAATAGGTGAGGACACGTCCTCGGTGCAAGTGTTAGGTCACCTGTGTGTAATTACAAGTTAACTAAATATCTTTGTAACAAGTGATCATAAAACTTGCAAAGGTTAACATCAGACGGAGGTAATATATTATAACTACGATTATTATACTTTCACTACAACATATGATCGATGTAAACAGCGCACACTTCGAGATATGAACCCATTCAGTTTTGACCGGGTAAACCACGTACTTTGCAAAACGCTATAGATCCATTGCACTTGGCTGGTTCTCCCTAGGATAGTTGACTTTGTACTGAGTATTTGGTGGCTTTCGGATAGATGATAGACATATTATCATGTGTAACTTAAAGAACAATCAATGGCCATGAATCATGATTACTAAATACTCCGTATATACTTGAGCACACTAATCTTTAAGTTATATACATGTGCAATGTTTAGTCAAACTTTACACAAAAATGGCTTAATTATGCATAGTTGCATACACACTAACAAGGATGTCTTGTACTTTTCAGTGGCCTTAGGCAATAATGATAAAGAGGCGCCATTACACTTATAAACTAAAGAAAAATTGCATATAAACTTGAACTATATGAATCATATATGTTTAATATTATGTGTGCTTAAATGCAAAACTAATAAAAATGTGGCCCTTTTTAAGTGGAGGCCCTGTGCGATATCACATATTGTACACCCATCCGAGACCGAGACCCCTGTGCACACTAATCAGCACTGTCAGAGTCAATTACTTGTATACAAATTTGCATAAGCTTAATCGCATTCCCACCCTATCAAGATCAAAGATTTTAAAACTTGAAAATAAAAAACTGAAGTTTTGGCACTGATCCGAAAAAACTCCATGAGCAATTATTAGGATGACTAGTTTTTTCACTTGTACCCAAAATTAACCTATCTTGACCCAAACCCGTGCTTGATTATATATTCAACCACTCTTACCGTAGCCCCTTTTTTACCATATTTTCTTCAAAGATCTGAGCATTCAATATAATTCTGCATAAAGATGTTAGATGTTTCATCATGACCACTACATTACATAGAGGTGATGCTAAGTTCAGGCCATGGGCCAAATTACAAATGACCATTTTATAGCCCTATTTTGTTCAACGAAACGGAATTCACAAACATCAAGTATCACTACAGTTGGAACCAAAAGCATCGTATTAGCCAAATGAAGAGTAACATCATCAAGTATGCACCAGATGTCTTCAGATATTGCATCACCCCTCTATGGCTTCAGCATAAATTATCAATTAGTTTAATATTAGCAGCCGATAAGAAAACACGGCAATAGACTGAATCTACAGCATTACAAAGAGTGAAGAAAAATCACTTTTAACTTTTAAATCATTCAACTCCCACAAATTAAACTTAACTTATTTAGTTATTTGTAATTTTTTTTAACCATTATTTCAATCGTTTATAAAATTCAAAGGAAAAGGACTATGGTCAACGAAACTAGGACTTATTTCGTTAGCCCATCTAGATATGTTGTTTTGCCGAGAAGAACACAAGAAAGTCCAAATTAGACATTTTTGTCCATTTCAGAGAAAATTGCACCTTACAGTAAATAAAGATAATACTTCGAGGTGGCAAAAACTAAAGGGTTATACAGTAACAAATATACGAATTGCATATATGATGGCTGCAATCAAGTCAAGCTTTTATTAAGCAACTCGAGCTCGAGCTTGAGCTTGACTCGATCAAGTCAAGCGTTTATCAAGCTCAAGCCCAAAAATTAGCTCGAAACATATAATGAGCCAAGCTCTTGATAGCTCGGCTTGAGCTCCTATCAAGCTTTAATATAAATATATTTCCATTATAAATTCATATAACTAACTAGTTATAATTTGAGTATTAACATAATTATAAGGACTTACTTTGTAAATAATTGAACATGTATTCTAGAAGGTCATTTAAACCTAATTAATCCAAACGTTTTGTGTTCTACATTTTGTATTCTTCACAATTCTTGGGCTGTCGAATGTTATAGTGTTATCATTTGTGTAAAACACTAGTGAGTTTGGCTATTATGGTTTAAGTTTGTTTTACTTTATGCATATATTTATTGATGAGTTTGGCTATTAAATACAATGTTTTTATATAAATTCAAGCTTTACAAGTCGAGCTCAAGCTTTAATCGAATTTTTCAAGCCAAGCTCAAGCCTGGATGATTAAAGCTCGTCAAGCTATCAAGCCAAGCTCAAGCCTAACTTATAAATTTCAAGCCAAGCTCAAGCCCTGTTAAGCTCGAGCTCGGCTCAACTCGATTACACCCCTATGCTCATAAGTGTTGTCGTCGATGTGAAATTTAATATGCACCGAGTGTCTAGTATTAAAATGTTGTGAATGATAATTTAGTATAAGTATTTGTAGTGTCTGCATAATGCATTAATACTTGGCATACTCGTATTGATTAAAAATTCATTAATGATTGTCTTACACTCGTGTAAATTTATTAGAAAAAATATCACTCGTGTAATTTTTTTTTTTTTTCGAACATTCAGTCGGGACACGACATATGGGAAACCTCACTGAATAATAGTGAAGCCTTGCACGTACCCTAGACAACGAGATGTTGACCATGGGCCGTTACAAGTATTCGGAGAGAAAAACCCCAAGGCTTGCCATCCCTAAGGATCGAACTCAAGACCTTGGGTAAAACCGGGAGTGCCTCTAACCAGCTGGGTTGATCATCCACTACAAAAAAAAAGGCCTATAGTGACGAGAATTTAATGACGACTTATATATTTCGTCACTAATTAGTGACGATATATAATTGTCGTCACTATTTATCGTCACTTGCATATATAGTCACGAAAAAGTTTTGTCACTAACTTGACTATTGCAATTAATTCAATAATTTTCTTAATGTAATCTTATTAATCAATACATTTATCACAATCAAATCAATAATAATTTATTTTTCTTATTTTTCAGTTTTTCAAGTTTTAAAAGAAAAAAAAAAAAAATCAAGTATTTGATAAACAGTAAAAAAAAAAAGTCTAAGTTTTTAAAAATGTTTACTAGTATTTTATTATAAAAAAGTTTACTTTGGCCAAATAAAACACGATTCAGATAAAAAAGTTTACAATTCACTTGGATCTAAAACACGCGGATCTAAAACCCGAATAAAAACCCGACCCGAAATAACTTTACTAAGTTTTTAAAAATGTTTACTAGTATTTTAATATAAACCCTCACACCTCCTCATTTCCACTAATACAACCCTACACCACACCGCTGCATACAACATCAAAACACCAACACCACACCGCCGCCGCCGTCACCACCCTTAATCACCACCACCAACACACACACCGCTGCATACAACATCAAAACAACACCAAATCCACCACTAATTCTTGGTTGTGAACGTGTTTCCCACCTCCACGCGTGTTAAATCTCACCACACGCGCCACACCGCCGCCTCTTTTCTCTTGTATTCGAATGTTTCACCACAACTATGTAGCTTTTCAATTAAGCTTATTAAGCTCACGGTTCATAAGCTCTAAGTGTTGTTGTTCATAAGCTCACGGTTGATAAGCTCACGGTTGTTCATAAGCTCACGGTTCATCCAGAGGTCACGGTTCATAAGTTCACGGTTCATAAGCTGTTCATATCAGATTGCTATCTGTTCATAAGCTCACGTTCATTATTTGATTGCTGTAAGTGTTCACGTTCATTATGAGTTGATTTGATGAAATTATTTGATTGCATGCCAACTGTTCGATAAAATGTCTAGAAAAATTAGGCGGTAACAAAATGTAGGTAATATGAAATAATATGAAATTAGTTGTTAGTAATAGTTACTGGTAAGCGAATTGCGGTTAAAAGTTAGTAATAGTGGAATTATATCTGTTTATATTGATTATAGTAATAGTTATTGATCACTGATCAGTTTATATCTGTTTAGATATGTTATGTGGTTATAGCAACTCAATACAAAATGTTGAACTGAGATCGTGTCCGAGATTATGATTGTAACAATTTAAAAGCTAAAAGTGAATTTTGAAAGATCAGTTGTGTATTTATTTCTCCAGGTTTATTGATTTTACCATAAAAAAATGGATAAGTCTTGGATGAACATACGCGATAGGATAAATGATCCAAGATATGAGTCACTTGTAATTTGATGGGATGATGAAAAAACAGTTGAAAATGAAATTGGCTGGTGAACATAGGGATAACAAAACAGTGTGTTGGCTACAAAACTACTGCATCTTTCAAGTATCGTTTTTTAAAACTGCAAGTTTCTTAGTTTAGTTAATGTGCCCCATGAGTAACTAGCTAGCTGCATTAGCGACTAACTGTTTTTGACTTGTAATGCCTATGTATATGTTTTCAGCCTCCTGCATTTGTCAGGGAAACACCAGAATCTATCAAAAAGTTTGTTGAGGAAAAATATCTCCTCCCAAGGTTGGATCCCGATGAATTTTCTGCAGAAAAAGCTGGAAGGCAGTGGGAGTTTGACTGGTTTGACCAAGCAAAAATTCAATTAGAGCCAACAGTGCCACGCTCATTTGTTGTACCTGCGTGGGAATTACCTTTCAGACGTTCATCAGACCTTGGGAAATGGGAACCTGCATCCGTGCAGGTAATTAATGCTTAAAGTATCAATATTGTTTTCTAAAAGTTACTCTACTACATACATTAGCTGGACCAACTTGGAAGCCATGTTCATACCCTGAAATTATTTCATAGTGTAAAAACCAAAAAAGCTGTTATAGTAGTGCATCACATATACCCATGATAAAGAATTGTTATGGTAGTGCATAACTCGATTGAAAATTCTGAATCCGCCGATGAGGGCATGCAATATTACAGCTCACTATAGTTCCTTAAGGAAAATAAAGTTGAGTACCTTATATCACCTCATAACTATTTAAGTATACATAAATAATTTGCTTGTGCAGTATTTATTATGCATGTCTTTTGTTTTAGCCTTTAAATATAGTAATTTGCTTTATCATTAACGTTACATTTAGTTATCCATATCTAACAATAAGTCCTCTATCATTTTGTGGAATGCTACTGCTTACCAAGTGTTGTAGTTTGGGAGAGAAAAGGACTAGAGAGAGATACACAATTTGTGTAAGCTATTTTTGGGAGGGGAGGGGAGGGGATTTCTTGAGAAGGAATGGAAGCAATCTCATGCGATACTCATACCTCCTTAGATTGAGGAGTATCACAAAAATGAATTTGGACCCATAAGTTTATATGGAGTTGACTTATTATGATGACTTATAGGTTGATGTATCTGAACTCATGGTAGAATCGGACAGTTCTATTGGCGTACGCATTAGTGGACCTCCAAAGGATTTTGTGAAGGGAAGCCTCAACAACCGGCCTTTTCGTCCAGGTGGTTTGGATGATTCTCAATCAATAGAAAGGACGTTTCCGGACGGCGCTTCTAATGGTGAATGGGTACAGGAAGTCCTCAATGGTGGTCCCGCTCAAGTGATCCCTCCTAGTTTTAAACAAGGAATGGATCTTGGAGAACTCAAGGTTTGTCGCCTATGACATGATATTGTTTGATTATCTATAGTATTAATATATTTGATAACAATCGGTGGTTGATTTCTTGGTTTTCTAATGTTGCTTAATTTTTAAAGGGACATCCACGCTCTTGGAATGTTCATGAAGATCAGAGAGGGCCAAATACAACTTCCCAGGTAAAGTTTGTCAGCCACTCATTGCTGTTATGGTCCATTTTCTCGATGGTGAAATTAAGTCACATTCTTTTCTAAAATCGATGTCCACATTTACATATCGAGTTTATAGTTTTAGATTGTAGGATTATTAGGACATTAAACTACAACAAAGTACAATAACATCGCATCTGAGATGTCAATTGTTTCTTCAAATTTTCAAGTTTCGTACATGGTTTAGTTCTCTAAAATTAAATTCACACTTTTTTTATGGGATGGATAGAGTGACATTCTTATAATATTTCAATCTCTGATATCTTGTTTCTGCTGCAGAGTACTTTATCTGTTCAGTTTGATGACTTATTCAAAAGAGCCTGGGAAGAGGATGTTATGGAACTACCCATAGTTGGTATGTCTTATTTAGACATTTAAATGGTTACCTTTTGGCTGACTTCTAATGCAAATGACAAAATCAGATGAATATATTGTTATGAATAGAATTTTTTTAGCTTATTAGTACATATATATGACTAATATGAGTGTTGATGTTGGAGGTTAATAATATTGATGGACATGCAGGAGATGCTTCAGAGTTAGAAATTGAAGTGATTGAGGCTGAATCTCCAAAATCCATTCATTCAGAAGCTGAAAATAAGTCGGATCTTCCTGATGGTCCACGCGACTCTGAATCGTCTGTCATTGATCAAATTTTGTCCACTGGATCAGGAGGGTTGAGTAAAGATTTGGATGATTCGAGAGATGCTGGTCAACAACAGTCAAAGGAGGCAAAAGTATTTTCCAATTAGAGCTCCAATGTTACCAACTTTTTTATGGCATCATCATGGCGTCTCCTGGTTGATGCTTTTTCTCAGCGTGGGTGCTTTTGGTTTGCAGGTGTGGGCGGTCACCGGAGGTAGTGATGGAATTGCAGATAATTTCAATGATCTTGTTCCTGATATGGCATTGGATTTCCCCTTCGAACTAGATGCATTCCAAAAGGAGGTAGCAATCTTTTGTTATTGAATTGAATATTAAATATTGACACCAAGCATAACTGGTACATACAATTAGGGTTGCTCAAAACTAGGTTTGGAGTGACAAATCTTAAGGACTAAACAGGGACCGGTTGGTTCTTGGTTCAAGATTATTTCGACAATTGGTTCTGAGTGCAGTCCAGTCCAGTTTCAAATGGAACCAATCTCTTGTGTGAGTTGTGGCAGGTTGTTTTTGACACAGTAAGGAAGTTTGATGGAAAGGAATTTAGGCAATTATTGCCGGGAGAATACACACAGATGGCAGGGCGTGCTGGTAGGAGAGGACTTGATAAAATTGGTACTGTTCTATTGATGTGCCGCGATGAAATCCCGGATGAGAGTTATTTGAAGCATGTCATAACGGGCAGTGCAACCAGGCTTGAATCTCAGTTTCGGTTGACCTATATTATGATAATGCATCTCCTCCGTGTTGAAGAATTAAAGGTACACTATGTTCAACAACACAAAATTTGTGGTTTTCTTTACATATGGTATAGACTGCTGTTTCAGGCCATTTTACATAGGAATGGGTCAATTTGGGTTTGTGTTTTATCTCAATGTCACTTTGGGCAAATCAGAAAATCTAGCTAAAAAGGAATGGGTCAAACGGGCTGAGAGTTATCGAAACTTCGAAAGTATGTTTTAATATGATACAACCCTCTGAATCCTTTTATTCAAGATTTAGATTGTCAGGTGCATAGTTTGTTGAACATACGCGATAGATTTGGATGAATCTGCCACATAAACAGGCTGTTTCTTTCCCGTGAAACTATACTCTGGTGTTTACTAGTTATAACTTCAGTATTGAATGTAGACTTTGTATAACCTGTTCTGTTGATCCGCTAGACCCATCAGATATATATCTTAAATAATCAGATATATAACTTCAGTATTGAATGTAGACTTTGTATAACCTGTTCTGTTGATCCGTTAGACCCATTCAACCCATGATTGTGAGAAAATTGACCCACATAACACAATTTAGCTGATGTACGTCCATAAGATTGCTTATTTAAGTACTGTATAATGGAACTTTCACTCTCGTATATAAGCAGCAACAGTTGTGAATAATGGCTACTTAGGCTTGGCTTGGGAATAGGTTAAGTCCATGCATGACCTGAATCATTTGTGTTATGTGTATACAGTAAATTTAGGTTTTATTTCAACCTATAATGGGCGAAATGGGTATTATAACTGATGATGTGCTTTGAAATTATTATTTTTATGCAGGAGACTGAGGATGATGATATGGCCGAAGATTATGAAGATTATGATGAGGCTCGAGATGATGTTTAGTTTAAGTGCATGATATACTTGTAGTAACACTTTACCACTTGAGGATTCTTTTACAGAATCATTATTATCTCTTTATAACTTTCTGGTTGAAAGTATTTGCTACAAATCGAATAATCGTTGGACATAATTGATGTTTCAGCTTTGTTATGGATTTATTGACTAAACAAATGTCTTTTTCCATTTTGTCTATAAATACCCATATTTACGATTGTAGGTACCGCATTATCGAGATATAGGATTTTGGAAAGAGACGAAATATTTCGTCACTATTGGACGTTAAGTTCACCCAAAAAATGACGCTTTTCTTTCGTCACTAATTTCAGCAAATAGTGACGACTTTAGCCACTGTAGTGATGAAATTAAGTGACGAAATGGGTTGTCACACACCCATAAGTGACGACTTTAGCTCGTCACTAAATTTAGTGTCAAATTCCAATATCGTCACTATTAACTTAGTGACGGAGCTATAGTGACGACAAGTGACGACCTTGATTTTCGTGACTAATCCGGTTTAGTGACGATTTTTCCACCTTTAGTGATGATTTTCCTGTCGTCACTATAGCCCTTTTTTCTTGTAGTGCCTCTAACCAGCTGGGTTGATCATCGTTGGTAAAAATATCACTCGTGTATTATATGTGCATAGATATGTATAATATTTATTGAAACGTATATTTTTTATTTAACCATTTACAACTTTGCATCATTTGCCTTATATAAATTCACCCCAATTTTTATAGGAAACAATTGTCTTGATTTTGCGATTGATTTTTTTTCGAAAATTTCAAAATATGTCTTGATCGGGGTTCTCGATGGCACTCTTACGATTAAACATTTTTTCGGACTTTGTAACTCGTTCTAACATTTTACAATTCTATTGATTTATTTGTGTATTTTTGCATATGGTATTAAAATGTTGTGTAAGTTAATTTAGTACAAACACTTACTCTGTGTACATGATGCATTAATATTTGTATTGCTTAAAAATGCATTAACGAGTGTCTTACAAAATTTATTATAAATAATGTCATTCAAGCATTACATGTTATAGATATACAAAACATGTATAAATTGTTAAACTACTCCATATAAAATTGTTAAACTACTCATTCGGTGGTGATGCAAAAACTGGATGATAAGCGTATGATGATGATATATGAAGATGATGATGCGATGCAATGCAATGCAAAATCATTTATGCAAAAACCAATAATGATGATATTGGTGACAAGAGATGAATCCAAATTGTCAACTTAAAAATCGGGTTGCATTGCATCAATTTTTAAATAGACATATAAACTTATTTAAGATATTAATTGAAACATTTTCTTAAATAAGATATAGCATCAAGTGTGTCTTAGGGAGAAAGTGATACAAGTATATATGCTATAGAGTGATCAAAATATGTGAAATGAGTTTGAAAAGATTTGTTTTATAAGAAATCGTTTATAAGTTTTTAATTTGAGGTAAATGGTAATAATGAAGGTGGTGGAGGAGATGTTGAATAGAGGGGGTGATGAGAGAAGGTTGGTGAGAGGTACGTGTATGATTTGTTTATAAAGTGGTTTTTTATTGATTTGTTTTTTATAATTGATAACTTTAAATCGTAAGGAGCAATTATCAAATTTAGAGGTTGTTGATCCTCGTTAGATGAACCAGATTTTGAAAACGATTTGATTATTGATAATTAATTACTTTAAACTTTATATGTAGTTTTTTTGGAGTTTACACTTTACATCAATAGTATTTTGAAATTTGTTTAATATATTTTTTTTTTTACATTTTTTTTATTGCCGTCCCTGTGCCGTCCCCGTATATAGGATTTTTGAGTTTTTCCGTTCCCCGTACCCGTATCGTCCCCGTACCCCGGTCCCGTACCCGTCTCAGTGCAACCTAGGCATCAAGTGTGTGTTAGGGAGAAAGTGATACAAGTGTATATGCTATAGAGTGATCAAAATATGTGAAATGAGTTTGGAAAGATTTGTGTTGTAAGAAATCGTTTATAAGTTTTTAATTTGAGGTAAGTGGTAATGATGAAGGTGGTGGAGGAGATGTTGAATAGAAGGGGTGTTTGGATTATTGTGTTAAAAAAAAAAGAAAAAGAAAAAGAAGAAAAAAAAAACTCAATAATGACTATTAGTGTTATAGAAGAAATGCCAAAAAAATGAAAAAAACAAGGTTATAAATAGCGTGAGGCGTGGCGTGACGGCATGACAAAGTCTCATGCCTTAACGGCAAATGCGAAGCTTTTGCGTTTATAAGACGTAGCATAAGACGGCACAAAATATGAAAATATTTATATGTTTATATCATATTTCATTTATATCGAGTTTACAAAAAGACGTGACATAAGGTGTGACGTGGCGGCATGACCAAGCCTCACGCCTTTGTGGGGCTTTTGCGAGGCCTTTGCACGCCTTTTAAAACCATGAAAAAAAAGTCAAAAACCCTTGCATCTAGCTAACAAGATTTTTAAACGAGCGTTAGAATTTTGGATCCTCAATGAAGCAAAATTAAAAGGTTGGGGAGTATCAGTGTGATTTTGACGATTTTAAGACTAAATCTGAAAACAACACCGACTTGGGAGACTAATATGTAATCTACCTTAGATTTATTTATTTATTTTTTATTTTTTATTTTTTTTAACGGTTGACCACATGCACTCACCCAGTTTGTTCCGAATCATAAGGCTAAACACAATAATAAGGGTCAATTCCCCTCATTTTATTTGTCATGTCAGCTTTCTCTCTCCGACGATTGATTGTCACAGTAAGGTGACCTACACTACAAAAACATACCCCACAAAAATACATCTTATAATTAATTAAATAAAAAAAAAAAAAAAAAAAAAAAAAAAAAAAAAAAAGCCAATCGATTCATGATCGCTTGGATGACCCACATCAAAAAAAAAAAAAAAAAAAAAAAAAAAAAAAAAAAAAAAAGGGGATCGATCGACTCGTGATTTTGTGCCACAATAAGGGCGATCGACATTGCAATCGATCGATCACACAACGATCTATATTACTGTGGTCAGTCTAATAATTATAAAAAATCATAATGTCTCCGCATATTACTCGACATATGCGACTGGTCAACTTTTCCACATCTGGTCAAGTGTTTTATGCTATCAATTTACTACTGATGCTAGGACGATAAAAAATCCAATTTATTATGCAAGTTGACAATACTATGGCCGTATATGATCTTAACAACTATACCATGCATTCATCACATTCAATTCGTTTCATTGTTAGAGACTTGAAATGTACTATCTCGTAAATATATTTTTCCTCGTCAGATTATCCTTCTTTCATAATGTCGTATCCCAATCTACACCTTTTGTTGGAAATTAATCTCATGATCAATTAGGTTTAGTAGAACAAGTTCTGTGTTTATGTTATTATGCATGTGTTATAGTTTAGTTGGGCTAAGTTAATAACCCAATAAACCATGCAGTCTAGATAGTAGCCCAGTAGTATATCAGGGGCATTATGGTCAGTTTGTGTTGGGCGGTTATGGTCAGTTATTAGCAGTTAATTTGTGAAGGGGTATGACTCTTCATGAACCGATGTATCTTATGATTATAACTGCCAACATGTAATAGTATAAATAGGGCAGAATCTGATGTAAAACAATAACAGTTGGTTATCAATACAAAGTATTATTGTGTTGTTTCAATTGTGCAAATCATGTGTGTGTGTTTATCATTCGATCAAGAATCTGGGACAATAATTGGTATCAGAGCTGAAGGCTGATCATACCGTTATACCAGAAAATGTACGATGATTCGAAGACCAGGAAGAAGATAGTGGACATGGAAGAACACATCGTTGATGGGACTGACTCAGAAAATGTCAGTAGCAAATGTTCTAACGACTATTGTTACAACAAATCTTTGTTTACTATGTATGGTGGAAACAAAATTATTATGGAAAAAATGAATTCGATGGTATAGGGTATGGTCAAGTTGTGATAAACACACTCAAGAATGATGTTAGTGATACAGAAGTTTGGTCGGGGGTTTGAGATCATTAGCAGAATAGCGGGTTTGATTATCAACAGCGGGGTAGCGGTTTTGATTATCAACAACGGAATAGCGGGATTGATCGAGATCAACAGCGGAGAAGCGGGTTTGATTGTCAATGGCAGAGAAGCGGACATAGTTGTCATTAGGAAGTGACAATTATTTGCTAGGCAGATTTTGACTTTCAGTTGCGAGGCGGGTTTGATCAAACACCCAGAGGACCAAAAGAAACCAGGGACACGAAAGAATCTGGGATTCACCAGAGATGATGATTCAAGGAAGAATGTCAAAGTTAAAGATGTTGCAGATGTTGTTTACAGTTTGAAGTGATGCTGCAGAGAACAGCTCAGTTGCAGAGAAAGACGAATTTGATGACTATGTCATCATTCGTAATGATTGAAGACTTGAAGAAACGATTCGAAGATTAATTGATCATAAGCTTAGGGGGGAGAATGTTGGAAATTAATCTCATGATCAATTAGGTTTAGTAAAACAAGTTCTGTATTTATGTTTACTGATGTAATTATGCATGTGTTATAGTTTAGTTGGGCTAAGTTAATAACCCAATAAACCATGCAGTCTAGATAGTAGCCCAGTAGTATATCAGGGGCATTATGGTCAGTTTGTGTTGGGCGGTTATGGTCAGTTATTAGCAGTTAATTTGTGAAGGGGTGTGACTCTTCATGAACCGATGTATGATGTATCTTATGATTATAACTGCCAACATGTAATAGTATAAATAGGGCATAATCTGATGTAAAATAATAACAGTTGGTTATCAATACAAAGTATTATTGTGTTGTTTCAATTGTGCAAATCATGTGTGTGTGTGTTTATCATTCGATCAAGAATCTGGGACAATACCTTTCAATACCTCAGTTATACCCATAGTCAAGGATGCATCAACATCTCTCCACAAAGTTTCTCATTCGTTTCGGGTGCCAGACTCGGATACAAGAGCATACCTACTAGTTGATCTTGACTCACCTTTCGTATGGAAAGATTGTGTGCTAAACAACTCACCTGAAGGAGCATGTGGATTAGAGGAAGGATGTAGGTTTCCTTTAAGGTGTGACAACCCTTTATGAAAAGAAGCACAAACTTTTAAAGTCAATTCTACGTGCCCATCGCTCAATATCACAGCAAAATATGGCTGTGATATATGCGCGGTTAACCCATCAAATCCTATCTCGAAAACATACAAATTATCACAGCTCACGACAGATTTAGTGACAATTTATTCAACGGATGGTCGCAGCCCAACTTGGGGTGCGAACTTTCCGTTTGGAACCGAGATGGTGATATCATGTGCACCTAAAAATTTGTTATCCTCTTTGCCGAAAGATGTTCATGGAGTTGCGGCTTTTTCGTGGTCCGCATTAGCTTTTCCTAAACAACTTGACAATCCTGATGTAGCTGATAAATTCGCGCTATGTTTACCGACGGGTTCACCGGCTGTCGGTGTGGCATTCTTAGGCGACGGGCCTTTTTACTTTAGAAATTTACCCAAAGTTGATCTTAGAAGCTTTCTTTCTTATACTCCGATGATTAGAAAGGATTCTAAATCGCTTGGATTTTATATTCATTTGAACCAAATTTTAGTCAAAGGGGCGCTAGTTGCTTTACCGACACTGAAAAGCCAGTCAGTAAAACTTAGTACTATTGTGCCTTACACTACACTAAGAAGTGATATCTATAAGGCATTTATGACAAGTTTTTCAAAGGCGACAGCAAACATTAATCCTAAAGTAAATGAAGTTAAGCCCTTTAGTCTATGTGTTAAATCGCGATTAATTTCATTAGTTCCTAATATTGATCTAGAAACCGAAAGTGGGAAAATCTGGACGATTTCTAAAGAAAATTCGATGAAGGACGTTGGGAACGGGTTCTCTTGTCTAGCATTTCTCAGTGGTGGCTCACGAGCTAAGGATGCTATTGTGATTGGGACTTATCAGATGGAGAATAATTTCTTGCACTTCGACCTAGTGAATCAAAAGTTGGGTTTCAGCTCTTCATTGTTGGCTCGAGGAACGTCTTGCGGCAGCTTCAATTTCACAGAGTTACCCCAGTCAAACTGATTTCGAGAATTGTAGAGGGGGTAATAATAGAATAAGCTTCTTACATCGCAAAAAAGTATTGAAGTTCGTTGTTTTACTAGTTAGTGAACTTAATTATGTACTTGCCAATATTATTTAATTAGTTTAAATTCTGCTTTTTAACATAAAAAGTAAAACTCATTCAGTAGTGTTGAAGTAACATTCCGCTAGGCAAGTCCGGACGACTACTGCGCGCCGTCCATCCTTACTCGCAAGCCTGATGTGTGCTACAAATACAAATAAACCCGTTAGAAGCACTAGTACACGAAGCCCCGGGGACCACCCTCCGACGGTCAAGTCAGTACCTCGGTATAGAGGATTTAATATGAGTATGTATGAGTATGTCATGTGTACTGTGGTAGTGTGTATGTTTATAACATGTGTGGTGACAGTTGATATAGAGAGAAATATATGTATGATATAATGGGATGAGATTAGCCTCCCTAATGTAAAATGAGAGAGTAGTATTTATAGAGAGAGAAAAGGGGTAGGTACCAAATGGTACCTCGATACCTGTGTTGTCTCGGGAAGTGAGGTGTCAGACCACGTGCTAGGTGTCAGACCACGTGGGAGACACAATCCCGAGAAATCTGGGATGTCAGTGGTTGATGGGGCTGCTTACTGTAGAAGGCGGCGGTCCGCTCAGTAGGTGTGTCTGGAGGTGAGATGTAGTCTGGACGAAGCACCACGTCCGGACACGTGGTCATGGTCCGGACGAGGCATGTCGTCCGGACACATACGCCAACATGTCCCCCCAGTATTGTAGTATCGGTTGAAGACTAATGGTGCAATACTTAAATAATATATTTATGCCTTTCGGCACAACTTTGGTCCAGCATGTGTCATCCGGACACATACGCCAACATGTCCCCCCAGTATTGTAGTATCGGTTGAAGACCGATGGTACAATACTTAAATAATATCTTTATGGCTTTCGGCATATGTCGTCCGGACACATACACCAACATGTCCCCCCAGTATTGTAGTATCGGTTGAAGACCGATGGTACAATACTTAAATAATATCTTTATGGCTTTCGGCATATGTCGTCCGGACACATACACCAACATGTCCCCCCAGTATTGCATTATTAGTAAAGGACTAATGATGTAATACTTAACAAATATCTTATGGTCTTTCGTCCTGTATCATTCGGACATGCCTTTCATCCCAGTGGCCCATAAGCCGGTGGTTCATAAGATGCGTTGGGTCTTTTAGACCACATACGCCCTCGTCTGTTTCCTGTACAAATAAAACACAATTCCGGAGGCACAAACTTATATGTTTGATATACAGTCAGTGGGTAGACATCGGCACATGGTCCGCTTTTAATTTGTCTACAATCAGCGGGTAGACATCAGCACGAGGTCCGCTTTTAATTTGTCTACAATCAGCGGGTAGACATCGGCACGAGGTCCGCTTTTAATTTGTCTACAATCAACGGGTAGACATCGGCACGAGGTCCGCTTTGAGGTGTTTGAGGAATTCTGCTTTGTGAACTTAATTATGTACTTGCCAATATTATTTAGTTTAAATTCTGCTTTTTAACATAAAAAGTAAAGCTCATTCAGTAGTGAATAACTGAATATAATGAAATAAAAAGTAAAACTCATTCAGTTTTGCTTTGAGGTGTTTGAGGAATTCACTTGTATTTTAGTGTGAAAGATTGATTTTTGTGAGTACTAAAAAATATGTAACAATGAAATAAAGCACAAAAAGAAGAATAGCTGACAAAGGCGTTTATAGTTTCACGAAGGGTTTATCCTCATACATTTTCTTTTTATTTTTCTAACCAAATAAAAAATTACATGTAATAACTCATCTAATCATTACTCTGTTATACATTTACGTGAGAAACGGCGCCGTTTTAAAAAGCTCCAAAACAACGCCATTTTATATTATTTAATTTTTTTATTCTATGATGGGTTTGGAACGGCACCTTTTCATGTTTGGTTATAACTTGGGTCCAAAACGATGTCGTTTCCCTGTAAAGTTTGGCTAAGACGTGTCTTATAAAAGGGTTACGTGTCTTTCAAATAGCCTTTTCAAGAACACGTGTGTAACACCCCCGAAATTCGGTTCAGCGGAAGACAGAACAAGTTTCGGGGTGCTACAATATTGGTACACAACACAAGAAAAGCGGGATAACATTATCCGTTTACATGAAAACATTTCAAAGATTTAAATCTCCCGTCTACATTTAACCAAAAGTACTTAAAGTAAGGCCCAAAAGAAAAACATAAGATAGGTCCCCAAAAGTGATACTCAGAGTTTGGGTTGATCCTCCGTCTCAATTTATTTGTCAGGAGAGAGAAAACATAAAATTTAATAAAAATGGGGCCACTTTAATTTTCAACCACTAAAATGGAATATTCCTCCACTAGATTCTCTAGTTTTTACTAAATAAGGAAAGTGGACAATTAATTTGAGACATCCATAAAAGGAAATATGGACAAATAAATTAGACGGAGGAAGTATAAGAGTTTGGGTTGATCCTTAGCCATGTCACTCGCCAAGCCTCTAGCAGTAACATCCAAAGTAAACATCATCAATTACCTGAGAAAACATGCTAAAAGTCAGCTAACGCTGGTAAGTTCATAGGTTTAAGCAATAAGTAACGGCGGACCAAGATAAGAATTTGCTACACTGGACTAAGATAGATATAAATCATAATTCCCCAAATATCAACAAACACGATTCATCAAGTATCAATATGATAGGTCACAAAAGCCCTTTTTCATATTGACAATCACAGTAGGGCCCTAGGTGTATCAGTCCTTAGCCAGGAACCATGTTATAGCAAAACATAACTAGATTATTTGCTACCCTGGTCTAAGACAAGCATCTATCGCATATCTAACCTTAGCCAGTCAACAATTTATAGCAAAACAAAATAGTAATAGGTCCGTTAAAACGGTTTTGCATGTTTTATACCCCAAGTTAAATAAACATTTATAAGAGTAAAAGTGGGGCTATGAAACTCACCAGCGTTAGCTGACTTTTAGCATGTTTTCTCAGGTAATTGATGATGTTTACTTTGGATGTTACTGTTGGAGGCTTGGCGAGTGGCATGGCTAAGGATCAACCCAAACTCTGATATCACTTTTGGGGACCTATCTTATGTTTTTCTTTTGGGCCTTACTTTAAGTACTTTTGGTTAAATGTAGACGGGAGATTTAAATCTTTGAAATGTTTTCATGTAAACAGATAATGTTATCCCGCTTTTCTATGCTTGTGTTGTGTACCAATTTTGTAGCACCCCGAAACTTGTTATGTCTTCCGCTGAACCGAATTTTGGGGGTGTTACAGATTGGTATCAGAGCTCAAGGTTATAGAGAACTAGGTACTTATCAAGAACCTAGACTATAACCATTTTTCAAAATTGATCCTTGACCAAGACATGCCAGCCTGCCAAGCCGAAGCCTCGTGAATTGAGAACTGGAATATTTTGATTATGAATTATGATTGGTTTATATTTGGAATTTGTGTGTAAGATCTTGGCTATATACTAGAATGATACTTTATGTCTTATGTGGTATTTCTTGATTACTTGATTTGGATATAGTTAATGATTTTTGAATATTGGAGAAATCTTGTTATGATTTTGGTTTATGAGATTGGCTATTTTTGTACGCTTATACCTACCCTATATCGTTGTCACAGACGATGCCTTCTTTAGCACGTGATGTCTATGAGGAGATCCTTACTCCTGCATCCCGCTCAGTGCGGACTATGATGACATCAGCTCAGGACGATCCTTATGCGATTATTCGACACTCAGCTCTTGCGTCATCATCATCAGTTGCTCCTGTACCATAGACTCCACTCACCTTTCAGCCATCATCATTAGTTGGTCGCTCTAGCTCCTTGCGACAACTTACTCTACACCAGGCATTAGCCCGAGCTCAGACTCCTCGGCTTACCTGCAGCACTACTCACATGTTGATGCGATCACCATCGCCACCCATGCATGTCTCAGCTCACTCTCTTCTGTCATCACCACTTGCATCATCATCCTGCCGAAGACCCCGATCACCTAATCCATCATCTCATGACTCACCTGTCCCACAGAGACGTCGTTTCAGTGACCTAGACTCAGAGGATGAGGATGAGGATGTTGACCCTGAGAGGGAACATCAGGAGGAGGAGGAGGTTGATCCAGATGAGGCCATTCCACCAGATCAGAGTCCTGCACCCTTAGTGCACTCACCTGGACCAGACTTCCCCGATCACATGCCTGAGCCTGATTCACCAGAGCATTCTTTCGAGCTGGCCTTGCCTCCTCACTCACCAGGGCCAAAGAGTCCGCCAGCCCCAGACACTCCATCAGAGGTTGCCTCAGAGGCAGCAGCCC
This sequence comes from Artemisia tridentata subsp. tridentata, assembly GCA_021014915.2. Lineage (NCBI taxonomy): Eukaryota > Viridiplantae > Streptophyta > Magnoliopsida > Asterales > Asteraceae > Artemisia > Artemisia tridentata. The sequence continues at coordinate 405,220,316 of CP139508.1, forward strand.
ATGGAGAGATGAGTCAGATTTGGGGGCAGATCACCACCCACGAGGAGAGGATCAGTCAGATAACTGATCGACTAGTGGGTGTATCAGCAGTGAGATTTGGAGAGATTGAGAGAGACGTGGGAGTATTGTATGGCAAGACCACATCACTGAGGCACGACTTGTTGGATTGGCATGATGCATTTAGAGATCTGCAGAGAGGTCTCCTGACTACGCGAGACACTGATAGAGCCCTTTGGCGTAGGGTCACAGAGCAGCAGACCGTGATCGCTCAGCTCAGGAGAGACCGTGAGGTAGACCGCCTTGAGATCTCTTCTGTGTGGAGACAGATGGCAGACCTGGAGGCTACTTTGAGAGAGATTCGCCAAGCTTGTTGACATAAATAATGCCTAAAAACATTATCAATTTTTATTCATATCTCTATGTTTTGATGATCACAAAATGTAAACTCATTAAAACATAAACTTATAAAATAAACAAGTACTTAGTTGTAAATATTCACTTCTACAACTAAAATCACTTAAGGTATGAATGCACTAATGCTTAATGCATTATATGATCAAAGGAACATTTTCTTAATAACTAGATTTTTTATAAAATGTCAAAAACATTTTATATCTTTTAGAAAAACATTTTTGGTAATAAATAAAAAGGTTTAATTCATTATAAATTTATGAATTCAAATTTTTAACCAAAATCAGTAAAAATGTTCCAGAAAAACCTTCCCCACAAAAAGACAAAACTGGGCAACGGTTGGCTTGGGCGGCCCCCTTAATTTTACTAGGCGGCCCCCTTAAAATTAAGGGGACCGCCCCCCTATTTAAGGGGGCCGGCCACACCGCTCCCTGTAATATACCAGCCTTCCCCTGGATTTTTACTCACCCTTTTGCACTAAAAACTTTCTGGTTTAGATCTCATTTCATATTTTCAAAAACCCTTTGATCATATAATTATAAGCTTTTGTTTCAAGTGATCCAAAGCTTCAACCTCTCAAGTGCAAGAGAAGAATACTTCTATCCTTCAAGACAAGAAGTATTACAACTTGGTGTAACTCTTTCATCCAAGTTGTTGGTGTATCATAATTGTAAATCATTCATTCATTTGTGTAAAGTGTGTGTATAAGGTGTAAACATAAGTGACTAGATATGTATAGTGTGTAAGTAGTGAAGAAGGTGTATAAGTAGTTGTGGTGTAAAGAAGTCATGTAGAAGTTGTAAAGCCGTGGTGTAGAAGTTGTGAAGCCGTGGTGCAGATGTCGTGAAGCCGTTGATTAGAAGTTGTGAAGTCGTCATGTAGAAGTCGTGAAGCCGTTGCTTAGAAGTTGTGAAGTCGTCATGTAGAAGTCGTGAAGCCGTTGCTTAGAAGTTGTGAAGTCGTCATGTAGAAGTCGTGAAGCCGTTGCTTAGAAGTTGTGAAGTCATCATGTAGAAGTTGCTGAAGCCATAGCTTAGAAGTTGTGAAGTCCTAGTCGTGAAGTCCTAGTGTTGAAGTCGTGAAGCCGTAGCATAGGAGTTGTGAAGCGGTCGTGTTGAAGTTGTGAAGTCTTGGTCGTGAAGCCGTAGTTTAGAAGTTGTAAAGTCGTGGTCGTGAAGCCATAGCTTAGAAGGTGTGAAGTCGTGGTCGTGAAGCCGTAGCTTAGGAGTTGTGAAGTCGTCGTGTAAAAGTCGTGAAGCCGTTGTGTAGAAGTCGTGAAGCCGTTGTGTTGAAGTCGTGAAGTCGTTGTGAATAAGTTGTGTACAAGTTGTGTTGTGAAGTTGTGAGATTGGTTCTAGCTACGATTAGAACTCGACATTTAGCTTTGTGTCGTTAAACCCGTGTAAGCCAAAGTCGTGTAAGGTTTTCTCCGCCATAAGGGAGCTTATTGAAGTTGTGAAGAAAACTCTCGAGCAAGGTGTGCTCGGGGAGTGGAGTAGGGCAAGGAAGGTGTCCTTGTAGCCGAACCACTATAAATCCCTCGTGTCTCGGTTTGATCTTTCCATCTCTTACTTATTTCTTTATATCGTCATTACTTTCATACATATAGGCATATATAATTGTTAGTATTAATTAGAAGTTGATTTCACATAAAGATCAATTTAAAACTCCATTCATAAAAAGAAAACTTTTATAACAAATCTAAAAGGATACCCATAAAATTAATAATATTGTTCAAGTATCATTTTTCATATAAACTCAAAACTAAGGTTTTAAAAGGAAACAAAGTTTTTCATAATAAAATTAAAAAGACGTAAAACTATTCAACTCCCCCTTCTAGTTTTCCACAGAGCTCATGGCTAGTTATACTTAGACTTGTGACTATTGTACCATACCTAAACTAAGGAGTCCTTAGTTAGAGATGTTAGTGTTATTAGCTATCTTTGTTATCTTTAGTTATCAGTATCGTCTATGACAATCAATTATCCTTTCTTTCCATTGTATTTCGAGAACCTTGTATCGTTGTTGATATTATTATGGATGAGAACTTTTGAAATTCTGGTTTGAGTATAAATTGTTTGTGATGTGAACGGAATAGTGTTCCTGTTATTGTGATTGGTATTCGTGTTGGTATTCAACCCTGTGATGATCACTTTCTTGTGTGATATACTATATTGTTTGGAATCTCATGACTCTCTTATCTTGTTATTCAGATCAATGGCCCCAAGACGAAACCCAGCCAGGACCACCCGAACAGGGCCTGCTGTTGTCAACACCGGTCGTCGAGGCCGGCGTCCAGTTCGAAACCTTTACGGTCAGAACACCGACAACCAAAATACCAACAACGCAACAAATGAAGATCAGAATGTCAATGATCAGGGTGTCAATGGTCGCACTCCACCTAACACCCCTCCTGTGAACCAAGCTCTAATTGATCAACTTGTGGCTCAGCGTGTTGCTAAAATCTTAGCAGAGTCTAATCACTCAAATACCTCTGCTGGAACTCCACTACCTATCAGAAACCGTGGTTGTACTTACAAAGAATTTCGTAGTTGTGGGCCAACTGAGTTTGGCGGAACCGAAGGAGTTGTTGTGCTAATGAGGTGGATGGAGAAAATCGAGTATGTATTCGTTGTTAGTAACTGTGAGGAAGATTCTAAGGTGAAGTATGCCACTTTATCTTTGAAGGATGAAGCATTGACCTGGTGGAACAATTACCTCAAATCTGTTGGAAGGGATGTGGCTCATGCTATGACGTAGGATCAGTTCAAGGCCTTGTTGATTAAGACCTACTGTCCACGGAATGAGGTTAAGAAACTAGAAATTGAATTTTGGAATCATAAGGTGAAAGGTACTGATATGACAACTTACAATCGTCGTTTCCAAGAATTGTCACTACTTTGCCCCGAGATGGTTCATTCTGAGGCGCTCAAGATTGAGCGATACACTGATGGGTTACCACCGGCTACTAGGAATGATGTGATTGCTGTAAACCCGACTAATCTCCATGAAGCCATCACGATAGCTCAACGTTTAATGGATTCACTAGTTCTTGAAAATGCAGAAAGGGGGAGGAATGATAAGAGGAAAAGGGAGGATCAGTCTAAGGGTAATGATCACCCGAACAAACGACAAGAGGTCGCAAAGGTGTATGCTATCGGGGACGGGGAGAATAAGGGTTACAGTGGAAACAAACCGTATTGCAACCGTTGTAAGCGTCATCATCACGGGCAATGTAGTATTGTGTGCCGAAATTGCTCAAAGGTTGGACACACTACTAGAAAAAGGTCTATCCTTGACTCGCATTTTATGGCGCACGCTACAAGATGACGCGCAAATAGCAAAGTCATAAAATAAGAGTCATAACGAGTAAATTTTTTATTGGGGATGACTCGTTTTCAGAAGCGTCATAACATAGGGTCATAATCAGTTAAAATTTAGCCTGCTAGATGACGCTCGTTTTGCTTCGTCATAAATAGGGGTCATCTATGTTTTTTTTTACCATCTGCTTCATCAAAATCTATCGTTTTTTTTTTTTGCCAAAACACTTCCCGCTCTCAAAAAAAAATTTCCCAAAAAATCAAATTCTCCCTCCATTGATCAATTATCTACCTCACATAAGCCCAACCCTAAAAATATAACACACACACCCAACCAACACACACACCAAAAAACTCTCTGCAACCCCTCCTGCTCTCTATCCAAACCCGCCGCCCTCTCTATCCATCTTCGGTACAAATACAATCGCCGCCTCCTTTTCCGGCCACCAACACCATCGGTGCCACCATCTGAGGTAGTTATTCCCTACTATCTTTATATTTCTTGATTTCTTTCTTTTAATTTTATTTATTTTTGTTTTTCAGATTTGGGGTTTTCATCACCGGCCACCAACACCATCGGTGCCTCCTTCTCCGGCCACCAACACCATCGGTGCCACCATCTCATATTTATTTTCCCTACTATCTTTATATTTCGTGATTTGTTTATTGATGGTGATGTTTTTAGTTCTAGTTGATTGACTTAAAAAGTAGAACTTCTTAAGAACTAGTATTATGAAGTGATTTCTAACTAATTAAAAAATTATAATGTCAAAAGAAATGTTAACTTTTAGCCCTTGTCGAGTTTATGCCACTTTCTTTCATTTTTTAAAAGTTTCTTGGCTCTTTCCATTTTCTGCAGACTTGAGAACACCTTGAACTATGGACTTGAAAGAGTTTGGGCCGTTGGATACATGAAAGGTTCACGGAGGTAAGTTTGTTGTGAGGCTTTGTAGAACATATCTTAGCACTTGTTTGTTGCATGTGGATAAACCTATTCTAGGTTCTTTAGTGTTCATGTGACCATACTAAATTGTTACTGCAAGTCGTAACTTGAATTCTGTTGAGTGTAATATTTGGAGTAAGAGGTTTGCTTGGAGATCTAAGCATATTCAACGTTGTTTATAATATTTTATGCCATCCTCAGAATAATTCTAGATACCTAAACATTTATCAGGACCAATGTGTTTGGAATTCATCACTTGTCTTTACAGGATCGTGTTTGGCTATGATGAAGGGACAATTATGGTGAAAATCGGACGGGAGGAGCCTGTAGCTAGCATGGATAATAGTGGAAAAATTATATGGGCTAAGCATAATGAAATTCAGACCGTTAATATTAAAAGTGTGGGAGCTGATTATGAGGTTTGAGCCCGTATGCATAGTTGATAAGTATGTTGTTTCTTCTTTCCCCTTTCCTGGGACATTTTTTTCATTCCTTTGATTTTCAGGTTTCTGATGGAGAGAGGCTACCTTTAGCAGTTAAAGAGCTGGGAACGTGTGATCTTTACCCTCAAGTAAGTTGCATTTTTTTTATTCACAAAGCTTGTTGTTATCATGCTGATTGTTGTGTACCCATGTGTGCATCACTTTTTTGAGCTATTGTTGTGATTGTATTGGTGTGAATATGAGTTAGCTTTCTAGTTATTAGAAACCAGGAAAGCTTGAAAATTTGACACTTAATTTTGGACATGTCAACTGCTTTACACTAGTTTTTTACCACTGGTCTTCCATGGCTATGCAGAGCTTGAAGCACAATCCAAACGGAAGGTTTGTTGTTGTCTGCGGCGAAGGTGAATACATCATATATACAGCTTTGGCATGGAGAAATAGATCGTTTGGTTCTGCATTGGAGATTGTTTGGTCATCTGAGGGTGAATACGCTGTCAGGGAAAGTACATCCAAGATCAAGATTTTCAACAAATCTTTTCAATAATTCTTCATGGAGGCTGAATTATTGTGTGGGTGGCGAGGTAGGGTTCATCGTTAGTTTTTTTAATAAGTAAACTTGCTAAGTTTTCTGTTAAGGTTATGACTCATCACATGATTTGATATATTTTCAGGTCACTACCATGTTTCATTTGGATCGACCAATGTATCTACTAGGATATTTAGCTAATCAGAGCAGGGTTTATCTCATTGACAAAGAATTTAAGTGAGTCTGTGTTTGGGTGTTATTCTATTTGATTCAGTTGTAAGCATCACTACTGATCTTGTATTCTTATTATTTACAATGCAGTGTTATCGGATACACCTTGCTCCTCATGTGAAGGTCTATTATTGTGAGTTGCATTGGTGCACATAAACTAGTCATTCGTTGTGGATTCAAGTCTAACAGGTATAAACGACTATTATCTTCATTTAGTCATTCGTTGTTTTGAAGTGTTTGACAGGTTGGAGTTGGGTGGTGCAGACACAAGAAGCTAGACTGTCAGTACAAGCTTCTGATAAGCTGAGCTTATCTTGGACTCCATTTTGGCATTTCTCAGGTTCCTTATAGCCTATTTTCAGTTTGCACTTAATCCCTATATGTCTTGTTTAAGTAATCACTCATATCAGTACCAATTGGTTAGTGCAGACTGCTTCAGGTTTTACTAGCTTTGCTCAGCTGATTTTCTGCTTATATCTTTAAGTTGATTCTCTGTAATTTGTTTTTCTTAATAGCTCATAGTAGTAGCTAGAGGGTTCTGAGCTTAGTAAGAATCTTGGAGCTTATTTAAGTGCCTTATTTTGGTCTGCAAAAGACCTCAGTGAACCATAGTCTGCCCTGCACCACACCTTAGTGGTCTGATTTAGCTAGTTATCATTAATTTGTTTTTCCCCAGTTTCATCAGTTTTGTGTGATTTTTAGTTTCTTAGATAATAGTAGTTATAAGCTGTAATTTGGTACTTAGTAAGTTGACCAGCTTATCTAGCCTTCCTTATTTTTATTTGGATTTTAGGATTTAATCTAAGCAGTTTTCTCAGGCCTTGAATAGACATGTTTTTGCCCTGCCCCTAGTTAGACAGCAGACTGATTGAACAATTGGCATGTCTGCAGTATTCTATTGACGTGTAATGTATTTTGAATTTGTCTATCTTTTCTCTTTTTTAGATGTGGTTAAAGGGAATGGGAGACTTATTCCTCAAGCAGTTAAATCGTGGGTCGAGCAATACGAAAAGGAGCCAAACCCAGCAATGGTTGAACTACTGCTTCAGGAGAGCTGCACGGATGACTCGGGTAGTCTTGTTGTATACTCAGTGGTCGATGTGGAAGCTGTCAAACTAACTTGTGAATTGCTATCGATATGTAATTTTGTCGTTAATTAACTTGTGACTTATCGTGAATTAGTACTTGAATTAACCTCATTGTTTTGATATATATATATATGAAATGCGTTATTTTGATATTTATGTTTTTAATTTTGTATTATCAGGTTTTTAATTGTCATTTAATAGAAAATTAGGAACTGAAAAAAAATTAATTTAAAAAAAAAATAGGTTATGACACTGATCGGCCCCAAACAGTCAACTAATATTGACCAAGTAAATGGTCAACAAGAGTCAAACAGCTTAAGGGCACAATGCAATTTACCAAAGGAGTTTAGTGTATCCCCGAGTCGTTAAGTCCCAGCGAGATGTGAATTCTGTAGTAAAACGAATCTGTGATCGGGTGATAATTGAACGGAAAAGGTTGTGAGTAATTAAACTAAGGAAATATAAAAGGAAATAGCTTAAACAAGCTATAAAAACAAGTACGTAAGATCAAATACCCAGAAAAACGTAAAGGAACTAGAAACGTACGTTTTAGTTTAAATAAACGTCAACGTACAAAATAAAATGTGAAAATGAAGAAATATTAATCCTACAAATATGAAAATAACTTTTTTATAAACCTAAAGATAAAAGAAAATTTTGAGAAAAAGAAAATTAATTATTTAACTATTTAATTAATTATTATTAATTAATAACTATTTATTAATTATTTAAAATGCTCTAAATTAAAAGAAAATAGGAAATTATCCTAGAAAATTAAAATTTTAACTTAGATAAATCTAAAATAACCTAAAACTTATTTTAAAACTGAAAATATATTTATTACAATTTTTATCTAATTATTATTAATTAATTACTAATTAATTATTATTTAAACTAATTTAAATTATACTAAATACTAAATGAACAAAGAAAAATCTGAAACTTTTTCTATAAATACTCTAAGGTGACAGGAAGATAAGAAAAATATAAAAATGAAAAGTGCTTAATGAAAAAGCTGAAAATAAGCCAAATGGCTTAAATAGAAGCTATCACTTATTTTTATGTTGTTGTTTTTTTGATTTTTCTTTTACAGACCTATTATACTACTGAAAATAAGTAACTTTTACAAAGACAATAAATTTAAAACTTAAAAATAAGCAGAATGCAAGCTTATTAGCTTATCAGTGAGCTTTTTGTCTCTAAATGAGATTTTAAGCCTTAATAAGCTATCAAATAAGCTAACAGGGTGGAACCAAAGGAAAAATAAGATGAAGACAAGTTAAAGGAACTAGGAATAAGCTAAAGGACACAAAGGATCTCACTGATAAGCTTGAAATAAGCAAATAAGCAATTCCAATTCCCACAGTCAACCAAACAAGCCTGCAAGCAAATGTAAGGCCAATTTAAGCTTATCAAATAAGCTAGAAAGCCAAATATAAGCCTGGAACTAGCAAGTTAGGCTGGTGGACTTTCCAAAAAGTCAAAGATCACAGTATGGGGTCCACTAATGAGCTTATGAAGAGCTTATGAAAAAGCCACAAATATACTGATTACTCAGTATATGCTGAGAGATGGGACAAACTAAAAGCTACTAGCAGGCTTATCAAATAAGCTTGAAAATGCAAACTAAGCCCTAGACCTTTGAGAATGGTGGATTAGCTTTAGAAAAAGCCAAAATACACAAGCTAGGTCCAAGTGGTGAGCTTTTTAAGAGCTTATGAAAAGGACTCAACTACACTGATTACTCAGTGTAGTGGGTGGTTTTTGAGAAAACATGAGGGCATAATAAGCATCCAAATAAGCAGTACAAGGGACATAGGCACACACACAAGCAACCAGCCAGAACGGTCTTCTCAAATCAACAAGTTCCACAAGCTAATGTGCACTGATAAGCTTTTAAGGAGCTTATGAAAAAGGCTATCTAGCCTGTGCACAAGGGAGGTAAAAGGCTAAACAGGCAACTTCAAGACTACTTCTCAATAAGCAAATCAATTTGAAAATGAGATTTTCTTCTTGATTCAGATAAGCAAGCAACCAAATAACACAAATAAGCAAAATTTATCTATTTCCAATCTATTTTAAACCCTACATGTGATCTAGAAAACTGCTCTATTTTACCAGATATGAAAATTTTGACTTTTTGAGATTTTATAAAAGTTGACTTATATGAACTTCTACTAGATCCTACTTACTGATTATGTTATATTATGATGAAAAGAAGTTGAATTAAGCTAGATTATCAGATTATGAACTAGTGTGATGAAATTTATACTTTAAATCCTAACAGTTAGCAAATGAAGTGAGATCAAAGGCTATTTTGACTTTCTATCAGTAAGTACTGGTTTTTATTGTTTCACTGAGTTAATATGAACTAATATTGCTTATAACAACAACAAATAACAACACAAACAACCTTAATCACAGTTAACACAATTAGAGCCAAACAGTCCTTTAAGAAAGTGATCTCATGAATTTCAAAGCAACTCACTTATTTAGACCTCAACACTGATTCTAAACTTTATTTTATGATTATATCAGACCAATAAAGCATGAAAAACCAACAATAGCAGCAAGAAACACAGAGATGGACAATTTGCTATTTTAACTGTGATAATGAGATTTTAAGCAATAACCAATATCAAAGAACAAGCAACCTATTTTAAGCTATTTTATGACTAATGAGCAACAAACAAACATAAAAACACACTGCTAAGAGCTTAAAGCTTATTCTACAGTAAAATGCCAATAAACTAGAAACAAGCTTACAATTGAAATCCAGATGAAAACCAAGAACAAGGACCAAGAACAACCCTAACAGCTTACCACTAAGCTTCTAACCCAAGGCCATCCAAAATTCACCTTGCTCCAGCTGTGATCACCATCTTCATTGTCATTTTTGATTTTTTATCTAATTTTTGTGATTTTTTTGTATTTTTGAGTTTTATGACTACTACTGATTTTTTGTTTTCTAATAGCTCTCAGAAGCTATATAAGGAGCTTATATGAGCTTATGAGTCCAATAACAACACTATAAACAACATTCAAAGTAACATGAAATTTGAACAAGAAAATACACAAACGGATTTCAAACTTGGAAACTGAAATTATTTATTAGAAATAGATTCTCATACACTTGAAAACATTAAACAGAGTACTTGAAAGCTTAATTTTACACTGGAAATTGAAATTTTACTAATACGAACTAAGAAAACTAAAATTACACTAGATATCTTGCAATGCTGCTTCCTTCTCTTTCTTTATAGAATTTTGAGACTCCCCACATGCTTCTGAACAATTCCCATCAAGATTAACAACCATTGGATGAGTCAAAGTGATCCTAGCCTTCAAATCTACTTTTGGCGCCAAAAGTGAGATATGTATCTTGCAGCCGAAATTTTGCAATTAAAGAACTTTGGATGGTTGTATTGGTGGAGGAGACAAGAAAGAAAAGGTTAGTAGCCAAGTTGGTAATTAGGTGAAGAAAAACAGGTTTGTGAATGTAACAGTGGAAGGTTTAAGGTGGGAAAGCATTAATTGCATTGTAGGCTATGTTGTGAGGTGGAAGGGATGAGAGTGAGGAGTAGGTAATGAGGTGGAAAGGTAGTGGACCGGTGGTGGTGAAAACCACCATGGTTTTGTTACAGTGAAGGTGGGAGAAGGAAGGAGAAAAGGGGTGTGGGTTTGACTAGGTTTGACCCCGATTTTATAACTAAGGGTGGTTTGGGTCGGGTTTGGGTTTACTTTAAGTTTGGCTTGGGTGTATGGTGGGCTGGGTTTATGGGATAGGTTACGGGTTTGGGTTTAATTTTAGTAAAGGGTCCGGTTGGTTTCTTAAATAAGCACAAGGACCATTTTTGTAACATTTGGATTTTTAGGGGCTGAAGTGATAATTTTCCAAAGATTATTACAAGGACCATTTATGCCAAGTTTCAATTTCCCAAGGACTTAAGATGTTAAATTTCAATATTTAAAACCCGGGGACTTGTTTTGCCATTTTTGAAACTTGAAGGACCAAAACTGCCATTTCTTTAAAACTTTCATCCAAGGACCAATATTGTAAACGTTAAATAGCTTAGGGACCTTGAATGATATTTTTAACACCAGGGACTATTTTTGCCAATTTCTGAAAGTTAAAGGACTGAAATTGACAATTATGCAAACTATGTTCGTTTTTCAACTGTTTTTAATCCTTTTGCACATGAAACACATAAAAACACAATCAAATGTTATTTTCTGTATTTTGAAGCATATCTGCATGTTTTTAAATGTTTTTGTAGTCTAAATGTGACAGAAATGATGAGTATTTAGACACTCATCAATCCCCCACACTAAACTATTGCTAGTCCCTAGCAATACTTTTTGAAAATTTAATGGATTTTTCTCTTTACCAGATAGCCATTACTTCTGGAGTAGCCAATGTTTTAGTATGTGATACTTTGGTACAATGATAACCAAATGATTTTGAGCAAATCATCAGCTGTCAACGGGTTTGATTTGTCTTTACCAGAAGCCGTTTGCTTCTGGACTAGCCAACTCTTAGATAAAATACAGTTATTATCTTTGGTGAGCTGATTACTAATTATGGTTTTCCAATGCCTTTACCACAAGCCATAACCTTGCGGGCTAGCCAACTCTTCACTTATAAAGATATGGTGAGTCGAATACCATATAATTTTTGGCAAATTGTCAGCCATAAACGGATTTGATTTATCTTTACCCAGATTCGTTTGCTCTCGGATTAGCCAATCCTTATGTGGGTTAGACATGGCGGACTGATAACCATTTATTGCGTTCTAAGTGAGAAAAAATTTTAAAATTTTGGCCAAAATGGGGGAATTAGGGCACTAAAAGGTACATATTTGATCAAATTCGCTAGAATTCCCCCCTCCCCCCACACTTAGAACCGAATATTTGCCATCAATATTCAAAGTACTGGCTGTTAAACCAACACTTAGAACATGAAAAGGCAATACTAATAGCCATTATTTTATATACACACATTTTTTTTTTTTTTTTTTTTTTTTTTGAAATTTACATATATACAACATGTGGGCATCTCCCCCACACTAGGGTGGTAGAACAGAGAAAGAAGTCAGAGACACGGGTGAAAACCCATGTTGTGCTAATATTTTTGTTCACCGAGTCACTAGCTTGACTCGACCCCGCATTCATTGGTCCATGGGGAAAGTTTGAAGATCCGGGACAACCATGGGTGGTATGTCTTCTCCAAAGTAGTGTTTTAACCGATGGCCATTCACTTTAAAATTTGGACCATCATTTTGAGATAACTCAACGGTAACCCTATGGATAAACCTTTGTAATAGTGAATGGACCAGACCAACGGGATTTGAGTTTTCCCGAGAAAATCTTCAATCTTGAATTGAAAAGAAGGACTCGATCACCAACGTTGAAAACGCGGTTTTTGATTTTAGAGTCATGAATCTTCTTTGTCTTTTCTTTGTAGATCAAAGAGTTCTCGTAAGCTTGATCACGTAGTTCATTTAGTTCATTCATTTGAACTTTACGGTGATCACCCGCAGTTTGGAGGTCAAAGTTAGCATGTTTCAAGGCCCAGTAGGCTTTGTGCTCTAATTCGATCGGAAGATGACATGCCTTTCCGTACACAAGCTTGTAAGGTGTACACCCGATGGGTGTTTTGTAAGCTGTACGAAAGGCCCATAGTGCATCATCCAATTTATCCGACCAGGACGCACGATTTTCTCCTACAGTCCTTTCCAAGATTCTTTTAATACCCCGATTTGAAACTTCTACTTGCCCACTTGTTTGTGGGTGATACGCAGTAGAAAGACGGTGAGTTACACCATACTTTTGCATGACTTTATCAAACTTGTCATTGCAGAAATGTGTACCACGATCACTGATTATAGCACGTGGAGTTCCAAAACGGGCAAAAAGAGCTTTCAGGAATTTTACAAAAACTCGGGCATCATTGGTGGGTAAAGCTTTCGCTTCAACCCATTTTGAAAAATAGTCAACAGCCACGAGAATGTATTTATTTCCTCGAGATGATGGAAATGGCCCCATAAAGTCAATGCCCCAGACATCAAAGATTTCACAAACTTGAATACATTTTGTGGCATTTCATTTCGTTGTGAAATATTTCCGTGACGCTGACAAGCGTCACAAGTTTTGATGAGATCATGGGCATCCTTATAGATTGTGGGCCAATAAAACCCGGAATCAAACACCTTTTTGGTGGTGTAGTTTGGACTATGATGGCCCCCAGTGGGTCCAGCATGGCAAGCTTTTAGAATGTCAATAGCTTCCTGTCCATAAACACACCGTCGGATGACTTGATCCGCACAGATTTTGAATAAGTAGGGGTCGTCCCAGAAGTAATGTTTAACATCCTTGAAGAATTTATTCTTCTGTTGGGTCGACATCCCTTTCACTATGAAGTTACCCGCATGGTAATTTGCGAAGTCAGCAAACCATGGGATAGTAGAATCTCCACGAAAAGCAACCGCATTGAGTGTCTCGAGAGGAAATGTTTCATTTATTTCCTTTTTCTCGAAAACATCTTGGTGTGGGTTCTCTAATCGGGATAGATGATCAGCAGCTAGGTTCTCAGCTCCTTTTTTATCACGTATAATGATATCAAATTCTTGCAGGAGGAGAACCCAACGGAGCAATCTCGGCTTTGCATCTTGTTTTGCAAAGAGATATTTGAGAGCCGAGTGATCCGTATACACTACACATTTCGTCAAGATTAAATATGGCCGAAACTTCTCAAAGGCTTACACTACAGCTAATAATTCTTTTTCTGTAGTGGTGTAATGAGTTTGAGCTTCAGTCATAGTTTTACTTGCGTAGTGGATAGGCTGAAAGTGTTTGGCTTTTCGTTGCCCCAGGACTGCACCGATAGCAAAATCACTTGCATCGCACATGAGCTCAAAGGGAAAATCCCAGTCGGGGGCAACTAGAATGGGTGCTTCAGTAAGCTTTTTCTTTAATGTTTCAAAAGCTTTGATGCACTCGGGTGAGAAGATAAAAGGAGCATCTTTTTCAAGGAGATGAGTCATAGGCCGGGCGATTTTAGAAAAATCTTGTATGAATCTACGATAGAAACCGGCATGACCCAGAAAACTCCTAATACCTTTGACGGTAGCGGGATGAGGTAATTTAGCAATGACATCAACTTTAGCTCTGTCAACCTCAATCCCGTTCTTTGATATCTTATGGCCGAGGACAATGCCCTCTTTGACCATAAAATGACTCTTCTCCCAATTTAGACAAAGATTGGTGTCTTTACACCGTTTCAACATGTTTTCTAAATTGGAGAGACATGCTTGGAACGAATCCCCAATGACCGAGAAGTCATCCATAAAGACCTCCATTGTTTTCCCGATCATATCGGTAAATATGGCCATCATACACCTCTGGAACGTGCCTGGAGCATTACATAAGCCGAAAGGCATACGTTTATAAGCAAAGGTTCCATAAGGGCACGTGAAGGTAGTCTTTTCTTGATCTTGTGGATCAATGGGGATTTGAAAGTAACCTGAGAAACCGTCAAGGAAACAATAGTACTCGTTTCCCGCTAATCTCTCAAGCATCTGATCCATAAAAGGTAGAGGAAAATGGTCTTTACGGGTGGCATCATTTAACTTACGATAGTCAATGCAAACACGCCACCCCGTAACCAATCGAGTTGGAATCAACTCATTTTCATCATTTGTGACAACAGTTATGCCACCCTTTTTTGGAACACAGTGAATGGGACTAACCCAAGGACTATCAGAGATGGGATAAATCAATCCTGCATCAAGAAGTTTGAGAACCTCTTGTTTGATAACATCATGGATTTTAGGATTCACCCTTCTTTGATGTTGGACTGCTGGTTTAAAGTCATCCTCCATTAAAATCTTGTGAGTACAAAATTCAGGGTCGATACCCTTTATGTCGGAGAGTTTCCAAGCAATGGCTTGTTTGTGTGACTTTAAGACCTTTATTAGAGCAGTCTTTTCCTCATCACTTAAATCTTTAGCAATAATGACGGGTAATTTATAATTACCCTCCAAAAATGCGTACTCAAGATGAGGTGGTAAGTCTTTGAGTTCGACCTCAGGAAATTCATCGGTTTTCTCAACTGATTTGATTTCCTCATTATGAAGTTCAACGGGAGGGAGTGGAGGAGAATTGTCCTGATTCAACAATTTCTCAAGAAGAAGAATATCTCCCTCCAGATCAATCTCAGCGTTATCAATTCCTTCTAGAAATGAATCACACTTGAGAAAAGCCTCGATCTCTTCCAAAATGAAATCACTTCCCTCAAACGGAGTGAGAGAAGGGGAAGAGTCGGAAATGATAGGTAGAGAAGATGTGGTGGGATCCCCACTCACAGAATTATGAGAATAACCAAGAAACTCTTGAGAGTACTCCTCTGAAGCAATATCAATGACATCGATTCGGTTAACTGATTCAGAATCATAATTTGAGGAGTACCTCGAAGTTTGATCGAGGTTAAAGGTAACAGCTTCATTACCCACACGTAATGTGATTTCATGCTCAAATACATCTATGAGAGCACGGCCCGTTCTTAGAAATCCTCTTCCAAGAATGAGAGGAACCCTAGGATCAGCATCGAAATCAACAACCACAAAGTCAGCTGGAAAATGGAACTTTCCTACTTTCACAAATACGTCCTCAGCAATGCCACGAGGACGAGATATTGAACGATCTGCAAGCTCAAGAGTCATGCATGTAGGAGTAAGAGCTGGAAGAGAAAGTTTCTTCCATATTGAATGAGGCATCAGGTTAATGCTTGCACCAAGATCGGCCAAGGCACAGCATTCAACCATTCCCGGAAATACACAAGGTATTAGAAACTTTCCAGGATCTCCAAGCTTCTCGGGAAGCTTTTTTAAGATAACTGCTGAGCAGTTCTCATTTAATGGAGCTTTTGCCATTTCAAACAGTTTTTTCTTGTTGCTTAACAAGTGTTTGATTGTGGATGCAAACTTGGGCATCAGAATGATAGCATCCGCAAAGCTTATGTCAAAATGTAATTCTTGAAAAATTTGGAAAAATTTATCCATTTGTTGACTAGCTTTTTCGCGGAGCTTTTGCTCATTTAAACGTGATGGGTAGGGAATAGAAGGTTTGGATTTAGGGTTTTCAACCGGGGTTTCATGTGATTCAAAAACAACTCCAGGTTTAGTCTTGGGTTTCGGGACAACTTGAGGTTGGACGTTGTCGGTACCTCCGTTATTAGTAGGAAGTATCTTGTCCTTAGTCACCTCAGGTTCACTTTCCACTACCTTAGGGGAAGAAGAAGAAGTGGTAGTAGGAATAGTGGGTCCATCATATGAAACACCACTTCGGGTTGTGATCGCCTTAACATCGCCCTTCGGGTTAGCGATCGTGTTGCTCGGAAGTTTTCCTGAGCCCGAAGGTTGATCATTTAAAGATTTTTTAATCTCAGAGATCTGGCTGACCAACAACCTGTTTGTGTCCTCTTGAGCTTTCATGAATTGCCTCAATAACTCATCAGATGATGGTTGTGGGGCTGGAATGGCTTAAGGTTGATTAGGGAAATTTTGGATTCGGTTATTTTGATTATAACCTTGATGTTGAAAATTCCCTTGATTTGGATTACCATTTCCCTGAAAATGATTTCCCTGGTTGGAATTGTTTCGGTTAAAGTTTCCTTGGTGTTGGAAACCTTGATTTTGTCCAGAATTGAAATTCCCTTGGTGTTGATAACCTTGGTTCATTCGGGGTTGGTTTTGGTTTCGGTTTTGCAAATTCTGGTTCTGATTGAAACCGGGTGGTCCTTGGTAGGTGTTAGCTCGGTAACTTGGTTCCAGTTGAGGACGGTATTGATTACCTCCCTGATTTGAAGTACGGCTATAGCATTAGCTTCAAAAGGACTACCATCAGTGGCAGTACAGTTGTAGTATGCGTGAGGGCCACCACAAGTAACACAGACTTCCACTTTCTTCACTTCAGCATGTGAAGGATTTTGTGTGAAAGTACCTTTCTTTTGGTTTGAGAGAACCAAAGCTTGAATAGCGTCCGTGAGTTTGTCAATCTTAGCATCGGTGCTAGAAGTACTCACGGGAGATGAAGTAGAAGGACCAGCACTAGCCTGAGAATGATATGGCTTTGTTCGTGCAGTACGGACTTTAGACTTATTTTCAATAATCGCTAAAGCTTCTTTTGTGGTTTTGCTCAAAAAGTTACCTCCAGCGGAGGCATTGAGAGAATCTTGGTCAGATTGGCTCACACCATTATAGAAAGTGTCGATTTGCATCAACTCGGTGAAACCATGATGAGGACATTTACGAAGCAATTCTTTGAAACGATCCCACTCGTCACTAAACGATTCATCAAATATTTGTGTGAATTTGATGATTTCATTTTTAAGACTTGTCGTTCTAGACGGGGGAAAGAATTCGTTTACAAACTTCGTAACTAGATCCTCCCATGTCTCAATTGAACGAGGGGGTTGTTTTTCAAGCCATATCCGGGCTTGTCCCTCGAGAGAAAATGGGAATCTTAAGAAGCTTGATTGATTCAGAAGGGATATTCTTGTATTTGATGGTAGATGTAATTTTGTTAAACCATCGAATGTGAGCATGAGGATCATCCCTCTCAAAACCATAGAATTGACTTGAGGTTACAAGATTCAGTAACCCGGTTTTGAGCTCAAAACTATCAGCCACGATGGCTGGAACAACAATGGCATCTCCATAACCCTCGATGGGTGCTTGGAGAAGCTCATTCATCGGCAAATCTGCCATGATGACAGGGTCAGTACGTACCTCAGATACGACTGATGGGGCAGAACGTCTACGACGTCTTCGAGGTATGTTTACAAGCTCACGAAAAGGGCTTGAAGACCTAGAAGAACGAGTGCGCATGCACTAAGACGAGTCTAAGAATCCTTTATAGTGGTGGAAACTTAGAAAAGATAAGAAGAATCTTTTTGGATTTTGTTTGTTTATGGAAATTTGAAATACGATATTTTTGGTTTATCGTTCCGTCAAACGAATTAACTTCACGATAATTTTGGTTTTTATTTGAAAATAAGAGAATATGGACAAGGATGGTTAATATACAATGGATGTATATTCAACAACACTGATTCTTCAAATACGTTTTTACGCAGCACACCTCCCCGGCAGCGGCGCCAAAATTTGATCGGTCCCAAACAGTCAACTAATATTGACCAAGTAAATGGTCAACAAGAGTCAAACAGCTTAAGGGCACAATGCAATTTACCAAAGGAGTTTAGTGTATCCCCGGGTCGTTAAGTCCTAGCGAGATGTGAATTCTGTAGTAAAACGAATCTGTGATCGGGTGATAATTGAACGGAAAAGGTTGTGAGTAATTAAACTAAGGAAATATAAAAGAAAATAGCTTAAACAAGCTATAAGAACAAGTACGTAAGATCAAATACCCGGAAAAATGTAAAGGAACTAGAAACGTACGTTTTAGTTTAAATAAACGTCAACGTACAAAATAAAATGTGAAAATGAAGAAATATTAATCCTACAAATATGAAAATAACTTTTTTATAAACCTAAAGATAAAAGAAAATTTTGAGAAAAAGAAAATTAATTATTTAACTATTTAATTAATTATTATTAATTAATAACTATTTATTAATTATTTAAAATGCACTAAATTAAAAGAAAATAGGAAATTATCCTAGAAAATTAAAATTTTAACTTAGATAAATCTAAAATAACCTAAAACTTATTTTAAAACTGAAAATATATTTATTACACTTTTTATCTAATTATTATTAATTAATTACTAATTAATTATTATTTAAACTAATTTAAATTCTAATAAATACTAAATGAACAAAGAAAAATCTGAAACTTTTTCTATAAATACTCTAAAGTGACAGGAAGATAAGAAAAATATAAAATTGAAAAGTGCTTAAGGAAAAAGCTGAAAATAAGCCAAATGGCTTAAATAGAAGCTATCACTTATTTTTATGTTGTTGTTTTTCTGATTTTTCTTTTACAGACCTATTATACTACTGAAAATAAGTAACTTTTACAAAGACAATAAATTTAAAACTTAAAAATAAGCAGAATGCAAGCTTATTAGCTTATCAGTGAGCTTTTTGTCTCTAAATGAGATTTTAAGCCTTAATAAGCTATCAAATAAGCTAACAGGGTGGAACCAAAGGAAAAATAAGATGAAGACAAGTTAAAGGAACTAGAAATAAGCTAAAGGACACAAAGGATCTCACTGATAAGCTTGAAATAAGCAAATAAGCAATTCCAATTCCCACAGTCAACCAAACAAGCCTGCAAGCAAATGTAAGGCCAATTTAAGCTTATCAAATAAGCTAGAAAGCCAAATATAAGCCTGGAACTAGCAAGTTAGGCTGGTGGACTATCCAAAAAGTCAAAGATCACAGTATGGGGTCCACTAATGAGCTTATGAAGAGCTTATGAAAAAGCCACAAATATACTGATTACTCAGTATATGCTGAGAGATGGGACAAACTAAAAGCTACTAGCAGGCTTATCAAATAAGCTTGAAAATGCAAACTAAGCCCTAGACCTTTGAGAATGGTGGATTAGCTTTAGAAAAAGCCAAAATACACAAGCTAGGTCCAAGTGGTGATCTTTTTAAGAGCTTATGAAAAGGACTCAACTACACTGATTACTCAGTGTAGTGGGTGGTTTTTGAGAAAACATGAGGGCATAATAAGCAGTCCAAATAAGCAGTACAAGGGACATAGGCACACACACAAGCAACCAGCCAGAAGGGCTTCTCAAATCAACAAGTTCCACAAGCTAATGTGCACTGATAAGCTTTTAAGGAGCTTATGAAAAAGGCTATCTAGCCTGTGCACAGGGGAGGTAAAAGGCCAAACAGGCAACTTCAAGACTACTTTTCAATAAGCAAATCAATTTGAAAATGAGATTTTCTTCTTGATTCAGATAAACAAGCAACCAAATAACACAAATAAGCAAAATTTATCTATTTCCAATCTATTTTAAACCCTACATGTGATCTAGAAAACTGCTCTATTTTACCAGATATGAAAATTTTGACTTTTTGAGATTTTATAAAAGTTGACTTATATGAACTTCTACTGATCCTACTTACTGATTATGTTATATTATGATGAAAAGAAGTTGAATTAAGCTAGATTATCAGATTATGAACTAGTGTGATGAAATTTACACTTTAAATCCTAACAGTTAGCAAATGAAGTGAGATCAAAGGCTATTTTGACTTTCTATCTAGTAAGTACTGGTTTTTATTGTTTCACTGAGTTAATATGAACTAATATTGCTTATAACAACAACAAATAACAACACAAACAACCTTAATCACAGTTAACACAGTTAGAGCCAAACAGTCCTTTAAGAAAGTGATCTCATGAATTTCAAAGCAACTCACTTATTTAGACCTCAACACTGATTCTAAACTTTATTTTATGATTATATCAGACCAATAAAGCATGAAAAACCAACAATAGCAGCAAGAAACACAGAGATGGACAATTTGCTATTTTAACTGTGATAATGAGATTTTAAGCAATAACCAATATCAAAGAACAAGCAACCTATTTTAAGCTATTTTATGACTAATGAGCAACAAACAAACATAAAAACACACTGCTAAGAGCTTAAAGCTTATTCTACAGTAAAATGCCAATAAACTAGAAACAAGCTTACAATTGAAATCCAGATGAAAACCAAGAACAAGGACCAAGAACAACCCTAACAGCTTACCACTAAGCTTCTAACCCAAGGCCATCCAAAATTCACCCTGCTCCAGCTGTGATCACCATCTTCATTGTCATTTTTGATTTTTTATCTAATTTTTGCGATTTTTTTGTATTTTTGAGTTTTATGACTACTACTGATTTTTTGGTTTCTAATAGCTCTCAGAAGCTATATAAGGAGCTTATATGAGCTTATGAGTCCAATAACAACACTATAAACAACATTCAAAGTAACATGAAATTTGAACAAGAAAATACACAAACGGATTTCAAACTTGGAAACTGAAATTAATTATTAGAAATAGATTCTCATACACTTGAAAACATTAAACAGAGTACTTGAAAGCTTAATTTTACACTGGAAATTGAAATTTTACTAATACGAACTAAGAAAACTAAAATTACACTAGATATCTTGCAATGCTGCTTCCTTCTCTTTCTTTATAGAATTTTGAGACTCCCCACATGCTTCTGAACAATTCCCATCAAGAATAACAACCATTGGATGAGTCAAAGTGATCCTAGCCTTCAAATCTACTTTTGGCGCCAAAAGTGAGATATGTATCTTGCAGCCGAAATTTTGCAATTAAAGAACTTTGGATGGTTGTATTGGTGGAGGAGACAAGAAAGAAAAGGTTAGTAGCCAAGTTGGTAATTAGGTGAAGAAAAACAGGTTTGTGAGTGTAACAGTGGAAGGTTTAAGGTGGGAAAGCATTAATTGCATTGTAGGCTATGTTGTGAGGTGGAAGGGATGAGAGTGAAGGAGTAGGTATATGAGGTGGACAGGTAGTGGACAGGTGGTGGTGAAAACCACCATGGTTTTGTTACAGTGAAGGTGGGAGAAGGAAGGAGAAAAGGGGTGTGGGTTGACTGGGTTTGACCCTGGTTTTATAACTAAGGGTGGTTTGGGTCGGGTTTGGGTTTACTTTAAGTTGGGCTTGGGTGTATGGTGGGCTGGGTTTATGGGATAGGTTAAGGGTTTGGGTTTAATTTTAGTAAGGGGTCCGGTTGGTTTGTTAAATAAGCACAAGGACCATTTTTGTAACATTTGGATTTTTAGGGGCTGAAGTGATAATTTTCCAAAGATTATTACAAGGACCATTTATGCCAAGTTTCAATTCCCCAAGGACTTAAGATGTTAAATTTCAATATTTAAAACCCGGGGAGTTGTTTTGCCATTTTTGAAACTTGAAGGACCAAAACTGCCATTTCTTTAAAACTTTCATCCAAGGACCAATATTGTAAAAGTTAAATAGCTTAGGGACCTTGAATGATATTTTTAACACCAGGGACTATTTTTGCCAATTTCTGAAAGTTAAAGGACTGAAATTGACAATTATGCAAACTATGTTCGTTTTTCAACTGTTTTTAATCCTTTTGCACATGAAACACATAAAAACACAATCAAATGATATTTTCTGTATTTTGAAGCATATCTGCATGTTTTTAAATGTTTTTGTAGCCTAAATGTGACAGAAATGATGAGTATTTAGACACTCATCAGACACGCAAAAAGGAGAGTCATAAAACGTGGGTCATAAGTGCGCGTCATAGAGGGATGACGCACAAATGCGAGTCATGAAGCTTTATGACGGGTCCATCCTTGACTCGCATTTGCGCGTCATAAAGCCTCTTCTTGACTCGCATTTGGAGTCAAGAATAGTTGTTTTTCTAGTAGTAACACATAGCTAAGGATTGTAAATCCCGACCCCTAGCCATGGCACAAACAACTCAGGGAACAGATTGGAAGGCTAGTGTCACCTGTTATGGATGTGGGAAAAAGGGACACTACAGGAATGAGTGTTGTGAGCAGTGGAACCAAGGGAATCAAGGAAACCCAGGAAATGGGGGAAATCATGGGAATCGAGGCACGGGAGGATATAGGCATAATCATGGTAATCGAGGAGCAGGAGGAAATCGGGGAAACCAAGGTACTGGGAACCAGCAGGGAGAAGTGGGAGCAGCCCAAGGAAGGGTGTGTGTTATTGGGAGGGAGATCAAGGAGGACCTGAACGTTGTCACTGTTACGTTCCTTCTCAACAATCGTTATGCTTCTATACTATTTGATATTGGTGCCGATAGGAGTTTTGTATCCACTACATTTATGCCTTTGCTCGAAAATCCCCCGACAGCCTTAGGTATTGAGAATAATGTAGAGTTAGCAAATGGAAACCTTGAAAAGATAGACACCATCATCCGTGATTGTACGCTGAATTTCCTAAACCATCATTTCAACATCGATCTCTTACCCGTCACCTTAGGCAGTTTCGATTCATCATTGGCATGGATTGGTTATCCAAGTATCATGCTAATATTATCTGCGATGAGAAAATTGTTCGTGTGCCCTACGGAAGAGAATTCTTGAACATACAAGGAGATAGGAGTGATCGTGGAGGTCCCTCTAGATTGAACATTATCTCTTGAACTAAGACACAGAAGTACGTAGAAAAAGGGTGTTAACTCTTCTTGGCCCGAGTTTCTGAAAAGAAAGAGAAGGAGAGGAGTGAAAAACGTATAGAAGATGTACCTATCGTCCGAGATTTTCCAGAAGTATTCCCAGATGACTTGCTTGGAATCCCACCAGTGAGACAAGTCAAATTTAAGATCGAATTGATGCCTGGAGTTGCACCCTTAGCCCGAGCACCCTACCGCCTCGCCCCTACCGAGTTGGAAGAATTGTCGAAACAATTGTCAGAATTGTCAGAAAAGGGATTTATACGACCAAGTTCATCACCTTAGGGAGCTCCAGTATTGTTTATAAAGAAGAAGGATGGATCTTTCCGCATGTGCATTGACTATCGAGAGTTAAACAAATTGACAGTGAAGAACCGATATCCCCTACCCAGGATCGACGATCTGTTTGACCAACTTCAAGGATCGAGTGTTTACTCAAAGATTGACTTACGATCTGGATATCACCAGCTTAGATTTCGGGAAGAAGATATTACAAAGACCGCGTTCAGAACTCGTTATGGACATTACGAATTCCAAGTGATGCCTTTTGGTTTAACCAACGCACTAGTGATATTCATGGATCTCATGAACCGAGTGTGCAATCCCTATTTGGATAAGTTTGTGATAGTATTTATTGACGATATCCTGATCTATTCCAAGAACAAAGAGGAGCATGAAGAGCATCAAAGGCTTATCCTGGAATTACTGAAGCAGGAACAGTTATACGCCAAATTCTCTAAGTGTGAATTTTGGATCTCAACCGTACAATTCTTGGGTCACGTGATTGATAGTCAGGGAATTCACGTGGATCCCACGAAGATCGATGGGCCGCCCCAAAAACCCCAACTGAAGTTCGCCAATTCTTGGGTCTAGCTGGTTATTATCAGAGATTCATTGAGGGATTCTCTAAAATAGCCAAACCCCTAACTAAGCTGACACAGAAGAATGTAAAGTACGAATGGGGAGAAGAAGATGAAGAAGCGTTTGAACTGTTGAAGGAAAAGTTGTGTAGTGCACCTATCCTAGCCCTACCCGAAGGAAGCGAGGACTTCGTCGTGTACTGCGACGCTTCGCACAAAGGTCTAGGAGCTGTCTTAATGCAACGGGAGAAAGTAATAGCATATGCTTCGTGGCAGCTCAAGACCCATGAGAAAAACTACACAACTCATGATTTGGAGACATTACCTGTACGGCACAAATTACATTGTGTATACTGACCATGAGAGTTTGCAACATATCTTGGACCAGAAAGAGATGAACATGAGACAGCGTCACTGATTAGAACTGCTCAGTGATTATGACTGCGAAATTCGCTATCATCCCGGTAAGGCAAACGTTGTTGCTGATGCTCTTAGTCGAAAGGAAAGAATACAACCGTTGCGAGTCAAATCCTTGGGAATGACTATTAGTTCATCGTTACCATCTCAAATTCTTGAAGCCCAAGCTGAAGCATTAAAGGAAGAAAACCGACCGCACGAAAACCTCTATGGAATGGTAGAAAATGAAAATGGCTTCGTAAAGCGTTCCGATGGAACCTTATGCTTTGGATACAAGAGCTGGGTACCACTTTATGGAGGAATTGGTGAGTTGATTATGCACGAGCCGCATAAATCAAAATACTCCATTCACCCCAGATCTGATAAAATGTACCAAAACCTGAAATAGCCCTGTATTGGTAGCCTAACATGAAGGCCGAAATAGCCCTGTATGTCAGCAAGTGCTTAACATGTGCGAAGGTGAAGGCTGAACATCAGAGACCGTTAGGGTTATTGATACAACCTGAACTCCCTGTTTAGAAATGGGATCGGATCACCATGGACTTCATCACTTAATTACCAAGAACAGCTAGTGGTTGTGATACTATCTGGGTAATCGTAGATCGACTCACTAAATCCGCTCACTTTCTTGCAATCAGTGAAAACGACAGTGGATAAACTTGCCCGACTATACCTGAAAGAAATTTTTTCTTGACATGGTGTGCCAATATCGATTATCTCGGATCGAGATAGTCGTTTCACGTCAAATTTTTGGAAGTCACTCCAGACGGCCATGGGATCAAACCTCGATATAAGTACTGCTTATCATCCCCAAACAGACGGCCAGAGCGAGAGGACTATTCAGACTTTGGAAGATATGCTTCAAGCCTGTGTTATTGATTTCGGAAAAGGCTGGGAGAGATACTTGCCTTTGGCCAAATTTTCCTACAACAATAGCTATCATGCCAGCATTAAGGCCGCACCTTTTGAGGCGTTGTATGGCCGAAAATGCCGATCTCCGATCTGTTGGGCTGAGGTTGGCGACAGTCAACTTACTGGTCCCGAACTTGTCCTAGAAACGACCGAGAAGATAGTTCAAATCCGAAACCGTTTGCAAGCTGCACGTGATCAACAAAAGAGCTATGCCGACAAGAGACGGAAACCTCTCGAATTACAGGTCGGAGACAGGGTCATGTTAAAAGTCTCACCATGGAAATGGGTGATACGCTTCGGCAAGCGCGGCAAACTCAATCCTCGTTACATTGGACCATTCGAAATTCTTGACAGAATCAGACCAGTAGCCTACCGACTCGAACCACCGAAACAGAATAATGTGCACAACGTGTTTCATGTGTGTAACCTGAAGAAATGCCTTTCTAGTGAAACCCCGGTTATTCCTTTGAGGGAAATCCGGATAGACGAGAACTTAAACTTTATTGAGGAACCAGTGGAAATTATGGATCGTGAAGTTAAACGAATCAAGCACAGTCGCATTCCTATCGTTAAGGTCCGATGGAACTCATGCCATTGTCCTAAATTTACATGGGAGCGTGAGGACGAGATAAAGCGAAAGTACCCTCATCTCTTTTCAAACGTATCGGGTAACTCGAACTGAAACCCGGGACAGGTTTCTTCTGAGGCTGGGAGGCTGTGACAACTGGTAAATTTCGGGAACATTTTTAATTACCACATTACTTTTTAAAATGAGCATTTTATCACTTGTAATCACTGTTGGAATGTGTTGGATATTTTATCCGAATTTTTGGTAATATATTGTGAACTTTTATGATGTGATGAGTAATGCCCTGTGTACCTAGTTAGGCACTCCGTGAGTCGGCACAGTTAGACCTAATAAATACGAGAAATATTGATTATTTTGACGCGCAAAACAAATATAGACGTATTTATAGTCGATTTGATTGGAAAAATTATTCTAAAATCAGTGGAAAACATTAAAATAACTCGGGAAGATGTCCCGGTACTCAAATCTATCCCGGATACGTGTTATAGGAAGTTTGGTCGAATGCCACTTCCCACCCCATGCCTAAATTACAATTTCAGTCCCCGAGGGACACCATGCGTTCACCCCTAGTCCTAAGCATATATAAGCACATCATATAACCCATTTAGGGTTATTCATCACCTGATGCGCGTGTGCGTATGCTCCATTTCAGCACCTAGCAGAAGACACCCCTTTTTCTCTATCCCTATCTCCTTCTCCGGCCAAACAATCCGGCCACAACCATACGCCATCACCGCCCCTCCTCTTCTCACACCGCCACCACCGAACCTCGTCTCTTAAACTCCTTATCCTAATTCACCACAACAAGCGCTCGAAAACCCTCCACCACCATCACTACGCGCCACCTCGTATTTTTCAGACCAAGATCTATATATATCCGAGAGTTTAAAAGGTGGGTAGCACCGTGTCACCCATGGTTGTGACTCGGTGTGAAACTGTAACCACCAGTAAATTTCACCTTGGACTAAGTTAATATAATATTCTAAATAGAGAATACTTATCCATTTTCTACGTATAAATTTTTTTTAGGCTAAACGTTATCAATTTATCTGATTACCACTATACACTAATGTGACGTAACTCACATTTTCAATAAACATGCTCACATGCATACCAACACCAACATGCCTTATGTTTATTTCAAATAAACATCTTTATATGTCAAGTAACAAATTTTCAACTTCTATTTGCCACATTACGTTAATTTGTTAACGTATGATTATTAAACGTTCCAACTGAACATGTGAGTTCTCACAAAACCCCTAAAATGCACTATAACCCCTAATGTGCACTAAGGACCCCTAAAGTAGAAACCCTAAAGAATAAAAGGCTGTCATTCGGGTTAACCCGGCCGGGTTCGGGTCAACTCGGGTCGGGTCAACTCGGGTCAAGCCTCCTAAAAACATACCCGAACCGACCCTGTTTAGAACTCGGGTCGGGTCAATTCGGGTTCGGGTCAACTCGGGTTTGGGGTCAACCCGAGTTTTTTGCATTGTAAAATGTTAGTTTTGTCGGGTCAACTCGGGTTCGGGTCGGGTCAAGGCTAAAAAAACATACCCGAACCCGACCTTGTTTAGAAGTCGGGTCAATTCGGGTTGACCCGATTGACCCGAATATGATTTTTGACCCGAACCTGTTCGGGTCGGTCGGGTTCGGTCGGGTTTTATGACACCCCTACCCTAAAGTACAAACCCTAAAGAATAAAACCCTAAAGATAATGTACAAGCTTTTAAAGCACGAAAACCCAAGCTTTACCTTAATTCCCGATTACAAGCCCTAATTTCACAAATCTATGATTTTATGTAATATAATCACAAAATTTAAAAAAATATATATATATATATATATATATATATATATATATATATATATAATATATATATATATATATATATATATATATATATATAGGGGCGCGTTCAATGCAGTACCCATATTAGATGCAGTACTTTACAGTACCAATCTAAACCAATAAGAATTTAGTACTATTAAATATTTTTATTTAATTCAAAGGGTATAATTGTCAAACACATTTTTTTTTTTTTTTTTTTTTTTTGAATTTTAAATTAAAAAACGTTTTTCTTAATTCCCTTAATTTTAGGATTTTTTTTTTCTTCCTTCGGTGTGCATGTTTTCACAAAAATGAGATGCATAGGTGTTTTTTTTTTTTTTTTTTTTTTTATTTATTTATTTATTATTTTTTTTTTAATATTGTTAATTTACATATGTTTCTTGTGTACAATTGTTTAGACATCAAACTTTTTTTGCTTAAAATGATAATTGCACATATGTTTCTAGTGTACATTCTTTAATCTTTAAATTTATAACCAAAAACATAAACATATACATGTAACTTATAAATTTATAACAAACCAAAAACATAAATAGTATACATAAAATTTGATATCAAATGAAATACAATCAAATACAAAATATATCTTGTAAATTAATTGAGTCATTAAAAATGTGTGCACTCTTCCAAGAACATATGTGCACGCTTCGCGTTTTCATCAAATTCATTAGAACATATGAGTACCCTTCCAAGACACATGTGCACTCTTTATATTAGTCATCGTCTCCATCTTTATCAAATATGTTCAATACCTGAAACTACAAAACAATTACTCGTATTATTTTATTTTATCATAAACAACTAGCAAACACATATTCATAATTATAACATATATGCATACATCTTTCCTTGATTTTATTTCAGCTTCAAAACACATATGCACACCAGTTAAATTATTTTATACCAACCATAAAACACAAATGCACCATTTCACTAATTTTATGTTAACATATATGCACACTTACGAAACACCCTACATATAGAGAATATCATAGTCAATATAAACTAAACTCGATACTAATTAAATATGAACTTTAATTATAATTGCAAAAAAAGTACGTATGACAGGAAAAAGCTCAAAATTAACAATTTGAAGTAAGTATGACAATTTCGACCCACTTATGTGCGAATGGGTCAGTGTGGTTATGTTAAGTTGTTAGTCACATTTCTAACGGTCAACATGAAATTCAATAATATTGTATTATTGTTATGTTTTACACAGTGTAATATAACAAGGTAGCATAACCTAAATGACCTTGAATTTGTTAAGAGGTTGAAAAACTACCTAATGAGATCAGAATCATCTATTGCTTTCTCTTCTAACACTATTAAACATCACAACAGCCAAAGATGCAAATATTCCTACAAAACCAACATCATATTTTTTCATCATCTAATTAAAACAATAAAAACAAAACTCTAACCAGGAAGATAATAAAGAAAGGAGACTTTAATGGAACTACAAACGATGGCGTCAACCCAAAACCTCCACCCAGATCCAAACACGGCCCCGACCACACCTGCTCAATCCAATAAAAATGAATACAATAAAAAAAATCAAGATCGGAAAAAAAAAAAAAAAAAAAAAAAAAAAAAAAAAAAAAAACACGAATCAATACTCGATTCAAGCAATAATCCAACAATTTTAGAAAATTTGATTTGTGTCAATTATATATATATATAGTTCAAGGAAAACACACAAAGAAATATGTGTTGACCCGAGTCGTAGTCCTGATGAAGATTGAATGAATTGTTTTAATAACTCATCCGAGGGCGATGGGTTTTGCACAAATCCTTGATTCT
Organism: Artemisia tridentata subsp. tridentata; assembly: GCA_021014915.2. Taxonomy (NCBI): domain Eukaryota; kingdom Viridiplantae; phylum Streptophyta; class Magnoliopsida; order Asterales; family Asteraceae; genus Artemisia; species Artemisia tridentata. Next base: position 405,249,894 of record CP139508.1, read on the forward strand.
GATTGTTTGGAAGATTTGGCCCTCGGTTGTTTTGAACAAAACCTTGATTATAATTCCCATGATTTTGGTTGTAGCTTTGATTTTGATTGTAACCTTGATTGGTTTGAGGAAAACGGTTTTGGTTGTTTTGAACGGGTGTAAAACCGGGTGGTCCCATTTGGTTGCTAACTCGGTAGTTAACTTCACCTTGAGGACGGAATCCTTGATTTTGATTGTAACTCGCAGCTGCTACGGTAGCATTGCAAACTTGGCTATCGGTAGCTTGACAATCATAATAAGGATGGGGACCACCACATATAACACAATTTTCTTGCACCGCTTTCACTTGAGCGGGTGGGGTTGGAGAAAGATTTTTCTGATTTGAAAGAAGGAAAGCTTGGAACATATCCGTAAGCTTGTCGATCTTAGCATCACTGCTAGAAGCTTGGGTACTTACCTTAGAAACAACCGGTTTGTTCCTTGAGGTAGGCACCTTAGATTTGTTCTCAATAATTGAGAGAATTTCTCTCGGCATTCGACTCAAGATATTGCCACCGGCGGCTGCATTGAGTGAATCCTGATCTGATTGAGTTAAAGCATTGTAGAATGTATCGATTTGATGTAATTCCGAGAAACCGTGATGTGGGCATTTTCGTAGGAGATCCTTGAATCGTTCCCATGCCTCACCAAAATTCTCATCAAATCGTTGCTGGAAATTTGTGATTTCATTCCTAGCATTGGTCATTTTAGATGGAGGGAAGAAATAGTTCACGAATTTATGGACGAGATCTTCCCAAGTATGGATTGATTGAGGGGGTTCTTTCTCGAGCCAAATTTCGGGCCGCCCCCTCGATGGAAAATGGGAATAACATCAATTTGATAGTGTCGTGAGGGACATCCTTATGGTAGTGTGTTGAGGTCAATTTGTTGAACCATCGGATGTGATTGTGAGGATCTTCCCGATCAAAACCATGAAATTGATTTCCCGTGACAAGTTGAATTAAACCGGTTTCGAGTTTAAAGTTTGTGTTTCGAATCGGGGGTATAACAATAGCGTCTCCGTATCCCACGGTGGGACATTGGAGTAACTCTTGCATAGTGCGGAGATCGGGAGCTTGCCCTTGGTTGTGATTATCTCCACCCATCGGCGGGTGTTGATCGTTTGGGTTGTTGGCCATTTCCTCAACGGTTGAGAAATGAACACGGTTGTTTTGACGGATAATCCTCTCGGGATTTGAAAGTGGTGAAAGAAGAGGATTAGAAGAAGAAGAACGGGTGTGCATACACCAAAAATAAAAAGGAAAACCAAATTTGAAAAGAAAATCTTTTTGGATTTTTGTATAGGAAAAATTAGAATTATTATATTTTTGGTGATCGTTGATCAACCGAACTCGTTTCTTTCAAAACTACGCGCAGCGTGGCGGAGAAGCAAAGGTCCACTCGAAGGTGATTAAAAACCCGCCTCTTTCGGTCTGCAATTTAATGTCAAGACCATCCTTAAACCCCGTGTATAGGTTGTAGTAAAGAAATAATCCGAGAAACGTTTAACTTCACGATCTCTTTTGTTGTTATTCGGAATGGTTTACAACACTTTTGAAGAAAAGTGAGGATTTATTTTATTTTTGTATTTTTGAAAACACTTTAGGAAAAGTGTTTTTGATTATTTTCTTTTTGTATTTTTATTTTTATAAAAAACGATAACTTCCGAGGAAGGGTCTTCAAAACACGTATCGAAAAACAAAATCACAAATTCGCGTCAACCTTCCCCGGCAGCGGCGCCAAAAATTTGATTTGTGTCAATTATATATATATAGTTCAAGGAAAACACACAAAGAAATATGTGTTGACCCGAGTCGTAGTCCTGATGAAGATTGAATGGAATTTAGTGATTCGGGATTTGTGATTCGTGTAGTGAATGAGAATAAGAGAGTGATTGATTTGTGATTTTATACTACGAATAATAAAATATTAAATGAAAGCAACTAATTAAGCTAAAGAAACAATTAATCTAAGCATTTAACCTAAAAACGAAAATTTGAATTTAAAAATGTTACGTGACGAATTATAAAAACGTGAATAAAAATGATTTTCTAAAATTCAAAACCTAAAAATATAAAAATAATTTTCCTATATTAAATCTGATAAAAGAAAATTTTTGGAAAAAGAAAAATATTTTTTTGACTTTTTAATAATTTTTTATGAATTAAAAACTAATTAAAACTATTTAAATGATTTAAAAATAGTAAAACTAATTGGAAAAATCTGAAAATTTCTGAATGAATCTAATTTTTAATTATCTACCTAGGAAAAATAAAATCAGAACTTCATTCAGCCTAAATAAGCTGAACAGCCAAATAAGCACTTAAGAAATAAGCTAAAAATAAGCTGAAAATGACAAAAACTAATAAGAAACTCAAAGACTGATTAACTGACTATTATAAGCTCAAAACTACTGAAAATGATCAATTAAGCAGATGGAATAAGCAATTTAAGCACAATAGCAGTTACAAATTAGGACAAAAACAGGTGGTGATCAGCCCTCTTCACAGCCCAATTAAGTAGTCCAAATAAGCAGATGAGTTGAAACTTAAGAGGGCAAAAGCTAGATTGCACTACTGACTATTCAGAAATACCAAAAGCCCCAAATTCTACAAGCCAATTGAACCCTAATTGAAGCTTAGAAAAGCTGCTAGTGAGCTCTAGTTCTAATAACCCAGGTCTGCACAGATTTTTGGTCCAACTTGCAGGCCTGAAAAAGCACTCTAATAAGCTGATAATCTGAAATCCCAGATGTTGTGCTTATAGCCTACTATGTGGACTATTAGAAAAACCAAAGATCAGAACCTATGCTTAAGTGGTTAAGCCACTAATTAAGCTAGAAAGTGGCTAATGATGGGCTGCTCTGCACAGATTTTTGGTCTGCACAGCAGTCCTGTTGATTTTTTTTTTGGCGCAAACCTTTTTAAAACCAAACCAACACTAGAACACTCACTTAATACACTAAATTGAACATAAAAAACACCAACAAAATTCCATAGATCATGCTAGCTTATTAAGAGATAATTATGGCAGCCTATCTCCTTAATTTATGCACTAATGATCCAAAATCCTCAAATGCACATTAATATCCTTATAATCTAATAACAACAGCAACTTAACCTCAATAAAGCTCAATCAAATCTCAGAAAAATGCCAATGAACAGTACTTTACTTAATGCTTAAAAACAGTCCCTATATAAAACCTATTATACCCAACTGTTAAGCATCAAAATCCACTATAACCACTGAAATAAGCCTAAACTAACAACTAATCTATGATTACCTATTCAATTTAATAACTAATAAGCAAAGAACAACAATCAAACAACACTAAATCTGATTAAACTAAACTGATGCAGAAAATATAGAACAAAAAATGAAATTAGAACTTACAAAGGTACCCCTCAGCTGAACAGAGGGCAAACTTCAACAAAGCCTATCTTTAGATAGGCCAAGCTCTTCCAGAATAAGCTTGATCTACCAGGAATCAAATCAGAATCATAGTCTTCATTCAACAGTTGACTTTTTTGTTGACTTTTGATTTTTGTGAAGTAAAGACAAAATGGACTGAATGAAAGCTTACAGTAAGCTATGAAGCTTATATAAGCTTAACAAAACAGAAATCAGCTTATTAATAAGCTGGAATAATTTTATTTATTTATTTTTTTTTTTTTTTTAGAATGATATTCAGAAATCTAAATTAATAACAACTAAATAAATTGCAAGCAATACTGTAACAAGAATTAAGACAGCAGAATCAAATGAACTTTAAATGAAATTTCATTAATAAAATTTAAAGAGTACAAAGGTAACACTGATACAAAATGAAATTTAAAGAAACTGAAATTTATAAAAACAGAAAAATTACAATAAAACAATAAACTCAAAGCATAAAAAAAATTACAATGATAAAAATAAATTAATAATCCTCATTGAGGAGAAATCCTTCTCTATTTATAGGCTACGAATGAACCTTCTGGGACTTCCACGCTGGCGATCCTCGTGCATCCTCAGCTTATCTTCACCCTTAGATCACCCTTGCTCCCTACGCTTTAATCACAGCCACAGGATCAAAATAGTGACATGGCTTGACCAATTAGCAGCTCCTACGTGTCCCTGGCAGTTGTCAGGCCTTCCAGAAAGTCCCAATCATTAGGTAATTTAATTAGTACGAGGTTAATTTGGTGGGTACAGTAACTAGGGTTCATGGAGGTAAAAATTGGAGATAAAGGATTTCGCGCGTGTGGGAGAGTGTGTGTTGTTTTTTTTTTTTTTTTTTTTAGATTTATTTGACTGTGTGTGTTATTAATTTGACCGGGTTTAGCTTTTGAGGTTGGATCAGGTTTAAGAGTGGACCGGGTAATAATTTAGGTTTGATGGGCTGGTTAAATAGGTGGGCTGGATTAAGTGAGGTGGATTGGGTAGGTTTGTGGGTTATATTATTAATCCGGGTTTAAGGGTTTAAAAGGGTTAAGGGTTTTAATTGTAGGGACTAAATGTGTAATTTCTGGATTTTTGGAGGGACTGATCTTGCCATTTTTATAAAGATGATCTAAGGGCTGAAATTGACAATCTCTGATAATATGAGGACCTCGGTTGACTTTTTGACCATGTTTTTCTTCCCGGTTCCGGTTCTGAGCCGTTTCCGTATCCCGTGCTCGTTTTTTTCTGATTTTTCTGTGTCTTTTGTCGGTTTTCGTTGATATCCGTGCCTGCACATAAATAAACACAAAAACACAATATCTTTTGGCATTTTGGTTAGTTTTTGGTCTATTTGGGTCCGGTTTTGGTCGAGAAAAGGTATGTGAATAAGCACATACCAAAATCCCCCAGACTAAGCTATTGCAATGTCCTCATGCAATGTTATATAAACACGTTTTTGAAACCAAAAATTTCCAATCTCTTTTTACTAACTTTGAAAAGTAGCAAAATTTTCAAAAGAGATCAAGAAATCTTAAGTTCTAAAAACTCTCCGATTTTCCTTTTTATTCTATTTTTTGTATTTTTCTTATTATTCAAGTGACGGCTTTGTTGACTTTCATTATCTCTTGATAATTTTTAGGGTCTTCGAGTAGGAAACACGACTCATAAAGAAGTGACCATACGGATAAAATTCGTCGTCCCCGATTTTTCACAAGTCCCCAAACTAAGCTTAAAAACGAGATCATTGTTATTTACAAGTTAGATTGCCGACACTACCCATAAAAGCTAATTGTGTATTACTTCTTGCTCCCAAATTCCTATTTCCTCTATTTATTTTATTTTTGGTGAGAAATGAATTTCTTCAAATTCTCGTTTCGATAATTTTTAAGCCGTTAAAGATACCTTAGTTTAGACGCTAAGTAGTTTCCAAACCTTCCCTTGAAAACTGTTGCATACAAAAATGAGGTCCACATCAAGGTCTCTGATTTAACACGATTTTGAGGATATCCCTTTTATTTGCGACCGAAACAACTCATCTACGAGTCCAGAGACAGAAGCCTTTATTAGGATACCCCCGGAGTCGAAGTTTGGCATTTTTAACATTATTAAGCACATTAACGTATTTAATCCTTGGCCCTTTATAACAATCACAACATCGGCTGCGAACCGGCAAGATGTGATAGTCTATTATGACCTTGGAATTTTTCCTCTGCCTTTATTAGAAGTCTACAACATCGGCTGCGAACCGGCAAGATGTAGAAAACTTTTTATGGCTTTGGGTTATTATTATTATTCATTATTCATTATATATTTTGCCAAATCCCGAGTCCTACGGCTTTTATAACAATCCCAACATCGGTTGTGAGCCGGCAAGATGGAATAGTCTATTACACCGTAACACTGGCAGTACCTTGATGTGTACCCAACTTTTATAAGCAATAATTCTCTAAGGAAGAAATAGAAACTAATTGTCGCCAAAACCAAAATACCTTTAATTATTCCTAAATTACTATTATTGAGTGAAACAAGCTTATGGGAACAAAAAGCCACAAGTAACTTTGATGAGCTCTAAAGAGATCCAACTACTCCACGTTTAGCAATCTAACTTATAAACAACTCTATCATTTTTCGTTCTTCGCAAATTTAAAATCTTAAATAATAAGATCCGCGAATGCTTAGCCTTATAATCAAGCCATGCATATGTAAAGTCAAATACGGGAACTTGCAAACTCTTAAAAAGAATTCGCATTTTATAGCTCCTTGTGTAAAAGACTAGCACGAGCTTATAGATTATAAATGGTTAAGGGACAAGCTAGGGCTCAACACGCCCGGTCAAGTCAGAATTTTATTCCTACTCTCACCAGCGGAAAATCAACAAAAATGTCAAAACTTATTATATTTTTGCAAAAATTTTAAAATTTTTCTCATTTTTTGGATTTTTTCAATTTTGGAGGAAAAACGGGGTTGCATGAGAAAACGGCAAAAATGCAAGGCAAAAATCAAATCGAAAGATTACCCCCCCCCCCCCCAGACTAAAACGAGACATTGTCCTCAATGTCTTAAAGGTAAGGGTTCTCCTACATAAATCTAAGGCCGTTTATTAATTATGCCAAAAGATAGATGTAAAACGATAAGATTTTAGGATATTGATAAGCAGCGAATGATGAAACTCGAGTAGCGTGAAGGAAACTACGAGCACGAGAGTCTTCATCATCGGGCATTCCTGGACATACCACAGAAAACACGAAACACAAGATATGGAGAAGGGAATCCTCCTCATGTTTTATTAGAAAATAGATAGAAGGATAAGCATGGGGTGCCTCCACGAAGCGCTTGTTTTTTGTAATCGAGTCACATGAGCTTGACTCGACCCCGAATTTAATTGTCCTTGGGGAAGCAAGTGGAAGAGATAATCTCAATCGGACTTTCGTTCAAGATGTTTGGATAAACATTGAAGCACACGAAAGTTCCACTCCGATTGAGATACCCACGGCTTTAGAAGATAAAAGCGGTGATGCCGGGGTCAAAAACTTTGTCTTCGTTTCCGGCTGGAAACGATAGTAAAGTTTCAAGCAGAGATGACTCCGGACAGAATGGGAGTTTTTGAACAGAAAGAGGTAGAGAGGAATCACTTTTCTCCAGAATTAAAAGTTCCTTAGATGAGGCAGGAAACTTTAAATTCTTAGCACGAGTCAATTTCATCAAAGGATGAATGTCACCATCAATGAGTAAGCCTGGCTTAAATACTTTGTCCTCACAAGAAAACTTACAGGGTACTCGATGGAGGACTCAAAAAAGAAATCATCCTCGGGAGAATGAGGAGCTAAGTCATGAGAAACTATTGAAGCATCCTCGGTTATGGTTTCAATTTTAGGGCCTTTTTCATCATTAGGTTTGCCATATAAAAGATTTCTCCATTCGGTTTGATCGGCCCTAAAATCGAAGAGGTCATCATCATCTTGTAAATCTTTAAGCTCGGTGTAAGAATCAGATGATGGAGCATGGTACAAAAGATCTTCAACTTCTTTATAATCAGCATGAACGTCAAAGAGATCATCATCATCTGATGGAAGTGGATCGTCGTGAGCGAGTTCATCGGCGAATTCCTCAGGATAAGAATCACATTTAGACGGATCCTGGTTCAGCAATAATTCCAATTCTCTTAAGTCAGATTCAAAATCAAACTCATCGTCCTCATCCCCCGGTGGGATTGGATCGATGTGAGCAAGTTCATCGGCAAACTCCTCAAGAAGAGAATCAATACTAGAAGTGGTACTGCCACTACTTTGCTCTTCTGATTTTGAATCAACAACTGGAACGGATTTAGTTGTCTTTTCTTTAACATCTTCCAAGGGAAATAATGGTTCATCAAATTTCAAGACATCTTCCCCTGGATCACTATCGGTCTCAACAATTTCCGGCGAAATTGGAGGAGGATCAGAGAACACTTCGAGCTCTTCCCTCGAGATATCACTTCCCTCAGTCGGAGGAGAAGGATGGGAAGAGTCGGAAAGGAAAGAATCAACAATCTCTACACGATAAACCGTCTCCGGAGGTGGGACAAGAGGTGTGCTCTTAGAGCTAGCAATTTCCACCTCTTCCGTTGTGGTCTCCAAATCCGATTCATCATCATCAAGAATACTCTTAACATCCGCGGAACAACTTTCAAACCATTTGGTTGAACCGGGTGCAATTTTCATAGATTTAAGTTCAGCACGTTTTTCAGACATACTCTTAACCGCAAATCTGGAAAGAATCGAATCACTCCTTGCGGAAGTAATTACTGGATCAGATTTTTGATTAACCACAGCAACGTTGCTTTTGGTGGTTAGCGGTTTAGAGTTTTGATTGATTTGAAACGTGACTTTGTCATCATCAACCCGCAGAGTAATTTCTTCTCCATACACATCAATCAAAGCCCGCCCGGTCCTCAAGAACGATCTTCCGAGAATAAGAGGAACCCGGGGGTCAGCATCAAAATCAACTACCACGAAATCGGCAGGGAAATGGAACTTCCCCACCTTGACAAAGACATCCTCGGCTACACCCTCAGGACGGGTTATGGAACGGTCCGCAAGCTCGAGGGTCATGCAAGTGGGGGTAAGTTTGGGCAGAGAAAGCTTTTTCCATACTGACAACGGCATTAGGTTGATGCTAGCACCGAGATCGGCCAAGGCGGAGCATTCAACCATTCCCGGAAATTCACACGGAATAAGGAATTTTCCGGGATCTCCAAGCTTTTTCCGGAAGCTTTTTGAGAATTACCGCTGAGCAGTTTTCATTCAGATGAGTTTTTGCTAATTCAATTAATTTTTCCTTGTTATTCAATAAACTCTTGATGGTGGAAACAAACTTAGGCATCAGAAGTAAAGCATCCGCGAAGCTTATATCGAAATGCAATTCTTGAAAGATTTGGAAGAATTTTTCCATTTGATTTGAAGCTTTTTCGCGGAAGCTTTTGATCATTCAATCTCGAAGGATACGGAAGGTTTGCTTTGACGGGAATTTCTTTTGGTTCAACATTCTTCGGTTCAGATGGATGGACGACCGGAGGTTGGACGTCTTTGGTTCCTCCGTTGTTAGTAGGAGGTTCCATGTCCTTGGTCGCCTCGGGTTCACGGTCGACTACCTTGGGAGGTAGAGAAGAATCGGTGCCGGAGCCGTGGTCCATCATATGAAACACCGCTCCTAGTCGTGATCGCTTTAGCATCGCCCCTCGGGTTAGCGATCGTGTTGCTTGGGAGAGAAGTAGTCCCTGAACCCGAGGGTCGATCATTTAAACGTTTGTTCAATTCGGTTATTTGATTAATCATCATTCTATTCATTTCCTCTTGTTTCTTTTGTTGTTGTTGGTTTTGAAGAATGAATTGTTTTAATAACTCATCCGAGGGCGATGGGTTTTGCACAAATCCTTGATTCTGATTGTTTGGAAGATTTGGCCCTCGGTTGTTTTGAACAAAACCTTGATTATAATTCCCATGATTTTGGTTGTAGCTTTGATTTTGATTGTAACCTTGATTGGTTTGAGGAAAACGGTTTTGGTTGTTTTGAACGGGTGTAAAACCGGGTGGTCCCATTTGGTTGCTAACTCGGTAGTTAACTTCACCTTGAGGACGGAATCCTTGATTTTGATTGTAACTCGCAGCTGCTACGGTAGCATTGCAAACTTGGCTATCGGTAGCTTGACAATCATAATAAGGATGGGGACCACCACATATAACACAATTTTCTTGCACCGCTTTCACTTGAGCGGGTGGGGTTGGAGAAAGATTTTTCTGATTTGAAAGAAGGAAAGCTTGGAACATATCCGTAAGCTTGTCGATCTTAGCATCACTGCTAGAAGCTTGGGTACTTACCTTAGAAACAAACGGTTTGTTCCTTGAGGTAGGCACCTTAGATTTGTTCTCAATAATTGAGAGAATTTCTCTCGGCATTCGACTCAAGATATTGCCACCGGCGGCTGCATTGAGTGAATCCTGATCTGATTGAGTTAAAGCATTGTAGAACGTATCGATTTGATGTAATTCCGAGAAACCGTGATGTGGGCATTTTCGTAGGAGATCCTTGAATCGTTCCCATGCCTCACCAAAATTCTCATCAAATCGTTGCTGGAAATTTATGATTTCATTCCTAGCATTGGTCATTTTAGATGGAGGGAAGAAATAGTTCACGAATTTATGGACGAGATCTTCCCAAGTATGGATTGATTGAGGGGGTTCTTTCTCGAGCCAAATTCGGGCCGCCCCCTCGATGGAAAATGGGAATAACATCAATTTGATAGTGTCGTGAGGGACATCCTTATGGTAGTGTGTTGAGGTCAATTTGTTGAACCATCGGATGTGATTGTGAGGATCTTCCCGATCAAAACCATGAAATTGATTTCCCGTGACAAGTTGAATTAAACCGGTTTCGAGTTTAAAGTTTGTGTTTCGAATCGGGGGTATAACAATAGCGTCTCCGTATCCCACGGTGGGACATTGGAGTAACTCTTGCATAGTGCGGAGATCGGGAGCTTGCCCTTGGTTGTGATTATCTCCACCCATCGGCGGGTGTTGATCGTTTGGGTTGTTGGCCATTTCCTCAACGGTTGAGAAATGAACACGGTTGTTTTGACGGATAATCCTCTCGGGATTTGAAAGTGGTGAAAGAAGAGGATTAGAAGAAGAAGAACGGGTGTGCATACACCAAAAATAAAAAGGAAAACCAAATTTGAAAAGAAAATCTTTTTGGATTTTTGTATAGGAAAAATTAGAATTATTATATTTTTGGTGATCGTTGATCAACCGAACTCGTTTCTTTCAAAACTACGCGCAGCGTGGCGGAGAAGCAAAGGTCCACTCGAAGGTGATTAAAAACCCGCCTCTTTCGGTCTGCAATTTAATGTCAAGACCATCCTTAAACCCCGTGTATAGGTTGTAGTAAAGAAATAATCCGAGAAACGTTTAACTTCACGATCTCTTTTGTTGTTATTCGGAATGGTTTACAACACTTTTGAAGAAAAGTGAGGATTTATTTTATTTTTGTATTTTTGAAAACACTTTAGGAAAAGTGTTTTTGATTATTTTCTTTTTGTATTTTTATTTTTATAAAAAACGATAACTTCCGAGGAAGGGTCTTCAAAACACGTATCGAAAAACAAAATCACAAATTCGCGTCAACCTTCCCCGGCAGCGGCGCCAAAAATTTGATTTGTGTCAATTATATATATATAGTTCAAGGAAAACACACAAAGAAATATGTGTTGACCCGAGTCGTAGTCCTGATGAAGATTGAATGGAATTTAGTGATTCGGGATTTGTGATTCGTGTAGTGAATGAGAATAAGAGAGTGATTGATTTGTGATTTTATACTACGAATAATAAAATATTAAATGAAAGCAACTAATTAAGCTAAAGAAACAATTAATCTAAGCATTTAACCTAAAAACGAAAATTTGAATTTAAAAATGTTACGTGACGAATTATAAAAACGTGAATAAAAATGATTTTCTAAAATTCAAAACCTAAAAATATAAAAATAATTTTCCTATATTAAATCTGATAAAAGAAAATTTTTGGAAAAAGAAAAATATTTTTTTGACTTTTTAATAATTTTTTATGAATTAAAAACTAATTAAAACTATTTAAATGATTTAAAAATAGTAAAACTAATTGAAAAATCTGAAAATTTCTGAATGAATCTAATTTTTAATTATCTACCTAGGAAAAATAAAATCAGAACTTCATTCAGCCTAAATAAGCTGAACAGCCAAATAAGCACTTAAGAAATAAGCTAAAAATAAGCTGAAAATGACAAAAACTAATAAGAAACTCAAAGACTGATTAACTGACTATTATAAGCTCAAAACTACTGAAAATGATCAATTAAGCAGATGGAATAAGCAATTTAAGCACAATAGCAGTTACAAATTAGGACAAAAACAGGTGGTGATCAGCCCTCTTCACAGCCCAATTAAGTAGTCCAAATAAGCAGATGAGTTGAAACTTAAGAGGGCAAAAGCTAGATTGCACTACTGACTATTCAGAAATACCAAAAGCCCCAAATTCTACAAGCCAATTGAACCCTAATTGAAGCTTAGAAAAGCTGCTAGTGAGCTCTAGTTCTAATAACCCAGGTCTGCACAGATTTTTGGTCCAACTTGCAGGCCTGAAAAAGCACTCTAATAAGCTGATAATCTGAAATCCCAGATGTTGTGCTTATAGCCTACTATGTGGACTATTAGAAAAACCAAAGATCAGAACCTATGCTTAAGTGGTTAAGCCACTAATTAAGCTAGAAAGTGGCTAATGATGGGCTGCTCTGCACAGATTTTTGGTCTGCACAGCAGTCCTGTTGATTTTTTTTTTGGCGCAAACCTTTTTAAAACCAAACCAACACTAGAACACTCACTTAATACACTAAATTGAACATAAAAAACACCAACAAAATTCCATAGATCATGCTAGCTTATTAAGAGATAATTATGGCAGCCTATCTCCTTAATTTATGCACTAATGATCCAAAATCCTCAAATGCACATTAATATCCTTATAATCTAATAACAACAGCAACTTAACCTCAATAAAGCTCAATCAAATCTCAGAAAAATGCCAATGAACAGTACTTTACTTAATGCTTAAAAACTGTCCCTATATAAAACCTATTATACCCAACTGTTAAGCATCAAAATCCACTATAACCACTGAAATAAGCCTAAAATAACAACTAATCTATGATTACCTATTCAATTTAATAACTAATAAGCAAAGAACAACAATCAAACAACACTAAATCTGATTAAACTAAACTGATGCAGAAAATATAGAACAAAAAATGAAATTGGAACTTACAAAGGTACCCCTCAGCTGAACAGAGGGCAAACTTCAACAAAGCCTATCTTTATATAGGCCAAGCTCTTCCAGAATAAGCTTGATCTACGAGGAATCAAATCAGAATCATAGTCTTCATTCAACAGTTGACTTTTTTGTTGACTTTTGATTTTTGTGAAGTAAAGACAAAATGGACTGAATGAAAGCTTACAGTAAGCTATGAAGCTTATATTAGCTTAACAAAACAGAAATCAGCTTATTAATAAGCTGGAATAATTTTATTTATTTATTTATTTTTTATTTTTTTAGAATGATATTCAGAAATCTAAATTAATAACAACTAAATAAATTGCAAGCAATACTGTAACAAGAATTAAGACACAGAATCAATGAACTCAAATGAAATTTCATTAATAAAATTTAAAGAGTACAAAGGTAACACTGATACAAAATGAAATTTAAAGAGACTGAAATTTATAAAAACAGAAAAATTACAATAAAACAATAAACTCAAAGCATAAAAAAATTACAATGATAAAAATAAATTAATAATCCTCATTGAGGAGAAATCCTTCTCTATTTATAGGCTACGAATGAACCTTCTGGGACTTCCACGCTGGCGATCCTCGTGCATCCTAAGCTTATCTTCACCCTTAGATCACCCTTGCTCCCTACGCTTTAATCACAGCCACAGGATCAAAATAGTGACATGGCTTGACCAATTAGCAGCTCCCACGTGTCCCTGGCAGTTGTCAGGCCTTCCAGAAAGTCCCAATCATTGGGTAATTTAATTAGTACGAGGTTAATTTGGTGGGTACAGTAACTAGGGTTCGTGGAGGTAAAAATTGGGGATAAAGGATTTCGCGCGTGTGGGAGAGTGTGTGTTGTTTTTTTTTTTTTTTAGATTTATTTGACTGTGTGTGTTATTAATTTGACCGGGTTTAGCTTTTGAGGTTGGATCGGGTTTAAGAGTGGACCGGGTAATAATTTAGGTTTGATGGGCTGGTTAAATAGGTGGGCTGGATTAAGTGAGGTGGATTGGGTAGGTTTGTGGGTTATATTATTAATCCGGGTTTAAGGGTTTAAAAGGGTTAAGGGTTTTAATTGTAGGGACTAAATGTGTAATTTCTGGATTTTTGGAGGGACTGATCTTGCCATTTTTATAAAGATGATCTAAGGGCTGAAATTGACAATCTCTGATAATATGAGGACCTCGGTTGACTTTTTGACCATGTTTTTCTTCCCGGTTCCGGTTCTGAGCCGTTTCGGTATCCCGTGCTCGTTTTTTTTCTGATTTTTTCGTGTCTTTTGTCGGTTTTCGTTGATATCCGTGCCTGCACATAAATAAACACAAAAACACAATATCTTTTGGCATTTTGGTTAGTTTTTGGTCTATTTGGGTCCGGTTTTGGTCGAGAAAAGGTATGTGAATAAGCACATACGGGGATCTTACGAAGATGAACTTGAGCCTTGAATTAGATGTAATAACCAGGCGCTTAAAACCCACCTTTCATTGCTCTAAAATTTTATTTTTAAAATCTTTAATACCCATTAACTAATAAAGATTTTAATGTTTTAAAATTAGTGTGTTGATTGTAAAATGGGTTTTGGTGATGACTGATTCGAAAAAGTAAGCCACGTGAGATTTTGAAAGAGAAATATGTGGTGTGGGGTTGGTTTTAGTGGTGGTATACGAAGGTGTTTGAGGAAGTGGTTGGTGGCGCGTGGAGGGGATGCCGGCAGTGGGAATTGTGAATGAGATCTGATGGTAGTTTTTAGGTCAAGTGGGGGAGAGAGAGGTGTAGATCGATATATGAAAGAGAAGTTTACGACAGTTTTTATTTTTCCGAATAATGGATGTAGAGAGGGTGGCATTTTTTTAGGGATAATATGAAATACCTAGATTACCCTTTTAGCTTTTTTTAACTTTTTAAATAATGGCTTGATCTTTCAATTAATTACATTAAAGGCAAAAGTGATCTCATCCATTGATTAAGTGATCTAACGGTTTATATTTGTCTAAAAGGGTACTGTAAAGTACTGCATCTAATATTGGTAATGCATAGAATACAACACTATATATATATATATATATATATATATATATATATATAATATATATATATATATATATATAATATGACTTTTATAAAACATCAAGGTACAAGTCATTCATGCACATGTACAAGTCACTAAAGCATAAAAACCTTAACATTAACGTAACTTATATTATAAACCTTAGTGTACCTACTTTACAACTCACATTACAAGACTCTAATGCACTAATTTTAAACTTGATTTTTCTTATAATATATAAGTCTAATGTACAACTCCCTAAAGCTAGTGTATAAGTGCTTAATGCATGTATTCAAAAACTATTATTTTCTTTAAGCTAAACCTAACTAAAGACTAATAAACTAAACTAAGGACTTAACCTAAGTATATTACATGCCCTAAACTACTAGTACAACATAATCTAGCCTATGTACAAGTGGCTTAAGCCAAATCAAAATCCTCCTTATGCATTAGTTTGACATACATAAGAAAGAAACCAAACTAGATACTTAAACTAGTTCTAAACTAACTATGCAAATCTCCAAGACATGTGCAAGTATAATCTTCTAGATCTTATCCCTTACACCCATGTCCCCTAGATATTCTTCATTAAGTCAATTATGTTAAGCTACTTCCATGGTTTTGTGTTAAAACCATCAAACCACCCACAAGATCATAAGATCTCTTCCAAAATACAATCTTATCTCTTATCTTATGTCTCAAATCTTCATAGCATATCTTCCAAGTGGCAAAATGCCATTACTACAAACCCTAATTTCTTGCCTATAAATATCAACCAAACTTGAGCCATTTCATCTTATCCCTTGCTTTCTAACTCAAAACACTCTCACACTCACTTGCCTACTTAGATTACAAGTCCAAGTAAGGAGAAGGAAAGATTGTACTCAAGGTTAAAGCTTGGAAAGCTTTGTTCCACATTTAGAAGTCACTTTGGCCCTTTTTCTTCTAGTCGATTTCATAAGCTTGTAAGTCTTCCAACCCTTTTCAATTCCTTTTAATAGTCTTAGTTACACCCAATCATAATGATAATTAAGTCCCTAATGAAATCCAAGATCAAAATCTATGATTTTTATTTTTCTGTCATTACTGTAAACAATCAGATAACCTTGATAAGCTATAGTGATGTTTTAAACTTTAAAGCCTTGTAATACATAAATAAGTCAACTAAATAAGCTAAAAACATGTAAACAAGCCATGAGAATAAGCCCATAAGTTTTAGGGATCAAACTTTATTTTTCTTCTTTTTCCTTCTTATCGCCAGCCAACCAAACACCCATTTTCAAGTAGATTTTTAGACTACAAGCTAAAGGTTATAAGCTGAGGTATTAAGCCCTTCTAATAAGCTCCTAATAAGCTTTAAAAAGCCCCGAAAACCTAGACTAAATCTGTCCTGCTTGTTTTCTGTGTCTCTTTTGGGCTGGTCGCAACTTGAGAAAACCCAAAAACACCCATTTTAAGCCCTATTTTCTACTATAAGCCAAGGCTTATAAGCCCAGCCAATAAGTACTTTTAATAAGCACCCAAGATACTACTTAAAGCCCCCAAGATCCAGGTCAAACGCCATAAGCCACGCTTAAATTTTATGATCTTTGTATGTCGATCAGAACCTGGAAATCATATTTATTGTTTTCTTTTTTATCGAGAAATAGTCCCAAGTACCCAACTTTGGTGAATTGTTTAGACCATAAGCTAAAAGCTTCAAGCCCTTGGATTTTGCCAAATTAATAAGATCCTAGCAAAGATTATAAAACAACAAGAACGTCGTAAAAAGATCGAAAGGCCTCGTGAATATTCTTGCTTACTTTTGATGTCTCGACACATAAAGTAACACAACCTTTTTAATTATTTTGAACCTATAAGCTAAAATATAAGCTAATAAGTTGTTCATAACTTAATTACAAACTAACCATAACTTATTTAGCAAGCTATAATAGATCACACCCTTTACTAAACTTAACATGTGGTTAATATGAATAAAGGACCATATACGTAACGACTAGAATATTATGAGGGGAAAACTTTAACAAATTGAAACTTGGAGTTTTCTTGGGCTAAAACTATCAATTTTGATAAGTTATATATAAGAGGGGTTGAAGTTGTAAATGACTCATAGTTAAGGGTATAAAGTGTCACTTTTGAAAGTACAGGGGTAAAAGTTATCATTTTACAAAAGTTGAGGGGTATAAATTGTCATTTCATAAAAGATGAAGGATATAAGTTGTCATTTCATAAAAGATGAAGGGTATAAATTGTCATTATATGTAAGTTCAGGGGTATAAACTGTCAACACTTGAAACTATAAGGGTATAAAACGTAACATTTTATATTGAGAAATATACTTTTGGCTCGTTTTTGATAAAAACTAATAAACGAGATACTTCTAATTCATTAACGATCAAATCAAATTACTAAAATAAAATATGATATATATATATATATATATATATATATATATTATATATATATATATATATATATATTATATATATATATATATATCATTCACTAACTTTTGAAGAGACTTCATGTTGTCTCATTCAACACTTAACCACCGACAAAACACTTGCTATACGAATATCCAAACACATATTTAAGGTTCGAATACGAATACTAAAACTTGACATATTCACCTAGGTTGCGTGTCGGAGCCGTTTATTCACCATACTTGATTACTTTCAAATCAGACTACCGTAACATCAAGGTGAGTTCGTAGTCCCACTTTTATACTGTTTTTCAAACTTGTGGGGAGATACATGCTACAAACCTGAACACAAGTATTTTTCTGTATGCAAACCCTGATTGATATTGCGTAAGACACACTATTTCCATTAAAAGACCCTCATATCATGAACCATTAATCACTTGCGAGTGAACGCGAATATTGTGAATAGATCTATTGGAGGTTGACAGCCCATTTGTGTTAGCCGGATAGATAGCCTTTGTGCTAGCCGGATTGATAGCCAAATGCACATTATTTGAGAATTACTAGGAAGTTGGCAAGCTCCTACCCGGGGGCATTGTTACTTACATCATTCTTATGATGTTAGTAATTTATATCATTTTATGATATCACACACGTTAACGTTTGAGTTCATGAGACTTAGAGCAATATATTGTACTGCAATATTACTGTTTTACTATAATTGTATTTATATACAATTACTCAGCTTGAAACTTGTGTTCAACAAATTATTATACAAACACTATGGCTTCACTCAATCTTTGTGTTGACTTTTTAGCATGTTTTATCTCAGGTCCATGAGGAACGAGGATGGCACGGAAGGGCACAGATACTTTCCGAAGGCTAAAATCTAATTATCATTCGAAACAATTTAACAAACTGTAAAACTACTGGGACCTCATTTTATGAACTCTTATATTCGAATGATAAATCTTTCAAAACGACTCAATTAGAGATTGTTTTCGATTATTATAACTGTTGTGCAATCGAGTAACACCCAACTTGAATTCCGCTGCGTATCCCGAAATTGGGGGTGTTATAGAAACAACTCGAGTATGTCGAGTTGACTTTTACAATTTTTGGTTCGATTGGGTGTTAAAACGAATGGGTTTTATGTTTTTATTAACTAAAAATAACTAGTAAACGTTTGGTATCACTTTCTTGGTTGCGTTGTGTCGACGGTGATCTTGTCGAGGCTGTGCCGTGAGCTTTAGCTCACGGCCGAGGTCTATTGTATGCATTGTGGTCGAGTCAAGTCTTGTGAGTCGCGTATGTCCTTATTGTTATTTTGATTGTGGCTGTTATTTTGGACTTAGGGTTTGGTAAAACTCTCGGATACATTGAGTCATTTATTTGAGAATTAGAAAATAGATATTGGTTTTGTGTTATGTTGCTATATACAGGTTATATTGTGGCTGCTGAGATTTGATGCCGAGAAAAACCTTAGGGTCGATTTGATTTGATATGGTGTTGAGAGTTGGAGCCGAGGTCTCGGCCTGGATATATTCTTGTGGTTGTTGTTGTTGCGTTGAATTATGGGAGGAGTTGTTAGATAACGAGCCGTAGGTTATTTTGGCCGTTAGAAATATTGTTGGCGTTTGTGAAATTAAGGGATTGTTATTTGGATATATATTGAACTATATTGATTTGAGCCAAGTCGAGTGTCGCCGAGACTTCTTAGTCTCGTTGTGGCCTCGACAAGCCAAAAGAGATATTTGGACTTTATAATTGATATTGGACTATTGAGAAATGACTATTGACTCGATTATGAATTAAACTTGGAAAATGTGACTCGAAATATGCGATGACTCGTGGAAACTTAAATGACATCATTAAATGATAACTTAAAAATATTAATTAACGAATATATGGTTACTTAATATTTTAAAGGTTAAAAAAAAAGTTAAATGACGCGTAAAACGTTATTTAATGCTTTTGACAAATAAAAAGAAATAAGTGCGAGTTATTTAATATTTCGAGGGCACGCAAATCGAGAAGTGCTATTCGTGGAAATATTGATATTTTGTGGAGTTAGTGTCAAGTCACGGATCAGTTGACGTTAATAAACCCGGCCCACATGGTTATCGGACTTATTAGGCTGACGAGTCCAATAAGAGCCCAATAAGCATGTCGGAGAAAATTTATTAACGAACAATTCATCCTTATGACTTATCAAGTATGGTAATTGAGTTTTGGAGTGATAAATTAAACGAAGAAATTGCGAGACTTATCGAGTTGACGAACCCGATAAGAACCCAACAATTCGTCTGCATAACTTATCAAATCAAAACTTAATCATATGCCCTCGTTTTGTGAGTCGTTTAGGTTTTTGTCATTATGTGGCGTGAGTACACTTGAGTCATATTGTGTCTCCACTGCATACCTGTTAATACCAAACGCTAGTAACTAATATAAGAAAGAGATTTTGGAATCGAAATGGAATATACTTGGGGATAGTTAGCTTTTGGAAACTTTTACATTTGGAGATATATGTTAAGGCGAGTTTATATTATTAGGTTGTGCCGAGTCCGTGAGTGCCGATACTTAAGAGCTGCTGAGTACTTTGCTTCTGTAGATTTGTGTTTGTGCTTTGCTTGATTGAGATGAGTTTTATAGCCCCACTTTTACTCTTATAAATGTTTAATTAACTTGCGGAAGAAAACATGCAAAACCATTTTAACGGACCTATTACTATTTTGTTTTGCTATAACTTGTTGACTAGCTAAGGTTAGATATGCGATAGATGCTTGTCTTATACCAGGGTAGCAAATAATCTAGTTATGTTTTGCTATAACATGGTGCTGGCTAAGGACTGATACACCTATGGCCCTACTGTGATTGTCAATATGAAAGAGGGCTTTTGTGACCTATCATATTGATACTTGATGAATCGTGTTTGTTGATATTTGTGGAATTATGATTTATATCTATCTTAGTCCAGTGTAGCAAATTCTTATCTTGGTCCGCCGTTACTTATTGCTTAAACCTATGAACTCACCAGCGTTAGCTGACTTTTAACATTTTTTCTCAGGTAATTGATGATGTTTACTTTGGATGTTACTGTTGGAGGCTTGGCGAGTGGCATGGCTAAGGATCAACCCAAACTCTGATATCACTTTTGGGGACCTATATTATGTTTTTCTTTTGGGCCTTACTTTAAGTACTTTTGGTTAAATGTAGACTGGAGATTTAAATCTTTGAAATGTTTTCATGTAAACGGATAATGTCTAGTGGTAGATGCTTAAGCAATTAAGCGTGCTCAAGTGAGAGTAGTACCGGGTTGGGTGACCGACCGGGAAGTCCTCACTTAGGGACCATAAGCTCTAATGATATCAACCAGCTGCCTTAGAAGCCTGGCCCAGCCATGTGACGTCTTGACCAAACAAAGGACGCGAGTTCGAATCCGATCCGCAGCATGGTTGGGTATTGGGTGGAGGTATTTCACAGGCATCAAACCTTTGCTGGGTAGGGTTGATGGGTACCATTATGGTACACAGGATTGAGGTGTCCCTGCCAATCTAATCTTTTTGAAATGTTTTCATCCAAACGGATAATGTTATCCGGCTTTTCTATGCTTTTGCTGTGTACTAATTTTGTAGCACCCCGAAACTTGTTATGTCTTCCGCTAAACCGAATTTTGGGGGTGTTACAATGTGTGCTTTTGATTCTACCTACAAAACCGTTTTTAATATTTAATCACTATTTTGGAGAATTACTGGTTTCTTAATGT
Organism: Artemisia tridentata subsp. tridentata; assembly: GCA_021014915.2. NCBI lineage: Eukaryota > Viridiplantae > Streptophyta > Magnoliopsida > Asterales > Asteraceae > Artemisia > Artemisia tridentata. The sequence continues at coordinate 405,270,910 of CP139508.1, forward strand.
TGTAGTCGAATTCTGGATTGAAAGAAGGGGAGAAATTGATCACAATATTCCATGGTTATTTTTGCAAACAATCGGGTTTTTTGATGTTGCCGTCTTATTCAAGATTGAAAGGAGATAAGGATCATATATACAAAGATTGCATGTACGAGGTTTATCTTTTTTTGGAATTGGTAGTTTTGTTTAATGTATGATGGTTTGGCTTCTCTTTTGTTTTGTAATCGAAACATGTTTTTTGAAGGATCATATTTGTTTGTAGGTGGATTTATATATATGTGTTTTTGTTTGTTTAAACTTCGAATGTCTTTTAAAGGTTAATCTAATTATGTATATGTTTAGACTGATGTTCTATGGTGAAAGACTTTGATGTTGGGGGTGGTAATTGATTCTGTTTTTTTTATATTGACTGAATATGATATTGTCGTTTTATATAAGTTTGTTGATATTCTTTTAGATTTGCATGTTGAATATCTGAAAAGAAACTTTTAGTGTATGGTTATTGTTTTTGGCTATGTTTTGTGTTTAAATATTTTGCTATATGGATGTATATTATATTGCCTTATCTAGATAGTTTTAGTGTTATAAATCTGTGGTTATATGGATTTGTTTGACATTGCTTCATCTAAACTTTCGGTAATAGTATTCAGGATTGTTTGTTATAAAATCTGTTGCTATATGGGTTTTTGAATAGTTATTGATTTGTCTGTTAAAGATGTTGGTGGTTGAAATGCATTTTGCCATTTGCATTGTTTCAATTGAAATATTGAGTTTGGTTGATGCACAGGATTTTGACGGCCTTAAATTGGATTGTGTGAATAATAGAAGTGCTAAAAGGAGTATGGCCGGCAACATCATTCCAACTGTAGGCGACACCCGTGATGACGAGATTACGTCAGGCATAAGTTTCATGTATATGGTTCGTTAAGTCAGTACAAAGCTCAAGTTGTTGCTAATGGTCGTATTCAGCAGCAGGGGATAGATTATGATGAGAATTTTAGTCTGGTTGTTAAGCCTGCTACTATATGGACTGTTTTAAGTCTTGTTGTCTCTTGAGATTGGCATATTCATCAGCTTGACGTGAAGAACGCCTTTCTTCATAGTCACTTATATGAGACCGTCTATATGCATCATCCGCCAGGGTTTGTTGATTCTAATCACCCTGATTATGTTTGTCCACTTGCAGCGTTCGTTATATAGGCTTAAACGGCCCCTCGTGCATGGTTTCAGTGGTTTGGTAGCTTTGCTACACGGATCGGTTTTCAGCACAACAAAACCGACACGTCTCTATTTGTCTTTCAATGGGGTTCTGATATTGCTTATCTATTGTTATATGAGGATGATATTATGTTTACAGCTTCTTCAGCAGCTCTTTTACAGCACATTATTGTATTACTTCATAGTGAATTTGCTATGACTGATCTTGTCTCTCTCAACTATTTCGTAGGTATTTCTGCTCAGGGATCGGCTTCTGGCACGTTCTTTTCACAGTCGAAATTTGCAGATGAAATTCTTAAGCGACCTCATATGCAGAATTGTAACCCTTAAAGGACCTGTTGACACTGAGTCAAAGCTTGGTCCTAATGGAGATCCTATTAGTGGCCCTACTTTATACCGCAGCCTTGCAGGTGCTATTCAGTATCTTACTTTTACGCAACCAGTTTTGTCATATACTATACAACAGGTCTGTCTTTATATGCATGACCCTCGTGACCCACACTTTACTGCTTTGAAGCATTTTTAGCGCTATTATTGTTCATGTACTCCAGCTTCATGTCTTGAATACTGCTCAGCTTACTGCCTATACTGATGCCCTATCACCCAGTTGTCCACTTCTAGGTATTGTGTGTTTCTTGGTGATAATCTTTTATCGTGGTCTGCTAAGCGACAGGTTATCTTGTCCCGTTCCAGTGTTGAGGCAGAATATCGAAGTGTTGCTAATGTAGTTGCTGAGACTGCTTGGATCCGCAACTTGTTACATGAGTTACATGTTCCTTTGTTTACTGTCACTTTGGTTTATTGTGATAATGTTTGTGTCGTTTATATGTATTTGAATCCGGTTCAGCATCAACGTACGTAACACATCAAGATTGATATTCACTTTGTCCGTGATTTTGATGCCTCGGGACAAGTTCGTGTTCTTCATGTACCTTCGTGGTTTCAGTATGCAGACATTTTTACTAAAGGACTTCCCGTTGCTTTGTTTATTAATTTACGCTCCAGCTTGAACGTTCGAAGACCTCCCGATCAAACCGTGGGAGAGTATTAGCGTAGCAGTATTTATTATTTAGCTATTGCCCGTTTACAGTTTGTAGAATGATATCATTTTCCTTTACTATTGCTAGTGCCTGCCTTTTAACCGTGCATATATACAAGAGAACTGTGAAATAGAGCATATTTTTTCCAAAAATACATATGTACTAAAACTTCACTCATGTTTTTAACACATGAGCAACCAACATTTACAATTTCATCTATGGAAGTTTCGACTTGAAAGGATGAATGAAATTTTGTTTACATTGTCTTAGTTGGTCTAACGTACTGGAACTGAGAACATTTGAGATTATGCACGATTATACACAAAAGATCCTTTTTTTGGCTCTCTCTTTAGCCCTATCTCTTATCTTTGGGAAGTCTTCCTCCACTAGCAGGTTTTTTTGGAAAACTGAATTTATGCTGGTTCGGATGGAACTAACCAGTTGAGGGACTGAGCCAATTTTTGAACAAACAAACTTATATTAAAAAGAAATCAGCTATTACAATTTCCCTTTTGAGAATGACAAACATATTGATTTGAATATTTCAAAGGATGAATCATGAATCTAACATATTGGAATTTGGTCTAAAATCAAACAAATTCATGTAATCTCTCATTGCCTTAATGAGAATGAGAACTTACAATTCACGTGTCTTATGCTTTCTATCCTAGATTCCTAATGATGACAGTGAGCCAAACAAAGACGTGATGATGGAATGAAATATGATAGCGGCTGCATGAATGCTATTGTTTTACGAAATAATAGCTGATGTTATTATCCATGCGTGTGACTAACAAAGATTGTACACAAAACAAATTCATCATTACCGTATGACAAGTGCATCGTTTACAAACTAGTGAAATGAGGAAATTCAGTACTTTTATTTGCGACAAAACATGGGAAAGACATTAGACACATCACAATTCCTTTTATGTTACCATTAGCATTCTCAGAAGCAAGTCATTCTGGTACTTGGGTGAAGTTAAAGCTGCTGCAAGATGTTCCATGAGACAGCAAGGAAGAGGTGAAACCCAACGATTGATTCTCTAAATCGAAGATCAAGAAATTATTCTCCATCTGATGAGTCCCGATCACAACTGCATCTTTTACTCCTGATCCACCATCGAGAAAAGCAAGGCATGAGACGCCATTCCCCATGTACTTCATCGAGTTATGTCCAAAGATTGTCCAGATTCTCCCACTCTCGGTTTCAAGATCAATCTTAGGAACACGCCACCACATACTACCAGGTCCAACTACAATAGATTTATAACATAGACTAAAAGGTTGAACTGCCTTTACTTGAGGAATGAATATTGAAGCTTTTGAAAAACTTGCTATAAATTCATTATAGATATCACTTCTTAGTGTAGTATAAGGCACAACAGTACTAAGCTTCACAAAACTATTTTTTATTGACGGTAAAGTAACTGTTTTACCTTTGACTATTATTCGGTTCAATCGAAAATAATATCCAAGGGATTTGGGATCAGTTCTGATCATTGGAGTGTATGAAAGAATGGGTCTAAGATCAAGATTCGGATTATAAAATTGCCCGTCCCCTATAAATGCCACTCCAAGAACCGATGAGGAGCTTGGTAGACATAGTGCAAATTTATTTTCCGGTGTAAGGACATTTATTTGACTCGAAAATGCCAACGCAGACCATGAAAAGGCTGCAACACCCCGGACACCTTTAGGAAAAGATTTCAACAAAGAGGATGGAGCGCATGATAGTACATATTGCTTTCGAAAGGGATAATATACACTTGTGCTAGGGTTGGTCTCATACAAATTTACCAAATCAGTGGTTAACTGTGATATTTTGCATGATTTCGAGATGGGATTGAAGGGGGTGACGGCGCATATTTTACAACCATATTTGTCTGTGATATTGAGAGAAGGGCATATGGGATTGGTATAAGAGTGTGCTTCTTTGCACAAAGTATTGTCACAAGATAAGGGAAATCTGCATCCTTCCTCTAAGCCACAAGCTACACCACGTGGGTTACGCATAACGCAATCTCTCCATGTGAAAGGAGCGTCGAGGTCGATGAGGTAATACGGCTCTCCTTGTGGTTCTGCAAATGATAAAGAAATTTTATGAAGAGATGTTTTAGCATCCTTTTTTATGGGTATTACTGAGGTACTGAATGTATTTTGCGATAATATGGGACGATGTAAGGATACTAATACAAAGAAAAATAGTTTTATTAGATCCATATTTTTTTTCTAGTTACCAAAACAAACAATGATTCTGATAAGAGGGTTGTGTTCATACTTCATAGGCTATGTATATATGTAAAAGTCGAGGAACTGCTTAGATTTATGTTACCAAGGATTTAGTTTTATAATGATTTACTAAGAAGATTGCTTTCAGTGTAGCCAATGTAAGTATCTCCCACAGATATGTGATCAATTGTCAACTTGTATGGCAGTTTATAAAATTTCATGTTGCTAGATTTTACTATTTGTTTTGTAATAGTATGGTTCATTTTTAAGGTAAATGTCGATTAGACGTTAAAGTGAAAATTTGGTTGAACACGTCTAAAGTGTATTTATTTGCTTACGACCTATAAAATCACTGTTTCGAAACAATTACTGTATATTGTGATTGTAATATGATAGTTTGCATAATCAGTTTTAACATGTTAGTACTCTTCGATATAATTCATCAAATGCATATATTACTGGTGCAAACAGCGCACTTCGAGATATGAACCCATCCAGTTTTGACCAGGTAAACCACGTACTTTGCAAAACACTATAGATCCATTGCACTTGACCGGTTCTCCCTTGGATAGTTGACTTTGTACCGAGTATTTGGTAGCTTTCGGATAGATGAGACATATTATCATGTCTAACTTAAAGAACAATCAATGTCCATAATTACTAAATTTATATATACCTGAGCACACTAAACTGTAAGTTATATACATGTGCAATGTTTAGTCAAACTTTAAACAAAAATGGGTTAATTATGCATAGTTGCATACACACTAATCAGCACTGTCAGAGTCAATTACTTGCATACAAATTTGCAGAAGCTTAATCACATTCCCACCCTATCAAGATCAAAGATTTTAAAACTTGAAATAAAGATTTTGATGTTTTGGTATCCATGAGCAATTATTAGGATGACTAGTTTTTTCACTTGTACCCAAAATTAACCTATCTTGACTCAAACCCGTTACTCAACCACTCTTACCATAGCCCCTTTTTTACCACATTTGCTTCAAAGATCCAAGCATTCAATATAATTCTGCATAAAGATGTTTCATCATGACCACTACATTACATAGAGGTGATGCTAAGTTTAGGCCATTGGCTAAATTACAAATGACCATTTTATAGCCCTATTTAGTTCAAGGAAACGGAATACACAAACATCAAGTATCACTACAGTTGGAACCAAAAGCATCCTACTAGCCAAATGAGAGTAACGTCATATAACATCATTGAGCATACACGGAGTGTCTTCAAGATATTACAACCATAGTATGATCTTTTGGAGCTTGATACATCCCAATTGTTACATCACCTAAGCTTCTGCACAAAGCATCAAATTAGATTAATATTAGCAACAGCAAATAAAACCATGGCAATACTGCAATACACTTTTCCAAGATTAAGGTCAAAATACAAAAAGTGAAGAAAAATCACTTTTAACCTCTCCTAAATCATTCAACTCCCACAAATTAGATTTTTAATTTATTAGTAAAATTTTTTAGTTATGAAATTCAAAGGAAAAAGAACATGAATATGGTCAACGACACCCAATCCCGCCTGTAAGTTGTTCAGCACTATTTCGTTGGCCCATTTAGATATGTTTGGTTTGCCCAGAAGAGCAACAATAAAGTCCAAAATACACAATTTTGTCCAAATGGGAGAACATTGCACCTTACAATAAAAGTTAAAAAGGATATTATTCCAGGGTGGCACAAAATTGAAGGTGATAGCGAAACTATAAGAAATGCATACTCACAAGGATTGTCATGAATGTCAAGTTTGAGGCAGGAATTTTTTTAATTTTTTTGAGTGAAACAGTCAACAAATATATTAATTTACGGCAAGAATTGGAGACAGTAAACTGACCTTTTAGGTCCCTGCCTAAGCATCACCCTGTGGTTCGTGTTGCTGCTGCTGTGGCCAAATAGGCTGAGCCATATATGGATTAGGCTGCTGTCCATAAAGAGCTTGAGGATCAACGGGCTTACCCATATACATCCCCGAACCACCAACTTGTGGAGGAGGCATATAGTAATAAGGAAGACCCTCGGTTGGGCCCCCAACCGGGACAGGCCCACCTCTAGGCATCGTTGATGCGAGTACCTCATCTTTTAAATCCTCCCTCGGTACAATATCAACTAGAAAGTCGAAAATATCAGTCCTCGTGATTGCAGCTGCAATGTCGTTTTTCTGAAGTGTTCTTCGTTTATTCTCTTCAGTGTGATTCCATGACCTTAAAGTTAACTCAAGGATAAACATTTCACATGCACGAGCAAATATGACAGGGGCTTCAGCAGATATCATCCTCACATCCTCGTCTGCCTTCATGATCTTTTTTATCCTTGCCAACGGTAGACTATGGTTTTTGAAGTCAGTTGTCTGCTCGATTTCTTGGTACTGATTCGCCCAGAAATTCTGAAGTTGTTGATGCAACTGCTGCTGTTGTTGCTGATGGATGTGCTGATAAGCAAGTTGCTGTTGTGCAAGCTGTCCTGGAGGTGAAGGAAGACCCACTGACTGTTGAGTCTGACCTGGGGGCCCGGATCCCATCATCTGGTTTTGTGGATATGGGCTTACACCATATGCCATCTGAGCTGAGCTACCAGCTGTTCCCATGTTCTGTGATTGCCCGTGGTCTTGCTGATCCATGTTTAGATATTTCCAACAAATTCTACACACCACCAAAAAAATGATGCAGAAATTTAGATTAGAAATATTATAAATAAATGACTGAAATTAGCATCATATTGATCATTGACTAGAGGTGGAATAACTAATAAGCTTTTGGTAAAGAGTCAAAAGGTGTTATTAAATAAAGCTCAAGTTTCGACCAATTCCCTCCTAAGTTATTTTACCGGTTTGACCCACTCAAGATATCGTACAACTCATTCCGATCCATTCAGAATTAAAGGGGTCAAAATTAACGCCTCTAAATATTATGAAACAAGCAATTAGCATCAATGAAATAAACATGAATGTAACACACAAGAATGCATAGAACGGACTCCAATCCTATACTACACAAGACCTCATTCACAACTAACAACATAAACACACTACGACCCAAGAAAGGTAATTATGATAATTTGGATACTTTCTAGTGTCTACTCAAGGGGATATGAAGTTCCAATGTGCATCAAAGAAATATTAAAAGTTATAAACTTTTGAGATTAAAAACCTTTGTTACCGGGTGCTATACTCCACAAACAAAATTTAAACTAGTGGTCTAGTATTTCATGTGAAATATCATAACTAACAAGTTTCTGACGTTATATATGTTGACACAGGAACCGAGTCACATAAAGCACCAAGGTACAAACCAAGAGTTCAATACAGTCTGCGACAAAAAAACCTTGTACAAAGCCTCAAACATCTAAGTCTCCTCTAGAACCACACACAGTGTAGCAACGATCCAGCTAGAAATATATTCCACCAGAATCATCCTACTCTAGAAAGCCAAATTGATTAGCAAATCACGTTTGTATATGCTTAGACTGGATTTATTAACGCTGAAAAAAGAAAAAAAAAAAAAAAAGAAGAAGCTCGAAAAGGCTTTTCTTATCCTTGTCTTGATGTCAAGTATTTTACACAAGAATGTCATCCTTTGATCATAACATCATGAAATCCAACTTTTTATCATTAGCTAGTCAGCTACGAAGATGAATAGAATACCTTACAATTAATTCTGAAATCAGTAAAAGACTTAAGATTATGATCACTAAAACACACAAAAACCGGGATATTCTTAATTTAAATACTCCTAACATGTTAGGACAACATGCAGAGAAAAACACAATATATTAAAAACTACACTCTTTTCTCCCAAAAAAGTTAACCAATATATAAAATATACAAAAAAATGATCTTTCATTTTAGCATCAGCACCTTCGAAATAAGCAATAAACTACACCATCTAAACACCACACAACTTCCACAATCCGTTTCACACTTAATTAAACTCGCTATAAAAACAGAATCAAAAAGAAAACAAATAAAAAACAATTCATACAAAAGTAATCAGTATAGATACCAATCAATACCTAATTTTCTCAAGCACCTAATTTTCTCTTAACTTTTGCGCCTACAAGCTTTTCTTTAAAAAAATACAAATTTTGTTTTTAAAAATAATAAAATATACTCCCTCTTTTCCATAAAATATCTCATTTTTTTCTTAAAAACAAATATGGTAATATTTATGAGGTTTTAAGGATTGCTTCTTTTTTTTATATATTTATGCTTTTCTATACAAATACTACATCTTAAGACTTAGGAAGTAAGCAATGTTGTAAGACTAAAATACCCTTACTTATAAATGTTTAATTACAATTTAAACCACTTACTTTCATCAATCTCAATTACGCCACTCATATATACATAAAAAAAAATTGCACACACAAATTAACGCTCCTATACACAATCGTCGCTATGCGCGGGTAATCGTCTAGCAGTCAAATATAACTACTTATAAGCTAGTTAAAAATAAGTACTTGACAAAACAAAAGAGTGTTTGGATTTGCTTATTTTCAACCAAATTCATTCATAAAAAGTAAACACTACCAAAAGCGCCCGGTTTGATCGCGTACATCTGAATCAAAGACTCCCCTCCCCATCCGTTTACTGGTCTCATTTATTAAAGTATTTAAGCTAAAAAAATAAAGCTAATTACAACATTGAAGGGGGGAAAAAAAGTCCACATAATCATCATCATCATCAGAACATATAAACTTGATCAACCACACATGCATATAACAAAAAGATATAAAAATTAAACATATATATTATATATACCTCTTAAAATCTTTAAATTACTTCGATTAAACCCTAGAAGAACAAAAAAAAAAGTATCTGTAAAAAAGGTGATGAAATCAGTAAAATGAAATTGAAATTCTATGATTGAATGAAAAAGTTAGTTAGTTAAGTGTAGAGTCTAACCTGTTGTGAAATTAATTGATTGATCGATTCAGATTGTTAGGGTTTTGTGAGTGTGTGTGTGTATGTGTCAAAGAGGGGAATATATATGAAAGTGGATGTTTAAGTGTGTGTGTGTGTGTGTTTTGGGTTTATGGTGTTTGTTTGGTTTTGGATTTGTATTTCATAAGCTTTTTTTTTAAAGCTTATTTTAAAACTTTTTGTTTTTCATAAGTTTATTATGTTATAAGCTGAAAAGTTCAAAATAAGATATAAAAAGTGAGCTTATGAAACATAAGTCCAAAACCAAATAAGCTATAAACCAGCTATATAACCCCAAAAAACACCCTTTGTATATGTGCGAGTTTTTGGTTTGTTAAATTTTCGGAAAACTCACATCAAGTACTAGGATACTTTTATTGCATAAATAGATAGGTGTTATGTAAATTTGATAGATTTGTTTGTATCCTTGTCCTTATATGTTTCATTTATTTTGAGAACTTTTTTTTGTTAGTGAGCACCTTAACGTACTTTGGTCATGCTATTTAGTTTAACTAAAATTAATGTATTTGTTTAGATAGTGATATACTTAAAGGACGGTTGTGGTATATCGGAAACCTCCAAGGACGTGTAATAGCACAAGCTAAGACATGTGCTCCCCTTGAAACAACGCATGCTCCTTAGATCACTTCCCTCACGACGTGTCTTGGAGCAATTTTGAGGCTAGATGTAATAAAGCCCTGAAGACATGTGCAACCTTTTTAAACGACGCGTCCATGCTAAAAAAGGACCCCCAACACGCTTCTTGGTCAAAAAAATGAGAAGTTGGTCTGCATACTGATTGGATGTTGGTTTAGGTTCAGGTCCCGACCACTCGATAACCTATAGGTGGTTGATTTGGTCAATTATGGTTAGTCATAAAGAACCTTCTTAAACACGCGTCCATGCTAAAAAGACCCGACATCGTTCGTTGGGTCAAATATTAAATAATCGAGATGAGTTAGGTCGTGGTCAATGACACCTTGTGATGTTGTGTCTATATGTGTGTGAGAGACAGAGAGTTGTGATGTTGGTTTTGTAGGGTATATTTGTATATAAGTGGAGTATGTGTTGGTGGTAAAGTCGATGGTCTTATTACACTTGGTTAGTGGTGATGTTGGTAGTGGAGTGAAAATATGATGTGGCGTTGAGTTAACGATAATGATGTTAGTCACCACTACACCTAGCCTAAGTTAGTCCATTTCAGACACACTATACTTTCCTCCATTTCCCAGCACCCACCCAATAATAATTGACTACATGTCTCCACAACTTTTTATCCACATTTTTTTTTAAGCTAACTAAACGGATAAATAGATTAAGTTTCTCTTGTTCAAGTTACATGAGATAGAGCTATAAACGGACTGAACGCTTAATGAACACTTCATAAATTGATCAGTAAAATGTTCTATTTTTTTTAAAGCAAAATGTTTATTTATGCTCATCCATGTACGTTAATTGTTTATTTTTTAATATCATATATTTAAACTTGTAGTGACATAGTCGTACCTAGACAAATGCATATATAAAAAAATAAAATAATAAGTTTTACATATATTATGAATAGTTTATGCTTGTTCTTATATGTTAATCTATGTCCGTTTATTTATGTCGGTTTAACACTATAATGAACAAACATAAATGAATACAAACAATCTATTATCTTAATGAACGAGCAGTATAATAAGCGTTTGTGTTCTTTTATTTATCTTGTAAAACATAAACGAACGAACACGAACAAGCCTTCGTGCGGGTTTGTCTGGATCGTCTACCGCCCTACCTGAGAAGCCCAAGCCTTTTCTATTCAGATGTGCGCGGTGACCAAGTTACTCACATAAATGTTTTTGACCTTTCATTTACCACTCTTAAATATACACACCTAACAAAGTTTGATTTCTTATGAAAAAAATCAAATTAGTATTATTTTTTTAAGTAATACGTCGAGGTAGTCTTACTACATTTTTGGTCCTTGTGGTTGTACTAATATTTCACTTTTGGTCCAAAATTCAAAAAATGATTGATTTTAGTCCAAAAGTACACGTGGCTTCCACTTTTGGTCCAATTTCTAACCTAGTTAATGGTCGTTAGTCCTTTCAGTTAAGTACGTTGCACCGTTAGTCCTTTAACCTAACGGTCGTTAGCAATGTTTGCACCGTTAGTCCTTTGTTACGTTTTCGTCTACTTTTTTACGTTTTCGTCCGATTTTTTACGTTTTCGTCCGATTTTTTTCCGTCTTCGTCCGATTTTTTACGTTTTCGTCTGATTTTTTACGTTTTCGTCTGTTTTTTTACGTTTTCGTCTGATTTTTTTCGTTTTCGTCCGATTTTTTTCCTTTTCGTCCATTTTTTTACGTTTTCGTCTGTTTTTTTACGTTTTCGTCCGATTTTTTACTTTTTCGTCCAATTTTTTACATTTTCGTCTGTTTTTATACTTTTTCGTCCGATTTTTTACGTTTTTGTCTGATTTTTTACGTTTTCGTCTGATTTTTTACGTTTTCGTCCGATTTTTTTACGTTTTCGTATGTTTTTTTACGTTTTCGTCAGATTTTTTACGTTTTCGTCTGTTTTTTTACGTTTTCGTCCATTTTTATACGTTTTCGTCCGCTTTTTTACGTTTTCGTCCGATTTTTTACGTTTTCGTCTGTTTTTTTACGTTTTCTTCCGATTTTTTACGTTTTCGTCCAATTTTTTTACGTTTTCATCCATTTTTTTACGTTTTCGTCCGCTTTTATACGTTTTCATCTTATTTTTTACGTTTTCATCCGATTTTTTACGTTTTCGTCCGATTTTTTACGTTTTTATCTGTTTTTTTACGTTTTTGTTTGATTTTTTTCGTTTTCGTCCATTTTTTTACGTTTTCGGTCAATCGCCAATGTCGCTACTAAATGTTAAACCCTATTGTCTACCACTTTTAACCTCGTGTACGCCATTGGTGTCATTCACTTGGTTATCGTTTACTAAACAACTATAATCAACAGGTAGCTATGGTCTACGCAACGGCTTATGTCTATAACAGCACACAAATCATCCAAAACACACATTAAATAAACTAAATAACTTGTATCATAAAATCAAAAAGGTTCATAACAATGCAAGCACAAAAGGCTTAGCCTTGCATAACAAATGATAAGCAAAGATTATTCAGAATAGACAAGATAATCGAAATCATAATTAAAAACTGATAATCAAACGTAAAAAAGTGGACGAAAACGTAAAAAAACAGACGAAAACGTAAAAAAAGGGACGAAAACTTAAAAAATCGGACGAAAACAAAAAAAATCGGACGAAAACGTAAAAAATCGGACGAAGACGGAAAAAATCGGACGAAGACGGAAAAAATCGGACGAAAACGTAAAAAAAACATACGAAAACGTAAAAAAATCGGACGAAAACATAAAAAATCAGACAAAAACGTAAAAAATCGGACGAAAAAGTATAAAAACAGACGAAAATGTAAAAAATTGGACGAAAACGTAAAAAATCAGAAGAAAACGTAAAAAAACAGACGAAAACGTAAAAAATCGGACGAAAACGTAAAAAATTGGACGAAAACGTAAAAAAGCGGACGAAAACGTATAAAAATGGACGAAAACGTAAAAAAATAGACGAAAACGTAAAAAATCTGACGAAAACGTAAAAAAACATACGAAAACGTAAAAAAATCGGACGAAAACGTAAAAAATCAGACGAAAACGTAAAAAATCAGACAAAAACGTAAAAAATCGGACGAAAAAGTATAAAAACAGACGAAAATGTAAAAAATTGGACGAAAAAGTAAAAAATCGGACGAAAACATAAAAAAACAGACGAAAACGTAAAAAAATGGACGAAAAGGAAAAAAATCGGACGAAAACGAAAAAAATCGGATGAAAACGTAAAAAAACAGACGAAAACGTAAAAAATCGGACGAAAACGTAAAAAATCGGACGTAGACGGAAAAAATCGGACGAAAACGTAAAAAATCGGACGAAAACGTAAAAAAGCAGACGAAAACGTAAAAAAGAGGACGAAAACGTAACAAAGGACTAACGGTGCAAACATTGCTAACGACCGTTAGGTTAAAAGACTAACGGTGCAACGTACTTAACTGAAAGGACTAACGACCATTAACTAGGTTAGAAATTGGACCAAAAGTGGAAGCCACGTGTACTTTTGGACTAAAATCAATCATTTTTTGAATTTTGGACCAAAAGTGAAATATTGGTACAACCACAAGGACCAAAAATGTAGTTTGTAATACGTCGAGGTAGTCTTATTGCAACTTTCATAAAACCTCGAAGGCCTTTTTTTCACTTCTCACTACAACAACTAAACCAGGAAGGGAAAAAAAACAAGTCGGCTGAAAAGAAGTAAAATAATGAAAGAGGGTTTGAAAAATGGAATGAGATCTGGTCTTGTTGTCATCGGTGCTGTTGCTTTTGGCTATCTAAATTTCCACCTCGGGTTCAAACCTTATCTTGAAAAGGTCCAGTTACAGAACAAACCCGACAACATCGACAATAGTCAAATGAATCAACAATCGAGCGAACCAGAACAGGGCCAGGAACAGGAACAGGAACAGATTGCTATAGTAAATGATTCTGCGGCCATTGTATTAGATGATAGTTCTCCATCTAAGTTTTGATTTTTTTTTTTTTTTTTTTTTTTTTTATGTGATATAGTTTTCTCAATAATGATATATGTAAACTGTACCAATTCCTGGTGAATTGATGTTTATGTTCAAGTATTCAACAACTGCTTGCTTGTTGGTGGGTCAAATCCACATATTTGAATTACAATTTTTATTTTTTACTATGGTTTATGGTTTTTTACCGAGTAATCGATCGTGGTTTGTGCTCACCGTCACACAAATTCAAACCGGTTAAAGTCTCCCCTTTTTGGGACAAACCGTTAAAGCCTCCCCTTTTTAGGATGATTTGGCATGATCACTAATTTTTTTATGATATAGTCGCAAGCTAGCTTTTTTACTTCTAAGTAACCACTAATGATGCTTAATGTTTAAATTAGTAGTTTAGTATTGTTACAACACAAAAGAAATATCTTCACTTGTATGATTCTTTTGATTTTAGAAAAGAAATAAAACCTTGTGGTTATTTGTACCGAGATGGGGATGTGAAGCAAGGCATTTCCACAAATTTACACTTTCGAAGCAAGCTCCCCAAAACCTGCACGACGCGCAATGTTGCTTCTTGTATGGTTTGTGAACGTGCCTTCATTACACTTAGGGTGTTGAAACGGCCTGTTATTTACTTGGTTCTATGGAAGAACACTTGAGCAACCATCATATTACCGCTTTGCTTGTGTTATTAGTGGAATATCATATCAAGCTTTATACGAACAGCATTAATCTCCTTTGCTTCCTAGCTACAGGAAAAGCAAATTGATATTCTAATTGATGCTACTTATGTTCGTGGCTGATTTTGTCAATCTAGTAGACTGAAAGTGGAGAAGGTGAATCGGCCATAGTGAGGAAAACAGTGTTTATCTCTCCCCTCCTTGTGTGGGCGATTTTGGTGAAATCCTTCAAACCCTTCTTTTGAATCTGATCGATCTTTCCTCATTCCTTGTACAATCTTTGATTTAAGTCGATTATATTCAAGTGTAATCCGTCTTAATCCTTGCTTGTTTCTGGTTTGATTGTTCGATTGATAAAGATTCTTTTTTAGGGTTTTGGCGATTTCTCTTCTAAACCCTAATTCGTTTCTGTTTCAACTGATCGATCTCCTATCAATCTGGTTTCAGTCTTGATCTAAGGTTGATTATATCTTTAGGTATAATCTGTCTTAATCGCTACTTGATCTGGTTTGATTTGCGATTGATTCAGTTTAATTATTTAGGGTTTCTAATCGCTCTTTAGGGTTTCTTATAGTCGGTTCTGGTCCATTTATTTATCCATTGTTCTGATTATAAGTTTTGACATCACCAGACTTTGCTATGGGTTGATTTTATGTTCGTTGATGCTATAAACCCTAGTTCTTACTAGGGTTTTACTCGTTTTGGTTTCTGAAGATCAGACGTAATTTTCTTCTTGTTAAGGTTGTTTTGGCTGCTGTTATGGAAACATTGGGAGAGATGGAAAAGGGGTTCTTGGGGAATAATGTGGATGACATACGTGATATGTCTAAGGTAACTATGCGACGTCCCCGACCAGGTCGCGGGAAGGATACTTCTATCCGACAACAAGATAATTCTGACCCGAGTAGTGTATCTACGTCTGTGGGAAATTCTGATCCTAAGGTTAAGGGTTTTCATGTTCATGAAGATGGTTTACATGCTACTGATGTTGCTATTGATGGTCCTAATGCTATCTCTGGTGTTGATTATGTACATGCCCTCTTGGGTGTGTCGATTAAAACTATTAAGGATATTGATGATTTCATTACAGGTCTTGAAGAGGGTAAATATCCTATGTGGGCTGATGTGGATAGTAACACTAAAGATAAGGTAATTGCTGATCTTAAGAGTCTGTTATGCACGTTAGAGGCTGCTAAACCTCAAGAGACTCCCATTGTCGAGTCAGAATGTGTAGGTGTTGATATCTCTATTCCTCGTAAAGTGGTGGAAAAGGTTAGTTCTCGTTTGGAACATACCTTATATGGCTACTTTATTGGGAAAAGGATGGCGTATCCTGTGGTTGAATACTATGCTAGGAGTAACTGGGCGAAACATGGTCTTAAAAAGATTATGATGAATTCCAAAGGTTTCTTTTTCTTCAAATTTGATACATTGGTTGGTCTAGAAGCTGTCTTGGAAGGAGGCCCTTGGATGATACGCAAATCTCCAATTATTCTCAAGAAATGGTCTTTGGATACTTGTCTGCGTAAGGAAGAGTTAACTAGTGTTCCGATTTGGGTGAAATTGCATGATGTTCCTCTTCAAGTCTTTGAAGAGGAGGGTATTCGATTGATCACTAGTTTCATTGGTAAGCTTGTCATGCTTGATTCATATACTACCTCTATGTGTATGGATTCGTGGGGTAGGAGTAGTTTTGCTAGATGTCTTATTGAGGTTGACTCTCATTCTGACCTTCTGGATACTGTGACTATTGGGTTCCCTTCTCTTACGGGGGAGGGTTTTATTAAAGAGAGCATACGCGTTGAATATGAATGGAGGCCCCCCAGGTGCAATTTATGCAAAATCTTTGGTCATACTCAAGATCAATGTTCTAAACAGGTGGTGAGGCCTCCTACACAGGTGGTTACCCCTTCTACTGTATCTACTTCTCATGTTGCTACTCCTACTGTGGAATTGGATACTGATGGGTTTCAAAAGGTGGGTAAGAAGAAAAAAGAGAAGGGTAAAGCAAAGGCTGCTAATGGGAATCCTTCTGTTGGTACTTCGGTTAAACAGTTCAAATTTGTTCCGAAAGCAGCTACTAGTGAACCTAAGAAGGGTGCTAATACTATGTGCACATACATCGCCGTCTCAGTTGAAGTCTACTGGTAACGCTTCTAAGGAAGTTAATGTGTCTACATCTAATCCGTATGCTGCATTGGTGATGGATGATGAAGATGATGAAGACCAAGTGGAAATGGTGTCTGATGAATCGGCCAATCTATTTGCTAATATGGGGGCAAGTTCATCTCGCACGTTTTCTGCTGGCTAGCTGTTTTTTTTGTTTTATTTCTAGATGCATTTTTGTTTCTAGTTTTGTTAGTGCTTTTGTCATGTCTTAAGTACTAGAGTTAGGTTGTTATCAAGCTTTTTAGCTTGAGGTTAATATGGTATTTCAGCCATATTTCATTTGTACTTAAACGTTTTTGGTTAATCTATTTACCAGGATGCAGGATTACTCCCTTTACCAAAAAAAAAAAGTGGAGAAGGTGAATCAGCCATACACAGCACAAGAGTGGTATTATTGATCCACAAACATTTTTGTAAGTTTTTAACAACGGTATTCAAGTAATTTAAGAAATCCACAACCATTGGTTCAACAAACCTGGTTACTATCATTGATCAATACGTAACTGACACCACATTATTCTAAAAATAAAAAGCAACATGCAGAAATTTAAAGAACTAGATTATTAACAATCGAAATGTGCAATTCTAACAACAGAGTATTACAAATAGCATACATCAGCACAACCTATTCCCATACAAAAACATCAAGAGGGAGATATTTTGACCATCCAAAAGGACAAACGCAACAGAAGAATGGTGAAATAATGTAACAACGGAAACTGTACTAATTAACTACATAAGCCAAACAGAGATATATGAAGACCTGTGGCAAATGCTACAAAAGAAAAATTTTAAAAAAAATCAACCACCCTCGATATATTGAATACAAAACTCCCGAGTTCTATTTAAGGGATACTTAACATACACGCAATCAAGTCCAATCAATCATCGGTAATTCTTCACGGACACCACTTGGAATTGGAGCTTGTGGTTTCTGAGTAGGTGGTGGCACCTCTGCTGTTGGTATACTACTCGATGAACTCACAAAGTCATCCAATCAATCATCGGTAATTCTTCACGGACACCACTTGGAATTGGAGCTTGTGGTTTCTGAGTAGGTGGTGGCACCTCTGCTGTTGGTATACTACTCGATGAACTCACAAAGTCATCCTTTTGTACCATAACCGCATCCGAAAAGTCAACCGAGGATGAGTTGCTTGTTTGACTTTCTGAAAGGACATCAGGTGCGGCAGGTTCAGATTGTACCGCATCATTGGCACTTGATTCAATAGAAGCACCTGCTTCTGTTGTTGGTGTAGCAACTGAATCCGGGGCAGGTTGAGCCCCCGCATCCGTTGATAATTCTGCTGGTGGAGCACCAGATTCAGCAGCAGGTTGTGGGACCCCAGGTTCAGCAGCAGGTGGTGGGACCCCAGGTTCAGCAGCAGGTGGTGGGACCCCAGATTCAGATTCTGCTGTTGGTGGAGGATCAGCGGTTCCTTCAGTAGGTGTAGCACCTGACTCGGCAGTAGGTGGAGCCGCTGATTCCGGTGGAGGACCTTCAATTTGTAAGGGTTTGGCTGGTTGTTGCAGAGAACCTGGTACAGCAGGCATAGTTCTTTTCTGGATTCCAGGAAGAGGAGCATCTATAGACGGCATTCCCGGGGGAAGAATTTCAATTGGTGGTTTTTTGGCTGCATCTGCAAGACTTGTGAGTTTAGGTTCCTCGAGTGAAGCTAAAAATGCACTTGCAGCATCGGTTTTTGTTGATGGACCATGTTCTATTTCCTTTTGTAGTGTTTTGTTCCAGGTTTGAACTAGATTCCTTAGTGTAGTTCGCCCATGTGCCTGGAAAGGTGAGGGAAGTAATTAGAATTAGCATTATAACAATAATAAGATAAAGAACTGGAAGGTTATGCATGGTCATACATGGGCATGAAGTACGGCTTCTGCCAGCATTCCGGTATCCTGCCATGATTTTTCCATAAGAGCATTGTCACCCAAAAGTGCAGCTGCAAATGCAGCCTCACGTCCAAAGCCCACTGATATCAGATTATTCACCAATCCCTAAAAATAAATCACATAGTTTAGTAAGATCGGGAGTAAAGGTAGAGGTGGTTATATAATAGAAGGATATAATTTGAAACATACACCAAGACGAGTCAACTCTCCATGATTTGCAAGACGTAAAGCTAGACCACGTAACTCTTTGCCATGTAAAGCACCCTTCACCGCACCAGCAGCTGCTAACCTCTTAATAGCTTCCCGAGCAACCTCAGCTTGTCCAGTAGCATCTGCTGCATCAATGATATCCATAAATTCTTGAGCAAATTTCACTACTCCATCAACAGCCTCCACAATGTCTTCCTTTTTGGTATTAGTGGTTGTACTTAAAGACATTATGTCATTTAAGTTAAGTCCAACGGCGTCCTGCCCTATGTTCCTGCTGTTACTCATTGTCAGAAGACACTGGAGAGCTCTTTTCAGATCATTGCTCTTCATAGCCAAATCGAACTCCAACCTGAAGAATAGAATAATAGTCATTATTAATAGGTTTTAGCGAGTAGATTGATGAGACTACTGGTTCTGGATTCTTATGATGCATGCCGGAATAAGATAATCAGATAGATATTGAATTAATCAAAATCAGATAATCAGCAGTAATAGAAATGGGATGCGAGAGACTGTTTGGATGTGATCCTGTTCACATAAACAATTCATCTGTACACCACACACACCTCTTAGATATTCCAGGTAAATGAAGGGCTTCGGTAGCATAACCCATCCCAAGCAAAAACTGGGCTAAATCATCATGGTGCTCTCTACCAAGTCTACTTGCCCTACAAAAAGAATGCAAGTCAGAATAAACTTTAACAGTTGAATAGTAACGCAGTTCCATCAGTGAGAAAATTGTGGACATAGAAATGTACCATTTTACTGCACTAACAGCATCCCCATAGGCAGCTAGACACCGGCAACGAATTCCAGGATGGCTGAGGGATATTGCATGAGCACACATGTACCTATGACGAACACAAGAATATAAGAAGGTAATTACCAATTAAAGAGGGAAAGGACGTCCATCACTCAAACACTCTTATATAAATGCTTCATCAAAAAATTTGAGAGGCGGCCGTTCTTACCCATTCAGATGTTTCAATGCGGGTTACGTTTTATCTCCAACAGGTCAAATTAAATAAATATACTACCTTTTGTAGAACACATGTTAAACTGGTCAAACAGTTAAAAAAATCGCCGAAAGTGTAATTTTAATGCATAATACCAGCTAAATTATTATTGTTATTTTTTTGAAAATAATTAAATTATTGCTGAAACAATTAAATTTTGTAATCATATCGAGTATTGATAGAAATCTTTCCCAAAAAAACTAGTCAGGTCAAACAGATACGACTCACCCATTTTGCCACCTCTAAATGAAAACACTTAAAGACAAACATGGTACCTATCAATTAGCCACAAAACACCATCTCTCACACCCACAACTACTAGAGGTCCAATAGGTCGCTTCTGCTCTGCTGGAAAACGAGTAACTGCAACCGCCACCCCTCCACCACCAACAGCTATCTCATCAACTCTTTTACCGTCAGCAAACTTTTGCAACTCATCAGCATCAACTCTAGTTTGTTTAGGCAATGTCAAGAAAGGAGGAATAGACGGTGGATACTGGAAAGATGCTAACCGCACAACCTGCAAGGAGAAGAAATACCAAAGGGATAAAGAAAATGATTTCTTCAGACATAACTGGTCAAACCAATATTCCAATCTTTTGAACTTTTATAACAAACTAGACATAATCGGTTGAATGATATTAACTAGATCTATATACCTGTAGCATTGGTGGTCTTAGTGATATCCTCTCCTGTGCCTCCTTTTGTGGAGTATCAACTGCAATTAGTGCTAGCTCACCATGCTCAGAAACCGCTCTTGCCTGTGCATCCTTTTGTTTCATCTCTTCTTTTCTCCGTTTTGTTTCAATGTCAATAGGAGCAACACCAGCATCCACAAATACGCACCTGAAGACACACCACCCCAAAAGGATTGCCGATAGAGTTAATAACAATAAATAACGGTGTTAGGATATACACACAAGCACAGCCATGACTCACTCAATTGTTGTTGGCGTAGCGACAAACAGCTGTCTCCGATGCCAAACCGCACCAGTTGCATGAGGAATTGCCACATCTCCCAAGTATCTAAACTGAGGTCTCAAGGAAGATATGGCAATGTACTGTGGATATGCAAACGCACAATACTCAACCGTTTGGTCCCAGGCTGTCCATTCTGGCTGAGGCAACATTCCGCCCACAGGTTGAAAGCTTTCCCAACTAAAATCCCAAAATTTCAATTATAGAAATCAGCAGTGAAACAAAAATAAAATTTAACATCAATAAACTAATGGCATGCATGTGTACAATAAAAGTTTAACTGTAGAAATGTGATATTCGGGTTACCTGTATAACTGAAAGTTCTGAGGTGGTGCTTCAGTAGGATTTCGTTGAGAAGAATAACCATCATCAATGGTGCTGAATGAAGAAAGGGCACTATTTCCAAAGCCTGATAAGGGCATTGATTGGATAGATGAGATAGATGAGGCAGCAACAGGACTAATCCTTCTTGAAGTCCGGTAGGTAATACCAAGGAGTGTTCCTCCATGCAATCCAATGACCTACAAACAAAAAGTCTTATCATGCAACAAAAAAAAATATTGTTGAGAATCTTGCGATTAATGATGAGATAGTGTTCAGATAACCATATTTTTATTAATATAATCAGACAAGAGAATGTTAAAGGAGGAGTCTGCACGACTGCGCGTGCATTTTCAAACCAATAATATGATTTCATTAATCAGGTAAGTAGTTGTGATATAAAAGGATGCAAGATAGAGTGTTTCAGCATGCTTGCAACATCAATAATCCTATAACCAGTTGTTACAGTGTTTGGGTAAATCTGATTATTTAAGTAAGAAAAACCCTTCTTGTGGGGTGTAACACTAGAAAAAAGGCATGCGTCCATTAAAAGGAAAGAAATCCCATAAACGTTTTAGGATGAATACAGCACATTAGAAAGAAAAAAAAAAGCATGCCACAAATAATACTTCTCAGTTTCACATTTAAGTGGTTGATTAACCATGGAAAGTGCTGTAAATATCGAAAATGATAGAAGGAATAGATAGCATACAGGTTTACCGTGTTAACCAATTTGTCATCTAAAAATGAAAACGATAGAGGGAATAGAAAACATACTGGTTCACTGCGTTGACCAATTGACCTCATTAGTACAGGTTTACCGCGTTAACCAATTTGTCATCTAAAAATGAAAACGATAGAGGGAATAGAAAACATACTGGTTCACTGCGTTGACCAATTGACCTCATTAATATGTTGGATGTCCCATCATCCAGCAAGATACGAACTTGAACAGTTGCAGAAGAAGCAGCTGCTGCAGCTGCTTGTGCGGCAGCAATAGCAGCAGCCTCCTTTGCTTTTTTTGATGAGCCCCCTTTCGGTAATATGGGCATCCTAGGAGGTGCTGCAGATTCCAACAATGCAAATCTGTCTCGACAAGTATCCCAAGCCAGAAGCCTTGCAGTGCCCGAGTCAACTATTGACCAGTCACTAACCTTGTAGATTGAGAAGTATGGAATATCAGGCCATACAATTGCAATATACCTGCCATAATTTAAGCAGAAATGCAGTCATGATAGGAAATGCACAATTTTATGAAGTCACTAATATTATTGGACAGAATCAATCAGCAAGTATATCGAAACACTAAATGATGCCAAGCATGCATGGGCAGACACATTCAAAAATAATGTCAAAAGTAGAGGTGGCAAATCGGATGGTTGAGTGGGATATTGGTTAAATGCATGTGGGTTAAAACCTCTAGTTTTTGGTACCACAAGTGTTGGATTGGGTCGGCCACCCAGCCCACGACACTTTCTGTCCATATGTTTTTTAAACCATAATTAGTGTGTCAAATATAATTAGAAATATAGTATTCATTCAATAATAATCTTATTTCTTGAGTAAAATAGTTCAAAAGGTTTTATGCTCCAAATATCCACTTCAGGTGACTTCCGAATCGTTCAACCTAGGTGGCCTGTTATCTTTAAATCAATTTTCTTAAAGTTTCCCGTTTGGCCTGTTAGAGATATAGCATAGCTCGAATTGGACCCTTTAACAAGTAAAACTTGGTCGTCATAAGTGAAGTACCACAAAATTAAGTACAGAAGTGTTGTTTGGTTAAAAGTAGAGAATGGTGTACTAATGTTTAATCCACATGCACGGACTTTAAGGGACTTTTGAGAGAAGAACTTACTTTCCAGAACTGCTCACGGATAGGACAGAATATGAATCATGTGGAACGGGCGTGCTAATATGCTTTTTAATCTGTTTAACATTGAGTTGTTCTGAAGGGTCTCCCCTTAATCTTCCTGTATCAGTCAAAGATCCATTACTTCCGAGAGAAGGATTTGCAGCGTTGTTCAATTGAAACTGTAACAGTTTCAGTTCGCGTTCAACTACATATACTGCTGCATGTTCACGGCTTTCTGGTATTGAGGGTAGGGGAGCAACAGCAGGAAGAGACCTAGGATCAAACTCACTGAGTATGATACCTATATTTGTTCCAGTGGCAACAATATGTGGCTGTAAAGGATGTGCAACCATCGAATATACCTAACATTGGAACCGAACAATGATTATTCATGTATACAAACATTTACTCAATGATATGCAAAAGTAAAGAATCGCCACATAACAATTCATGGTTTTACTAGAGTGGCTTTCCCGGAATTGTCTAAACATTAAGGTTATTCAATAACTATGCTCTGCATTTCATCAGCTGTTTTCTTTTAATAAAATAGGTATGTTTTCCTAAAACAAAGGTCCTCTATAATTAGGGATGGCAAAAAAACCTGAACCCGACGGTGAAATCCGAAATCCGAACTAATTGGGGCGGGGTGGGTCATGCTAATTGGGTTACGGGGCGGGTTTGGGGCTTAAACGGGGATTTTAATAGAGTTTGGGGTGGGGAGCGGAAAATCCTCGCCCCGCCCCGCCCCGGCCGAATAATATATACACATATACAAATATATATATATAGTATTTTCTTAGTATTTACGTAATAAAAAATATTACTCTAATATTATTAGTTTTTTATCTTTGTAAGATTGCAAAATTGTGATTATAGAAACTCGATTAGTGTCATATTTTTAAGTTTTAATTTTCGGCAGTATAATTTATCATTATTTATATATTATCGTTGAAAACTTAATAAGGCTTGTTTGTAATTGATTATTAATAGGTTTTTAATTCTTCAAGTTGTTGCTACCGGTCTAAAAATAATAATAAATGTGAAATGATGCGGCTTTGGTCTAGAACTGCACCCAAAGAGGACACCCCGATAAGATCCCCGATTAATACATGGCGGGTTTGGGGGAGCATCACGCCCCGACGGGGCGCCCCGATCGGGTTTGGGGAGAACTTTGGTAATCGGGTTTGGGGAGAACTTTGGTAATCGGGTTTGGGGATGGCCGCCCCGCCCCAAACCCGCCCCGTTGCCATCCCTATCTATAATGGATGTAACGCAAGGCATTGATGTCCAAAATTTGTGCTGCTTAATTTGTTACCAGCAACACAAACATCAACATAAAAGAAAGACTGTAAATATGGTTTCTCCTAAAATAATTTCAACAAACAAACTTTACTATTAGTCACATACCCTAAGCTTCTTGTGAGGTGCAAGTACTTGTGGAGGAACTAGAGAAGAAAGTTCACATAATGGCCTTGTTAGAGCAGAATAAGTGGGATGCTCAATAGCCCTGCAAATTTGACAAAGAGACAAATGCTTACTTGAGCATGTAGCATATCTGTAAAGCTACATTAAATTCAGAGGAAAAGGTGCACACAATTATCATACCAAAAATATACAAAAAGGAGATAATAGCATACCATATATGTGAATCTTTCACACAAGTTAATATATCAAGGTTGGGTGCTCGAGGATGGCACCAAGATGCCACACTGTGACAAGCCATTTTGGGGACAGGCTTAATACGCCGTAATTCCTGTAAAGACAAGACTAATCAGTTGAGAAGTAGGGTGGCAATCTCAACTCAGTTACTTAATATAAATGAACTAATTTAAGTGGTATTTGAACTTAAATTGGTCCGAGTAAAAGAAATACCACCTATGATTGGTAGCATGATTACAATTAATGACTTAGTGATCGCATGGATAGCTTTATGAAAAAAAGAGTGTGTACCTTAAATGACATGGTATCCCAGATGGCTAAAGTTTTATCTGCCCCTATTGTTATGAGTTGAGGTGCACTTCCACTGACTCTAGATAGCTCTACAGCCACAACACCACCATCATGTGCCTTCAATAGTATCTCAGATGTTAGCCTTTGAATATATTAAGATTTAAAAGTTTATGTCTTATCTTGCACATGACTTATTCAACAGATGAGAATTTACAACGTTCAAAAAAGTATCAGATTCAATAACTGAGTAACTGACCAAGATTATGATTTTGAACACCAATTATATACCATAATCTAAATACTTCAGAAACAAAATTAAGATAGAAGTTAACATTAAAACTAATGATAAACCAACATCTTTAGTTCCTGAATACATGATCCATTGTTAAAACATGCCTGAAGGTGCAGGGCATGAATGGAGGAAAAAGAAAAGAATAACTATTGTAAAAAAAAGACAAGTAGATACAAAGAAGACATGCATTTGTAAGGGATCAGATTAAACAATGTATCTCTTGTGTGACTTGAATATGAACACAAACTTTGAGGATTGGACATATAATACAATGACATAGTTACCTTTAAACTCAGCTTAGGCACAAGCTCTCGCGAATCTGGACTATGGTCTGCACTCCAAAGTACAAGCGCGCCATCACTACCACCAGAGACTAGTAGAGCCTGCAGTCAAATACAGGAACACACAATAAGAACAATATCACTTATTATACCTGCTGTAATAAATAAAAAATTGTAATCATAGACAAGAGTATCAATGTCGATCGATCTGGTAAAGAAACACGGTTCTCAAAATTAAGGTTATATGAATTCTCAAAGAAAGAAAAAATATTTGCAATGCGAGCTAATTGTCCAAGAATCGAATATCATAGAAGACAATATAATGCCTAGTTGCCTACAATACATCTCTCTTCTGTCTCTTGCACTTATTAGATAGAGCTTATATGCAGAACATTTGCAAGTTGCTACAAACAAGTTTTTTATTTCTATCTAATGTCTAGGTAAAGTGTCTATATGATACTGAGGCATGTCTAGAGTAAGCAATGAACAACTGTTTGTTTTATGTGATCAATGAACTATATACACCTGTTTGATCTACACACTCACAATATTTAATTAAGAATAAGATGCCCTATGCAGAATAAAAACCTTATGTATACCTCTCCTGAAGAAGCCATGAAAGTCATCAAGCAAGATATTGATCCTTTGTGACCTCCTGTGTACCTTCTTACAAGCTGCATCCAGGAAGCATTATGACAAAATAAGCATGGAAATCAAGGTAAACAGCGTTAGAATCAGAGACAAAGGGAGATCTTATTAGCAAACCTTCCACGTTATCATCGAAAGGACTCTAATCACACCATCTGATGAGCCAAAAGCAACAAGAGGGCCATCTCCACCACCAGACTTGGAGAGAAACTCCATACTGCAAGAACAAATAAAAAAGTTGTTGCAACTTACCAATAACCTCATGAATTAACAAAACACACTAAAATTGAAACCAATTATTATTGCAAACTTTTATTCATATTTATACCTTATAAACAAGTTCATTTTTTTCCAATAAACCTTGACCGTTTTAGATATATCACACAGTCCATATACTATTACAGCTTACCCTAGCATTTACTTAAAAATTACTAGTACTAAATAAAGGTCCAACGGTAAGCTCAAATAATTAATAATCAATATAAAATGAATGAAGATAATCACCATACAAAGAATAACAGAAAGACTTAAAACAGCTAGTTTAAGTGTGATTTACATGGGCTTTTGATAGAAGTAAAAAGGTAGATTCCATTACAGCGTGTCTGCCTTTTGCCGTTATTGCCCGTTCACCGACTTTCCCTTTCATAAGCATATGGCCATATGTACATATAATAAAAGAATCCCAAGACACTAAGTGACTCACCATCTAATAAGATGATCAGATCTAGAAAAAACACAACCATACGAAGATACGTGACAGGTAAAGGGTAGTAACCGCCAATAGAAGAGTCAAAGGAGATGGAGGAAGATAAACTCTTGTAAAAGTATCAGACGTATTGGGGCATGCATCAATACGCAAAAGAAATATAAACTGATCATATCATAGATATTCTTATGATTTAGGATATCCTCGAACCACTACGTCCAGCTTAGCTATCAGCGATACAAACCAAATATTTTAAAGATGCCTAGGAATTGTATCAAAGTCTGTTTAAACTTATATGAATGAGCTTTAATGCCTAAAATCAAGAATGTACAGGACATAGTTGATCTTTTAAGAAGGCACATATATAACAAAGGTTTAATTTGGTACTTCCCCTGTTAAATAACACAATACAATGTAAAGGTGAGATTATGACTTGCCAGACAAGTGATCGGTTGTCCAGATCCTGCTTTGGTACATCCCGGCCTCGCATTGTTACCAAGTCCAAAAATATGGCCTTATTTTCACAACAAATGACAAGAAAATGTCTTCCTTTCGTTAATTGAGCAGGAGAACTAAACGCTGTAGTCAATTGATTGACTGCTGATGGTGGTTCAGCAGCTGCAGAACGGTTACGCCAAAGTTGCCAAAACCGTACATCATCATCATAAAAGCTAACCTGCCGTACACTGAAATGACATATATCTTTTTAGTTAAGGATAGTCAGAACATATTAGCCATAAATGAAACAGGAGATTAATGAATTTATTACCTCCCCCCACGTAGGGCTTCTGTTGGTTTCCCTTTAGACTCTGTTACATAATCATAAAACCAACATCTAAAAGCATTAATTTCACCCCTGAAAAAAAACACAAACAAGAAAAATAGACATGCTTCTTAACAGGATGCCAATCATGTTCAAGGTCACATAACGTCAAGCACCCAAAGCTCCAAGAGACCAATTTTCAGTATTTTGACTAGGATGTTCTGTACTTGTTGTTAATAAGGATTTTCAACAATTCTCGCATATTTCACATGAATCGGCACACTTTACAACCTATTAGCGTGCATGTCTATGGTCCACATTTATGTTGTACCAGTACTGGCAAGTGGCAACACCATATAGCATTAGGATTCAACATGACTTCAGAAACCCAGTATACATTTAAATGTATTTTACATCAACACTCAACTTGTGTAGTAGCTGATATCAGCTTACTACAAACATAATGCCTGGATGATTTCATGATCTCCTTATGTTACGCATATGTCTAAACTCATTTGGGGAACTTGTATTGGGTTAAGGACATCAAGAATAGGACAAACAGTCATGTACTCATTGGTTATACTATGTCTGATTAGATACTACCTCCTCTATCCCGTGGAAAATGCAACAACGTCCATCCTAAGATTCCCGTATCGATTGTATTATCAATTCCTTTATAGACCAACATTTAAGCTAAGATCACACATTTCATCATTATAATCACTGCATATAGCATTGTCTTTAGACAACGACATTCCCCCTATTTTGGCATTAAACGCAAATATTCTAGAATCCAGACATTCGAGTGCTAGTCAATCAACTGTGCCCTATCAAATATGTCTAATGGGGTGGAGGGAGTATAATGTTTTCAGCCACATCATGAGTCATATACATAGCAGTATATATGTATAGAGGTAAACAACATTCAAGTAAATAGAATGTCGAATGAAGTGACAACTAAAGTGCATCGCCATCAAAGTTATTAACACAAGTGATCAATATATAGTTATGAACCACAATTTAAAATGAAGAGGTAACTCTGGTTCATGAGAAAATGCTAATCAGGTCCTGACAGCATATTTAAACTGAAACTACTCATTTCACGGTTCATGCTTTATTAGATAGCAACAGGATTCCAGACATTTCCACAAAAAAACACTAGATAATCAGCAGAATAAACATATGAACGATAATTTTGACAATCTCTTCTCCCTCTATATAGCTCACAATTGGCCCAGAAAGCACAAGGGCACATGCAGTATTCACTAGCACACATCGCTCCAATCTTAATATACAACGTTTAACACACAATTCCATGGAAATCTCTTGGGCAACGGCATCTTAACTATACCAGTCGGTATTCCAATACACCCACTACTAGTTACATGAGCTTAACCTAACTCCACAAAACATTTCAAATCATCACTTACGCTATTAGCAGTTTGTTTTATAAAAGCGTTTGATAACATGGCAGCAGATGTTATTATAATGTCTAAAACAACATCAAGTGAAACGCTATACGCTTCTTTTATTATCGTTTTGAATAAGAGTTCTTAAACCAAAATCATCACAGCCTAGTCCAGAACAGCAACATTAACCTCTCTAACAATCCAAAACTCGTAAACACTCATCAATCACCATAATTCTGCCTACTTACAAACAAAACATTCATCATTTCTCATACTCATTACATAATACGTTCTAAATTCGATACATGATTCAACATCAGATCTAATAGCATCACTTAAGTAACGCAACAGTAAGCTCTCTAACAACTCGAAACTCATACACATAACATAATTAAACCGAAACATCATTTTTTCATTACATAAAAGGATATGTCGATTCGATATGGATACCTGATTCGCCTTAAAATTTATCATCACTTAACTAAACAACACTACACACTCTAACAACTCAAAACTCAACCGCATTACATAACCTAAAATTCAAATCACATCAAATAACTAACTAACTAACTAAATACATAAATAAATAAATTAAAATAAACATATATTACGCAACACAAAATCTCGATTCTATATCGGTACCTAATTCGCCTTCGGCAAGCTTCTCGAGCTTCGCACCAACTAAACGCCGCTCATCAACACCTCCAGCTTTCAACTCATATATCACCTAAATAAATCACGCAATTCAATTTAATCAAATCACATCAATAACTAACTAACTAACTAAATTAATAAATTATATAAAAATAATGATGAAAATGAGACCTGACGATGCTCCCAATTCCAAACGGAGACATGATCGGAAGCATCAGAAGTAACAAGCCATGGATGCGTTGGATGTAACTGGATCTTTACGATCTTATCATTCGTAGGTCTAAATGCTTTCAATCGCAGCATTTTATAAACCTAATTATCACTGGATCTGATTAGAATTATAAAGTTAGGGCTATTTTACTCATGAGATCTTATAATTTGATGATTTAAGCTGTGAGTGATGACGTGGCAGGTGACCGGAATTATGTGAATTGTGAAGAAAAATGATGACTATGGGCAATAGCTTTTAGTTATCATTACAGAAATGGTGAGTGTGTTGGATCATAATAAGATTTGTGACAAATGTGTAATTGAGTGAAGTTTAGGGGTTTAATGTGAACATGTTAGAAGTTTGGTTCTAGTTAACTTTTAGTGCTCTAATGTAGGGATGAGATCGGTATGGTACTGGTACCGAACCGTTTGGTACCGAAACCGAAAATACCCAAAATCAAATCCAGATACCGTACCGAATTCAATAAACCGGTACCGAGATTCTCGGTTCTATACCTTATTGATACCGAATTCAATAACAAAAGGAAGGGTACATGTAATTATCGTTTTGTTTGCATGTTGCTTTAGTACAAATTTTATTTACTTATTTAGCTGTTATAATGCTTTACATATGCACATGTCAACAACATTATAACACTTTCTTTCATCATTTTGAATTTCGAGATATAACATTTAGAGTATTGCATCTTAAAATCTCTCAGCAATTAGTTTTTTATCTTTAGTGAAACAAAACAGTTACTTGAGTATATATAATGCAACTCATACCAACTTCAACCAAAGAAACTTAAACAAAGCAGTTATGTTGCACTGCATTACCAGAAATGTTGCAGTATACAAGAAAACAGTAGCATACAGAAATGTTGCAGCATGCGAAGAAAACAACATACAAGAAAACAGTAGCATACAGAACTTGTAAATATCATCAAGCTTTCTCTTTTCCCTTTTTGTTTTGCATGTTGATCGCCGCTTCCATCTCTATAAAATGAAGAAAAAAAGTTTAGTTAAAAAAACCCTTAAAATTCCGGTAAATATTTGGTATTCCCGGTACCGAACCGTTTGGTACCGAAACCGAAATCTTCAAATATTCAATACCGATACCGATACCGATACCGAATACCATCGGTACCGGTATTCGGTACCGGTACGGTTTCGGTATTTCGGGATTTTTGCTCATGCCTACTCTAATGGGTCGGGCTTATTAGACGAAAATAATTTGAACTATGGGCCTCGTTATTTAAACCTTTATTAACCATAGGCTCTAAACTATCCTTTTGTTGCATGCATCGACTTAAAAGTATACGTTTGGGCCAAGTTGGTTAAGAAGGGTTAGTCATGCAATCTGACTACTTATATTCTTCAAAACATCAGTGAACGTCTGTTGAAGTAAAACCTTGTAGGAAGGTCTCACCTCTGTGTATCGTCCTTCGGAGTGATTCCTTCGGACCTTGTTTACTCCTACACACAAGAGACACACGCGTTAGTCTCGCGTCGGGTTTTATCTCAAGGCCAACCTCCGGCGTGAGAGTAAGTATCGGATGATTATAGATTGAACAGTAATATGAGAGTAACAGTAGTAGGTGTTAAATTGAATGCATACCATAAATGAGGTGTGGTTATTTATACTACTCACACCTACTGTACCTACTTACCTTGGGACTAAGCGAGTTGACCTATGTCTGACCTAGTAAGTAGGTGTCAGACCACGTGGGGGACACAATCTCGTGAAATCTGGGAAGGTGCCGGTTGATGGGACTATACAGCGTAGATAACGGCAGACCTGTCAGTAGGTGCGTCCGGAGATGAGTGAAGAGTTCGGACGAAGTTAAACGTCCGGACATATAAGAATGGTCCGGACGAAGCATGTCGTCCGGACGCATACACCAACATATCCCCCCCCCAGTATTGTAGCATCGGTTCTGAGCTGATGGTGCAATACTTGAAAAATTCGGGCACATGTGCCGACGGTCATTGATGTAAATAATTTTGCCAGGTAATAGTTATGATGTCTCTAGCTTTGTCCAGTTGAAGAAATAAAACGTTCGGACCTATAAGAATGGATCGGATGAAGCATATAGGCTGAACACATACACCAACATGTCCCCCCCCCCCAGT
The DNA here is from genome assembly GCA_021014915.2 of Artemisia tridentata subsp. tridentata. Taxonomy (NCBI): domain Eukaryota; kingdom Viridiplantae; phylum Streptophyta; class Magnoliopsida; order Asterales; family Asteraceae; genus Artemisia; species Artemisia tridentata. The sequence continues at coordinate 405,303,126 of CP139508.1, forward strand.
ATTGTAGCATCGGTTCTGAGCTGATGGTGCAATACTTAAGATATCTAACGTTACTTCTGGTATTTTCCTTTGTATGTTGTGCTCGGATTACATAAGTGTTAGCCCGATGGTTGAAGGGCTCGTCAAGACTTGTTGGGCTAGTTTAGTTGTAGGCCCATGGGCCGAATAAAATAGTATTTATTTGAATGCCAACAGCTGCGCGCCATGCGTAATTTCATCATGGATATCCAACGTTCCATAATCTGCCACGTCAGCGAGTAGCAGGCTGACGCGACCTTTTCGCTTCTTTATAGGTTTTTTCCCTATATATACCGGTTTATCTCTTCATTTTTTACTTTTAAATGTGCATTCTTTCCTTGTCTTCGGTGTTATACATTTTCTACGACCAGTCGCCCGTTGAGAAATTCCGAGAGGTGCGTTTCATTCTTTCTTGTAATTATCTTTAGTATTTGTTCCGTCGGCATCCTTTTAGTTATGACCGTTGAGATGAACGCACAGGAGAATCTCCCATTAGTCAGTAGGCTTGGCCCTCAGTCCAGTAGGATAGTCCCTAAGTTTGACATGCATATACATACTTCGAAACTGACGCAAGGTGAATTGGATCGTGTGGTCGGGGAATTTGGTATCCCTTTGGATTTACGGCCCACGCTTCCTCCGGCCGACATGACTATGGATATGTTGCCGGAAGATAAAATAGGTGTTTATGTTCACCAGTTGAGGACGGGGGGTGTCAGGATTCCTTTCTCCACATTTTTACTAGCGGTGATAGGATATTTTCGGGTGCACATTTCTCAGTTGGTTCCGATAGGCTTTGTGAAAACGTAGTGAAAACGTAGAGGGGGGTGAATACGTTTACCGTTTTAAAACTTAAAACTTGTTGTATCAAATTTCCAATTCGGCTAGTTCTAATATGAACACTGTCTGTTGTAGTTTATGTCTACCAAGTTGTCACACAAGTATTATCACATAATCACAACACAAGCAATCACATAATGCAAATATAAAAGTAAAGAGATAAGTAAAAGAAAGCGCAAACCGAACACGATGATTTATAGTGGTTCGGTCACGGAGCTCCTCTCCGCCCTACTCCACTCCCCGAGTACCCAACTCGAGAGTTACTTCACTAGATCAACAAGCTCCCTTTCTTAGGCGGAGAAAACCTTTACACGTCGCTTACTTCCTTTTCCGGTACTAAGCTAAACACCGGGTTCTTTACAAGGGTACAACCACTCCCATCGTCGCTTATACAATTTCCGACACTAAGCTAGATGTCGAGTTCTTTACAAGGGTACAACCACTCCCAACACTCTTTGTATTTTAAGGACTAAAATACTAACCTCACTCTACTGATCTAAATGATACAATGATGGTTACAACAATGATCCATGACATAAGTGTATCATGGATATGAATGCCTACTCTATATGAACTTCCATTGACCGGAAGCCTTCAATGGATGAAGATCACAAGCTCCCTAAACTTGTTGTGATGGATCTTCATGTATGCAAGTGAGATCTTCTTGGTGGATCAAGAAGTATGCTATGGATGATGTCTCATGATCTTGAGCTTGCTTCACAGGATCATTAACAATGTATGCTTACAACATAATGAAAGTTAGTAACATTATGATCATTATGGAATGGGTGATTAATCTATGAATCTACATGTTTAGCTACTGATCTAAGTGTGTGAAATGAGTGAGGGAATGTGTGTTCTAAGTTAGATGATTAGCTCAAATGACAAGTCTGCTATTTATAGGCAAACAAGCTAAACAGCCCACGGATCCGGCGGATCCCATAAAAGGGATCCGTGCTTGTTAACGTTTGGATCCGTGGGTATGACAGCTAAGATATCTTTGTGTATCTTTCCAAATCTTCCAAGATCCACAAATGTCAACTATCTAACTTGTGTATCTAAACAAAATATTACACAATCTTACAAAGATTTCACTTGTGATGTATGCCATGATGTCATGGTATTATTTAACTAATAAAGTTTCCATTTTAAGAAATAAACATGTAAACTTGTATATGTTATTCCTAGTGAACTTTGTAATGTGTATATGTATGTAACATGTATCCTAGTGATCATGTAAAATAAGGTTCTAAGTAGAATGATTAGCCTTTTTAAAATACTTAATTACCTAACCGTATTTTAAACATTCTAAATGGTTTGTTAAGGGTTTGATCATAATTCTACATAACAAACATGTACGAACCTGTGTTGTATCATACGAGGACTTGAGAGATGTTGAATGTATGTTGAGACAAGATATGATTACAAGTAACTTGTACATTTTACGTTATGTATCAAGTTACATGTTTGTCATCAATCAAAACAAACGAGATTGCTTGCACTAGCAATCTCCCCAACGAGACTTCTTGCACTAACAATCTCCCCCTTTTTGATGATGACAAAATATGTAAACGTGATAGAAAGTAAAATGCAAAAAGTTACTTGTGTCCATAATTACTTACTTTATTCTTGTGTCCGTTTCTCCGTTTACACCTTTCTCCCTTTTCTCCTTGTGTCCGTAATTACTCACTTTCTCCGTTTACACCTTTCTCCCCCTTTTGTCGAAGCAAAAAGGGTGTGTCCTTGGAGTTAACTTAATTTCTCCCCAAAATGGCGAGCTTGCATCATCCCTAGTGAAGTTAAATAGACTACTCCAATCTCCTATGGTTGTTAGCGGATCCATGGATCAAATAAAGACTCTTAACCTACATCAAGGTTAGTGATGTGCAATAAAAAGAATATATATGAAAAATGCATGATAAATGAAAAGCAAACACCCAATGATACGTGGGTAAGCTATGTTGGACTATGTTGACCTATCTCCTCCATTATGCCGAAACACAAAAGTGTGTCGAAGAATGAGAATTCTTAAGAATGCGAGCATGCTCCCCCTTGACTGTAGCTCCCCCTTAATCAATACTCCCAGTTGCTAGGGTACCAACGTATATGATGTAAGGCTTATGAATGCTACAAAACAAGGATTAGTACATGATATGCTCCCCCTTGATCAATACTCCCCGTTGCTAGGGTACCGATGTATATGATCCAAGGATGAAGAATCCTACAAAATAAAGGTTAGTATAAAACAATATTTGTCCTTGGACAAGTATGTGATATACACCAATGCGTGTATATGATGCATCCTAAAAATGCTTGACGAAAGCTCCCCCTTGCTCTAGGGCGTCAAGATGAACCTACAAAACAAAAGATTAGTGCACTAGAAGCTATGTCTTAAGTCATATACGACCAATGTGTATAGACGATGCAATGTGAATGCTAGACTGATAATCCTCCTGGTTTGAGAGCGTTAAGCAGCACTTATAAAAGAAAAATAATCGATGCAAACTTCATCCTATGATGAGTATGCTATATACGATCGAGCATATATGATGATGAACCTACAATGAAATGGTTAGTGCAATATATTTTATTTCAAGGAAAAATATTATGCAAATAATCTAATCACAAACACCTTACCAATTGTGATTGTCTAATCAAAGAACAATATGATGCAACACACTTATTGTGATATCAATCGTGATTATCTAGTAAACCATGTTATAAAGAGTGTAATCTTCTAATAAGAATTACATTTACAAGAATATAATATGATAAAATCCTACAAAACAATGCCTATGAGGAGGATATGAAGAGGAATTAAATTGAGTGAAGCTAGTGTTGGTGTTAGTTTACTAGTGAATGATAACTTAATGGATGACTAAAGTTTGATGTAAGTAGGTTTTTCGCTAATCCATGGGATTAATGATTAGTGAAAAAAGTGATGGATGGTGGTGATTATAATGAATGCAATGAATTCAGAAACTCTAATGTATAGCAAATGCTATAAGAGTATTTGAAGACTGTTACGGTTATGATGTTATCATCTACCAAAGATGAATCATGCCATAGTAAATGTTTGAATGAAAATGAGAGGAAGTGACGACAATGATCACTTAGGAATAGAAATTCCATATGCAACAATTAGAAATACTAGATACCTATATGCGGATGAAAATGACATCATATGATGAGAGTGTTGGTTGGAACAATGTGTTGAGAGTGATGGTTCTGTTTGCACTGACAATGACTTGCTTGATACGAATCAAGAATGAAAAGGATGAGATCCTATGATAGTGTTCTAGACACTGAAGATGTTCTAGACAATTAAGTTGTGAGATTAAGATGAAAATTCTAGATTCGTTGGTTACGAGAAGGTTGTTTGGTTTCTGAATGGTTAAAAGCTGATCAGGTACCCGCGGATTGGGCGGAACCAAAATTTTGGTTCCGTCCTTCTTATCGAAGGGTTCTGTGGGACCAAAATCAATTAGGACATGTTTTGTCGTTTTAGATCAAACGAAGGTTCATGCTAAGGTCTATTCACTTATAACTACTAATTTGGTTTCACTAATCCTAGTCAAATTCTAAGGAGACTTAATGAATCTCATTTAAGAGGTTTGTCAAACACATGATGTGTTTTTCTTTTAATGAGATATTGGTGCAGAGCTGTGATGTTGAGCTAATAAGGTTAGAAACACTTTGTGATTTTGTGAACTGATTTAACTAAGTGATTTGAACCTACTTGTCGGTATTTGGGAATGTAAGAAACATGAGTACATGTTATTTAATGAAAAGACAATTATGTGAATGAATTTCTATCATCCTTAATTGGTGGACATTCAACATAATCTATGATGCATTAAATGAAGAATGAAGGTAAAGTGTTTAGGATGTTGCAGATTAATGAAAGCGATGAGCTTAGCAATGTTTTAGTGGATATTGGTTAGCATACAAAGAACTTCATCCGTGAAGTTACGTAGCTCTTCTCTATCAATGCGAGATGATCGCACGATGAGGCATGTGGTTTTCCTTATGGGAGATATATTGTTTTAACTAAAAGATGATGGAGATATTGTTAGGTGAGCGGAAGCAACAATACGATTTGGAGAGAGGTATATTGAAAGATATCCAAACACAAATTTCAAACCTCTAAAACTTAATCCTATTAGCTTTTAAAGCTATATGCAAGAAAATGGATCCCATAAACATATTACTAATCTAAGTAGCAATAATGAGATAACAATTATGCAAAATAAGCATAACAAAGAGAAATAACAAATAGTTTGTTATCAGCCTACAAGACAAAAGTCTTAATGACAAAAGATGTGAATATCATATGACAACATCTTATAAAAACAAATAATCTACTAATAGACATAAAGATACCACATAGCATAAAGACAAATAATCATATTGCAAGATAGCATTGTTTTAGATACTACATTGTGAAATTATTTTTAAGTTAGGCTTAGTCACTTAAGCATACTTACCCATTAATTAACACAATGATCTATGTATAAAATAAAATGACTTCTAAATGTTCATCATACCAAGACCACTTAGACAAAGTGCACATATGGCAAACAAATAGTGTGACAAAGAAGTGAGACTAAGATTCATGCAAACCATTATAACATTTAGGAGCATGTACCATTTAGACTATCCTACGAAAAAGCTCAATGATTGTCAACTGAAGACAAAGACTATCTAACACCATATAGTAAGTGTGAGTTAACAAGTAATACGTTAATCTTGCGAAATAGCATATAACAAAAGAATGAACATATCATACAAATCATACAGCATATAAGCATGCAGACAAAACCTTTCTAAGGTTTACACATTTGACAATGATAACATCAAGATATCAAACAAATATCATGTAATCAATACACGTATATGTAATGCAAGTGATTTTATTAATAAACTAAAGAAAAATCACATCTACTTCTTGTTTGATTAATTATTCCTAAGACAAGATAATTCACCAATACATGACTTAATGAGACTCAACTATTTCTATAAAAACTAGTGTGATGAAGATGTCATGTTATACACGTAAATTTGACAAATATGTGTCGATGGATTTTAATCATTGTGTTTGGAATCTAAGATTGAATGATCTAAAGGGTGACATCCTTTAAGTTGAGTTTAAGTATGAGTTATGCAAGTGATCTAAGATCAAGACATGTGTTTGTGTGTGGTAACGGGATATGTCATGAAAGTTCTGAAGAAAGTTCTTTGGAACAAGAATCTAAATAAAGTTACCAACTTTAATAGGTCTTGTGTATACTCCAGAGATGTGAATATGCACAAGGTTTGACCAAGGTTTAATGTACGCTTAAAAGGAAATAGATACGTATGGTATCTTTCAACAAGTAAGATTTAACTAGTGCTCAATAAGGAAGATAGTTCATAGAACTAGTGGATGTTTGTTTTAAGATTATTTGCCCAATGAGGTGTAATGAAATCTCTTGTAACATAACCGTTCATGTTGCAAGAAAATAATGATGCATAGGATATACATTATCCTTTTTAACAAGATGAAAAATAAACACATAATGTTTTTCCGAAACATCATGTTTTCCTAAATGAAGATATGAACACAAAGTATTTGAATTGGATAGACTTATCCTAAATAAACTAGGTTTCAATAATATGATAGCTATACAAGATAAACTTACTTGAGTTTCTTTTGTATACTCCTCAAGATTGTTATTTGGGATGTATGAGATTGGCTTTGAGATTTCATTATAACATAAGTTGTTACAATGTTGATTCAAGATTAAATGAAACAAAGTATTACCAATACTTTGATGACTTGTGGTACTACTTAATGAATGTGAGCATCATGCTCGTTTGATGGTGAAGTTCTAATTCTATAGGTGGCAAGGTATTGATGAGTTGATTCAACTTGCATTTGATTTGGTATGAGTGTTGGACTAAGGGCTTTTTGAGCAATGCACTCAATGGCGTGAATTATGGTGATGAAGGAGTTTGTTGAACTTTTGGGTTTCATGAATGTTGAAGATTACAAGAATGGATACTAATTCTTGTGGTTCACTAGCGGATGAAGTGTTTGGTTATGTTTGTGAAACCTAGGGGCTGAAGGTGATGAAGACTAATTCTTATGTTCCATTGGTTGGTATAACTAGTGTGTGATGTGATCTAAAGCTTAAGGTCTGAGACGTATCACAGAAGTGAATGTGTTGGGATAATGGTGAAAGTACAAGTGTACTTAGGTGATAGGATAAGTGTTTTAACATACGTTGTTAAAAATACTTGGGAGTTGATCATTTCGGATATGCCTTTTAATGACTACAATCGTAAGTCAAATTTACTTGAATATTTCGGATGAAATACTTAAGTTGTCAATCCTACTTTATTGAGATAAGACTTGATAATACATCTATAACCTAAGTGTGAGTTATGACTCGATGTAAATCTTAATCGTCTTGAAGAATGACATGTTAACCAAGTAAGGCAACATATGTGAAAACTGGACAATATCCACAGTCATGAGTTGGGTTTGTAAACTATGATATATTTGCAAACAGTGAGTTTGGATTAGTTTGGAAGTTGTCAATTTACAAATCAAGCTAGTGAATGAGTAAAGGACGGGAGGATGCAGTGTGTAATGATCACAAATACTCAGTGGTTTACCGAAAATGTACCTTGGAGCATTTTCATGAAATTTGAAACTGTGATTAGATATGATTGTCCTATTTGGTGTTTGGTGAGATGTCCTAATCCTAATTTGAGTGAACATTAGTGATAAGAATCCTAAGAACTAGAATCAATAATCTAAGGATCTAGATTAGTTGGGAATTTTGAAAAAGTTACTGTTGACACCCACGGATCCAATCGACAACAAAGGCGGAGCCAAGGTTTGGGAGCCGTGTAATCCGTGGGTTCTGGACTGGCGGATCCAAAGCTAACTCTTGACGGATCCAAAATGAGGGATCCGTCGGATCCGTTGAACAAAAGTACTAAAACAAACAGAGAGATATGCAAAATTCGCGTTTTTAGACCAAGACCTGAAAATTCTCCTGGAACATATCTATTAGCTAATATGTAATGCAAAACTACTAAAAATGTTTATTCTAACACACATACACACATAGTTTAATCCGATCATATTAACTTACCTTAAATGAGAGTTAAGCCAAACAGTGGCTTAAACCCGGAAACTTGATAACATCAAAGTGTTATCGTCCTGCATGATATGGTTAGTACACATGAAGGTTTAACAACAAGATAATATCCTAAAGGCATAACAACTCAACACATCATTGTTACAAATTGTTTGTACCAAACACTCTTTTTCAAAGATACTACATGTTTACTCATTATAACACTTGAGCAATTAAGTGAGAGTTTGTGCAAGTCAATACTTTTCAAGACATTTCACTTAGTACACATTTCTAAGTAAGTTATGCAAGGTTTTCACATAATATAATCAAACAATAGTATCTAAGTCTAAAAGTAAAACAGACACAGTTTATCAATGTATTACACAATATCTAGCAAATGTTCTATTATGCATAAAACAAGCAATTGATAAACAAGTAAGTAAGTATCATGGCAAGACACTTATGTATTACAAATAAACAAGTACAATCACACTTATCAACAAGCATATCACATATATGCAAATAATATAGAACAGTTAGCCACATAGCATAGCATAGATGAAAATATACTTTTCGTCACTTTGCGTTTAAATATGACGATGTATGCCAAGCTTAATTTGTTTCCTTTATATTACCAAATTCTTTAGTTTCAACAGAAATCATGTTTATGAGCAAAGGATACCAATTTACATTGCTCGACTCAAAAGTTTTAACTTACTGTGTCTAAATAAAACTTAACATTCTGAACAGGTTATAGTATTTGATTTGTTTTACCTACTTAAATTTAGATCTAGGCCATGAGACTATTTTTAAATGAAAGTAGACTTAATTCCCTTCAAAATGATAGGTGGCACGACTCCTACGGACTTACGGTTAATTAGTTATGAATTTTTGAAGTTTGACAAAAAACTGCATACTGCATAGACGGATCTGACGGATCCTTTTTGAGGGATCCGCCCTTTGTAACATTTGGATCCGCCGAGACCTGTAACAGATTCTCCTAAACTCATATTTTGACATAGCGAAAGTGTGTGGGACTTGCTACACTTAATCTTAGGCATATATTACAAATATTAACAACATTTCTACCTATGTGACTTATCTAAACATTACGGAGGTGATTTTTCAACTAACTTAATGGTTATTCCAAACACTCCCTTCAAAACGGTATTTTTCGTAAATTAGTTCTGAGCACATAATTTGACACTTACAAATTCTTTTGAGAAACATTTTTCTTTTATTTTTCAAGAACACCTTCAAGCTTGTATACAAAGTGATATTTAACAACAAAATTTCAAAGTATACTTAGCTAAACATTTTTCATATTATGTTCTGCTTCAGAGGTAATTTGATACATGGATCTTACTCTATTTTAAAAACCATTTGTTTTGAAAATGAGAGCCAACCCGCTCTGATACCAATTGTGTAAACGTAGTGAAAACGTAGAGGGGGGGGGGTGAATACGTTTACCGTTTTAAAACTTAAAACTTGTTGTATCAAATTTCCAATTCGGCTAGTTCTAATATGAACACTGTCTGTTGTAGTTTATGTCTACCAAGTTGTCACACAAGTATTATCACATAATCACAACACAAGCAATCACATAATGCAAATATAAAAGTAAAGAGATAAGTAAAAGAAAGCGCAAACCGAACACGATGATTTATAGTGGTTCGGTCACGGAGCTCCTCTCCGCCCTACTCCACTCCCCGAGTACCCAACTCGAGAGTTACTTCACTAGATCAACAAGCTCCCTTTCTTAGGCGGAGAAAACCTTTACACGTCGCTTACTTCCTTTTCCGGTACTAAGCTAAACACCGGGTTCTTTACAAGGGTACAACCACTCCCATCGTCGCTTATACAATTTCCGACACTAAGCTAGATGTCGAGTTCTTTACAAGGGTACAACCACTCCCAACACTCTTTGTATTTTAAGGACTAAAATACTAACCTCACTCTACTGATCTAAATGATACAATGATGGTTACAACAATGATCCATGACATAAGTGTATCATGGATATAAATGCCTACTCTATATGAACTTCCATTGATCGGAAGCCTTCAATGTATGAAGATCACAAGCTCCCTAAACTTGTTGTGATGGATCTTCATGTATGCAACTAAGATCTTCTTGGTGGATCATGAAGTATGCTATGGATGATGTCTCATGATCTTGAGCTTGCTTCACAGGATCATTAACAATGTATGCTTACAACATAATGAAAGTTAGTAACATTATGATCATTATGTAATGGGTGATTAATGTATGAATCTACATGTTTAGCTACTGATCTAAGTGTGTGAAATGAGTGAGGGAATGTGTGTTCTAAGTTAGATGATTAGCTCAAATGACAAGTCTGCTAATTATAGGAAAACAAGAAAATCATCCCACGGATCCGGCGGATCCCATAAAAGGGATCCGTGCTTGTTAACGTTTGGATCCGTGGGTATGACAGCTAAGATATCTTTGTGTATCTTTCCAAATCTTCCAAGATCCACAAATGTCAACTTTGTAACTTGTAAATCTAAACAAGATATTACACAATCTTACAAAGATTTCACTTGTGATGTATGCCATGATGTCATGGTATTATTTAACTAATAAAGTTTCCATTTTAAGAAATAAACATGTAAACTTGTATATGTTATTCCTAGTGAACTTTGTAATGTGTATATGTATGTAACATGTATCCTAGTGATCATGTAAAATAAGGTTCTAAGTAGAATGATTAGCCTTTTTAAAATACTTAATTACATAACCGTATTTTAAACATTCTAAATGGTTTGTTAAGGGTTTGATCATAATTCTACATAACAAACATGTACGAACCTGTGTTGTATCATACGAGGACTTGAGAGATGTTGAATGTATGTTGAGACAAGATATGATTACAAGTAACTTGTACATTTTACGTTATGTATCAAGTTACATGTTTGTTATCAATCAAAACAAACGAGATTGCTTGCACTAGCAATCTCCCCAACGAGACTTCTTGCACTAACAGGCTTGAATAGGGTAACCATGTTCGAGATCCGTTGTTATAGTCTGGATGTGCAACCGACCGTTCCCTTGTTTAGGGTTTTTTATAGGTTGTGCAAGCAGGGGCACTGGTTTTCTTTTGAGAACCGAACAGGAAGAAAAGCCATGAAATGTTTTGAGGAGGTGTTGACCGGGCTGAAGCATTGGAAAGATCATTTCTTTTTGATAGACTGGAGGGCGATTCCGTATGCGATGCCGTGGAGGCATAGGGATTCTAAAGTTACGGATTATTTTCCGGAGACATATTCTTAGAGGAACGCTGAGATTATTGCCAAGAAGGTGATTCCCCTGAGGAAGCCCTCGGCCGCTCTTCTATGGATGACGGGTCTTAGTAGAGTTTTTGAGTATCCCGGATGTAAGGGCATTCTAAAGGATGCCGATGGGCATGGTAATACAAATTTTCTTGAGTTAACGTTTTATAGGGTCTGTTTGTTTCTCGGTTTGATCTTGTCTTATTATTATTTTCTGCTGCAGTTCTTACCATGGCGGAGTATTTGGAACTTCCGGTGGAGATTGGTGTTGAAGTTGGTAGGGGAGATCCTTTAGGGGAGGAGAACGAAAGGCCGGTGCGCACGACCGAGCCTTTGGCACCGGGGAGTGTAATTCCTGGGACAACTCCCCTACAGAAGGTAGTTGAGAGGCCGAATCTGAATGTGCTATCCGCTAGAGAAGAGAAGGAGAGGAAGAAGCAGGCAGTCGAGGCAGAAAGGAAAAAAGAGAAATGTTGAGGGTCCGTTGGTGGTTCAAAAGTCTAGGAAGAAGAAGAGTAAACGGAGGGAGGGGGATGCACCCTCTGACCATACTCTTGATGTCTCCCCCATTCATCAAGCTGAACCGCAGGGGGTTGATAACATCGTAGGGAACCAAGGTGGAGGAGGAGGACCAGAGCCGGGCACTGAGGGAGGAAACGGTAATCCGGAAGCCGAGGAATCTGAGCCTGAGCATACTGCTGAGACAAATCCGGAGGGGCAACCAATTCAGGAAACTCAAACGGAAAACCAGCAGCCTTCTTCTGATAGTAAGGAATATCCTTTCTTCCGTTTTTTTTTTTTATTTTTTTTTATTTTTTTATTTTTATTTTTATTTTACATTTTGTTCTTATCTCTCCTCTTGTTATTTTTGCAGACCATTTGACTCATTCAGATCATTCCATACATTCCCAGCATCCTTCACATGATTCCTGAGGTCCTTCTACAGAACACCAGTCAGCTGGAGGAGGTAAAATTTTCACCTTGTGATACCCCTTGCTAGCCTTATTTTCGTTAAGTAATTTAATCTTGTTGCAGATGAGGGTTTGTTCGAGAGGGAGCGTTTTATTCTCGGTTGGTCTCTTCCCAAAAACGTTCGATTAGACTCCTACAGAGCCTGCCGGGAGCTATTGACACATCTCACACCAACTGCTGAAAAAACTACTCTAGAAGAGCTGACCACCAGCCAGCTGGTTCATTTAGCATATGCTCAGGCTGGAGGCGGGATTGCTATGCAGGCTGAGCTGCTTCGTCGATTCAATCAATTGCTTGGTGAACATAGGGAGCTGCACCGTGCTCACAAGGTTGGTATACAGGAGCGCAGCGCGGAGCTTGGCAGGTATGAGCGATTGGTTGGGGAGTTTAACGCTCTCAAGCAGGAGTTGGCTGACGTACATTCCGGTATGTCGGCCCGAGAGGAGAGTTTGTCTATTCAGTTGGCTGAGATGGAGCAAGATAGGGATGACTGGAGGAAAACAGCCGATTCTCGTGCTGAGGGTATTAAGAAACTGGAACAGGAGATGGGAAAGAGAGATGAAACCATGGGGAGACTGGAGAGGGAGAATAGGGACTTGCTCGCTGAGGTGGGTCGATTGGAAATGGACCGCCAAAGTGATGTGAAGGATCTGCTTCCGGCTGCTTGTCAGCGGTTGTTTAATAGCTCCGAATACAAAGAAAGCATGGGCAGGGTTTATAGTATATCATATACCGCTGGGTTTCTTGATGGTCTTAAGTACGAGCGCAAAAAAGATGATCATGAAAGACTTCTGGGTAAATTTGGCAATCTTAACATGGAAGCTCCCAGTATCTGGCAGGCGGAGTATCTGAAATTGTTCGAGGCTCAGTAACCATATATTCAAAAGCTTGCGGACTCCTACCGTCTACCATTGGGCAAGCTTATGAATCTCTTCCCTGTCTTCAGTGCTCCTAAACCTAAAGCCACAGCAGCAGATCCGCCTCAGCAGGCTGGAAATTCTTCCGGTGTGAAGCATGTGCCAACCGGAGGTTCCTCCGTCGTGAAGGATGTCACTGATAAAGACTCTTGATTGTCTTGTTTGTTTTTACTCTCGGATGAATGTAATAATAACAATTACTGTAGCTAGACATTCTGTACAATAATTCGTTTGTGACTGATGATGTTTTTTTTTTTTTTTTTTTTTTTTTTTTTTTTTTTTTTTTTTTTTTTTTTGTCGGACTTAATAGAATGACTTTTGCATATATTTTCTGCATGAATGTTTTGTTTATGTGCATCTTCGATGACGAGGTGTTTTCGCGATCGGCCCATCTGATTCGGAATGTTTCAAACGTCCGTTTATTTTTTATCAACGGAATACTTGTACGATCGATTATATGTTTTGCTGATGGAGAGTACTACATGATTCGTTACACTTTTGTGCTGATGTAGCGTGTATCACGATCGGATCATTCGAGCTGAGGTGTTTCCGCAAATCCGCTCATGAGAGGAAGTGTTTATCACTATCCGTTTAATGTTTTTCCGGAGGTTTTTTTTTTTTTTTTTTTTTACGATCCACTCACGAGGAAGGGAGTGTTTTCCACGATCCGTTTAATTCACAGACGGAGTGTTTTCACGATCTGCTCACGAGGGAGGGAGTGTTTTCACGATCCGCTCACGAGGGAGGGAGTGTTTTCTACGATCCGTTTAATTCACAGATGGAGTGTTTTCACGATCCGCTCACGAGGGAGGGAGTGTTTTCCACGATCCGTTTAATTCACAGGCGGAGTGTTTTCACGATCCGCTCACGAGGGAGGGAGTGTTTTCCACGATCCGTTTAATTCACAGACGGAGTGTTTTCACGATCCGCTCACGAGGGAGGGAGTGTTTTCCACGATCCGTTTAATTCACAGACGGAGTGTTTTCACAATCCGCTCACGTGGGAGGGAGTGTTTTCCACGATCCGTTTAATTCACAGACGGAGTGTTTTCACAATCCGCTCACGAGGGAGGGAGTGTTTTCCACGATCCGTTTAATTCACAGACGGAGTGTTTTCACGATCCACTCATGATGGAGGGAGTGTTTTCCATGATCCGTTTAATTCACAGACGGAGTGTTTTCACGATCCGCTCACGAGAGAGGGAGTGTTTTCCATGATCCGTTTAATTCACAGACGGAGTGATTTCACGATCCGCTCACGAGGGAGGGAGTGTTTTCCACGATCCGTTTAATTCACAGACGGAGTGTTTTCACGATCCGCTCACGAGGGAGGGAGTGTTTTCCATGATCCGTTTAATTCACAGACGGAGAGTTTTCACGATCCGCTCACGAGGGAGGGAGTGTTTTCCACGATCCGTTTAATTCACAGACGGAGTGTTTTCACGATCCGCTCACGAGGGAGGGAGTGTTTTCCACGATCCGTTTAATCATGGAATGCGTCATACAATTAAATTGGAAAATTGTTCCCCCGGATGCTGGGGAACTATAGACTGCCATAAATACTAATAAGCTTCGGTTTACAATTTTTACAAAAGACAACTTCGCAGATTTGTTATGTTCTAGATCTTGCTAGGTCCGTACAAAGTAATGTATCGGTTTAGTCCGGTACTTCCAGATCTCAGCCATTTTTTCACTATTTCGATACCGCCGGATTATTTCCTATGGACCAACCATGTTTCTTTTGGTCTTTCGGTGCACTTGAAATATCAACGGCTGGATGGTGTCCGATGGTCTTCGTCCGTCTTTTCTCTGGTTGTGCCGTTAGGGTTGCTACCCCTTCAGGCGTGGGGAATTTTATCATGGAATGTATGGTTGAAGGGATTGCCCTCAGTTCTCCCAGTCCAGTTCTTCCCAATATCACGTCGTAGGGCGATGGAGACCGCACCACATAGAACTTCATGGTTGTTCTTCGGATCATGGCCTGTTTGCCAAAGCACACGTCTAGCTCGATCTTTCCCCTCGGTTTACTTGTTTCTCCAGAGAAACCTGCTAGGGAAGTTCTTGTCGTTTTGATCTTAGCCTTTATCTCCGTGCTGAGTTTATTGAAGGAATGCTCGTACATGACGTTTACAGACGACCCTTCATCCACGTATATTGTCCGAATTAGGTACCCTTCGATTTCACTTTTGATGATGAGGGGTTCGTTCGACAGACACCCTGCTACCACGGGAGGAAAGATTATTGGGGCGTTCATCCATCCCTGATCGTGTTCCTCAGATCCTTTGTTCCAGAAGTCCGGTAAGCTCCTTATCATGTTAATTACTTTGGCTTTTCCCGCGTCATTCCTTTTCTGTTGATCTCTGCCTTTACCACCATCCTACTGTCTAAAATCTTTCACGAGGTGATCTAACTTGCCAGATTCTAGTGCAAACGCAAGTTGTCTCTTTAATTGGAAACAATCATCGGTGACATGGCCCTTTTCCCTATGATACTCGCAGTACTTATCCAGATTCTCCTTTTTCGGTCTACTCCCAGTCGGAGGAGGGATGGGTAGGTTCAGATGATGTTCCGTGGCTAAGATTTCTCTTGGGGGTTTTACCAACGACATCAGACCTGCGTGAGGGGCTGCTGGTTTAGGAGCGTCATTTCGACGGTATTCCGGAAGGGGGTAGCTGTTGCGGTTGTAGCTACTTTTAGGGGTGACATAAGGGTAGTACATGTCCCTCTGGCGATAATCGTTCCGGCGTTCCCCTCTTGACCTATCATTCCTGAGGCCTTGACCTCCCTTCCTGTTTGAATCAAATCCCTCACCTTTTGGTAACTCCGTATTACGGTATGCTTCCTCCGACCTTATGAAGTCGTCTACTCTGGTAAACATTTCCGTAACTGTGCGCGGTACTCTGTCGGAAAACTTTTTGGAAAGGGCCGGACATTTGTGTGCACTCATGAAGGCGGAGATCCTCATGATTTCTGGTACACCGCTTATGTAACTTGCCTCGTCAGTCCATCTTTCTTTAAAATCCGGAAGAGATTCGTGAGCTCGCCGGATAATTTTGGTAATCTCCGTGGGCTCTTTCGTACATTTCTTTCGGAGGGCGAATCTCTTCGAGAATTGCTCTCTTAATTCGTTCCAGCTGTCAATGCTTCCAGATTCCAACCTTTCAAACCATCCTCCCGCTGCTCCGTCCAGGGTTTGTTGAAACATGCGACACCATACCGGCATAGGCCATTCCCCTTGATTAGCGGATCCAGTGAACCTGGTGAGATGATCATTCGGATCCGTTGATTCGTCATAGAATCTCATGTTGAGCGGCATTACGTGGGCCGGACCGGAGAATTCAACAATGCGACGAGTGAACGGTGACCTTGACGTCTCTTTAAAAGGCTTATGCAGGTCGTCGTCCTTTCCTTCGTTTGCCTTTTCTTTTCCCTGACTCGTATTCCCTTCGTCTTCGAAATTTAGTCGAATTAGTTTAAGAGCGCTCCCGGGCTGTGCGTTGTGTTTTTTGGTCAGTTCCGTTAGGGAAGCTACTTGGCTAATGATCAGATCCTGAAGACTGGGAGAATCCTCGGACGAGTTGTCATGCTGGTTTTGATTATTATCGGTTTCATACTGATTGTGGTTGTTGTCGGGTTCATACCGGTTGTGATTGTTGCTGGGTTCGTATCGGTTGTGGTTGTTGCTAGGTTCGTATCGGTCGTGGTTATTGGTTTCGTGCTGGTCGTGGTTGTTGTTAGGTCCGTACAGGTTGTGGTTGTTGGCTTCGTCCTCTCTGTCATCGAGACGTAGGGAATGTTAAACCCGTATCCCGGTTACAAATAGGCCCCACCCTAAATGGATTAAGGACTTTATGTGATTGGCTAGTCAATGAATGTAAATTTATAGTCAAACCCGTTAGTCAAGTGATAGTCAAAGAATGTATTGTATAGTTATGGAAAGTATTATGTGGCACAAATAGAAAGGGAATAGACTTTGAGGGCTTGACTTGTCATATGTTAAATGTGTTATAAGTTAGTTGTGGCTAAAGTAAGAAGAAAGAGACTTGAGGGGCCATTATTGCCATTAACCCAAACTTGTGCCTAGATAATAATATCTAGGAGATTCTAGCATTCTCCATAAGTTTCAAGAGGTTGTTTGTTAGTCCAGTTTTAGAGAAAGAAAAAGGGAGGGAAAAATGGGTCAAGCTTAGATGATCTTGATGAAGAAGTAAGGATGTTTATCCAAGAGGTAAGCCTAAGCTATAAATCATCTCAAGTAAGTAATCTCTCTTTTAGTGATAGTTTATGAATTGATAAGTTAGGGTTTATGAACCCTAACTTGGGGAAGGATGGGTAAATGGTGTTTTATATATAATTAAGAGGTAATGATGATTATGTGATGTGTTGATGATGGGTTTAAGTTAGTAAGTGATGGGATTGATTATCATGTAATCAATATATGATTATATGATGATAAGAGATGAAAGAAGTAAGTTAATGGTTGTATAAACCATTGTTATGATTATTATGTTATGTGTTAAGTATTTGTATGGTGTTATGATTTAGGGTGTTTATGGTGATTGATGATGATGATGGTTAAAGGTTGATGACGATGGTGATTATGGTGGGTAATCTTAGCTTGGATTGCTAAGGTAAGTAACTTGATTGATATGTGTTTAATATGCTTGTTTGCATACTATGTGATTATGAATATGAAGGTTATAGTTGATAACTTTGAATTTAGTGAGTGTGGCCTTGATAGGTGATTTGCCTAGTTAGCCAACTCAAGTGATAGATTATGAGTATGGAATGGTTAAGGTATGTTGTGATGTTTATGTGCTCAATTTGATTATGACCATATGTGCTTGATGGTTGAAGTATTCGTGTTGCATATATGTGGATTAACGTGTTATTCATATGTTAATCTAGTTACTTACTAAGCGAAAGCTTATGGTTTAGTTGTTTAACCTTCTTGTAGGTTCTTGTGAATTTGAATAAGGAGTATGTTTCAATTATGTGGAAGGATAGAAGGTAATATGCGTTTAGGATCTTAGGTAGAATACCGAGCTCTTGTGTAAAGTTTGTACCCCCGTGAGTCAAGTAATGTTTGGTAATGAGTAGACAAGTGTCAATTTGTATGCCAAGAGTTGTATAACGATTTGGTAGTCATTTGGTATGTTAAAGTGTGTTGAAGTGTTTATAGTTAAATTATAAAGGGGCGTTTGGATTAAGTATGAAAGTACCCATTTTGGGTTGTAAACGGGTCAAGTGTCTTTGGAACATGTTTGATATGTTAAGTTATTGATGTTGGTCAAGTTTGATGTAAAACAGAAGTCGTATGGGTCGTATGTAGCGAAAACGGGATGAAAACGAAAAGTATTTTGGAAGTGCAGGTCAGAGAGCATACGGCCGTATGGTATTTTCCGTACAGCCGTATGGTCTGAATCACAGAAAGGGTATAGTCTGTTTGTATGGCCATACGGCCGTATGGTATTTTTCCATACAGCCGTATGGTGTTTCCTCAGAACCTGGTTGTATGACCATACGGCCGTATGGTATTTTCCATACAGCCGTATGGTACTTTTCCAGATTTTGTCGGTTTTAGTCGATTTTCGAAAAATCATATCTTTTAATCCGTAAGTCGTTAGAGGTCGTGCCACCCGGCGTTTCGAAGGTAATTGAGTCAAGTTTCATTTAAAAATGGTTTCAAGGTCTGAATGTTTATAGATTTTTGTAAATGGTCAAAGGAGTAACAGAAGGTACGTAAAAGTGAGTCATTTCCGCTCA
Source organism: Artemisia tridentata subsp. tridentata (assembly GCA_021014915.2). Lineage (NCBI taxonomy): Eukaryota > Viridiplantae > Streptophyta > Magnoliopsida > Asterales > Asteraceae > Artemisia > Artemisia tridentata. Next base: position 405,322,058 of record CP139508.1, read on the forward strand.
AAAAGTTTTAGTTTTTGGTCAAAGCGGGCACGGGGTGTAACAACTTGGTATCAGAGCTTTGGTTTAAGTGAATTAGGTTTTCTTTAGGATTGCCTAGACTTAAACCACTCGTAGATGCGTTGAGTTTAAGTTTAAGTAATGCGGACAAATATTGTGTAAGTTATAGGATGTCAATGTTGAATTATGAAATGGATTATGTGATTGCTATATGAGTTTAATGATGAGAATTTATAAATGTGTTTTATGTGATATATGTTGTGAAAGACTTGATGTGTAAGTGATAGGATTACCGTGCACATCGGGTTGTGTCGGTAATTATTAAGTGATTATGTGAATGTGCATTATAGAAGTGATATGGAGATGTGTATAGAAAGGATAAGAGGTATGCTTGTTATAGAAAGATTAAAATAGAATGTCGTTATAGTGAGGAGTTATAGATGGACATGAGATGTTATATGAGGATGTGTTCGTGGCGAGGATTTAGATGTTTGAGTAAAGCGAATTGTCGAAATGAGTAATTGAAGATATTAAGGAAATGTATGAGTAATGAATGATACATAAAGTAGCTATGATATAGAGTGGTAAAGTAAAGAAGTAGTTATCTCAATGAAAATAGACAAATGGTATGTCATAAACGTGTTCAAATGTTTTAAATCATAATTTGAGAATAGATTAATGAAGTATAAGTGTTGAGTGACGTTTATCTCTTATGGATAGGAATGATCGAATGTGGATGATCGGCCCCAAACGGTCAACTAATATTGACCAAGTAAATGGTCAACAAGAGTCAAACAGCTTAAGGACACAATACAATTTACCAAAGGAGTTTAGTGATTCCCCGGGTCGTTAAGTCCCAACGAGGTGTGAACACTGTAATAGAACGGATCTGTGATCGGGTGCAATTGAATAGGAAAAGGGTGTGAGTGATTAAACTAAGGAATTTTAAAAGAAAATAACTTAAACAAGCTATAAGAACGATTACGTGAAAGTAAATGACTTAGAAACGTTTAAAACTTAAAAACGTACGTTTAAATAAAAATTACGTAAACGTACAAAATAAAACGTGAATTCTGACCAATATAAATCCCACGGATGTGAAAATTATATTTTTAGAATCCAAATGATAAAAGAAAATTTTAGGAAAAATAAAAATATTTATTTGACTATTTATTTAATTATTATTAATTAATTACTATTTAATAATTATTTAAAACTAAGTTAAATTATAATAAATACTAAATGAACTCTAATAAATATGAAACTTTTTCTATAAATATTATGTAAGTACAGGAACCTAGGAAAATTATAAAAATGAAAAGTGCTTAATGAAAAAGCTTAAAATAAGCCAAATGGCTTAAATAGAAGCTATAACTTTTTTTATATTTTGATTTTCTTGATTTTTCTTTTACAAAACTATTATACTACTGATAATAACAAACTTTAATAAAGACAAAAACTTTGGAACTTGAAAATAAGCTGATTGGAAGCTTATGAGCTTATCAGTTGAGCTTTTGAGCTTAAATTGATGTGTCAAGCTCAAACAAGCTTGAAATAAGCTTCATAGTTGGAACCAAAGGAAAAATAAGATGAACACAAGTTAAGTAACTGGAAATGAGCTAAATGGTACAATGAAATTCACTGAAAAGCTTAAAATAAGCAAATAAGCAATTCCAAAATAAACTCTGAGACAACCAGGCCTGCAGTCAACTTTAAAGGCAAAATAAGCTTATGGAATAAGCTGATAAGCACAAATAAATGACTAAAGTAGCAAGCTGAGCTGGTGGACTTTCCAAAAAGCCAAAGCTTGCACTGTGGGGACCACTAGTGAGCTTATGAAGGGCTTGTGAAAAAGCCACAAACACACTGATTACTCAGTGTATACTGAAAAATGGGACAACTTTAAAGTTACAAGCAGGCTTATTAATTAAGCTGCAAAGTGCTAAATAAGCCTTGAAACCTTGAGATTGGTGGATAAGCTTCACAATAAACCAAATATCATAAGCTAGTGATCACAGGAAAGCTTTTTATGAGCTTATGAAATTGACTCAACTACACTGATGACTCAGTGTAGTGAGTATTTTTGAACAAACTTTGATAGCATGATAAGCAGTTAAATAAGCTAATAAAGGGAAAAGTGAAAGCATACAAATCAAGCTAGCCAGAAGGGCTTTTTAAATCAACAAGTTTCACACACTAATATGCACTAATAAGCTTTTAAGGAGCTTATGAAAAAGGCTGTTTTGCCTGTGCACAAAGATTTGACTTTTGCAGTTTTATCTAATTTGACTTAGATGAATTTTGAATGATTCCAACTGATTATATATGATGAGATAAGCTATAATATGAATGATTTAAGCTAGATTAACAACTATTGCAACTGTATGTGTGATTAAACTAACTGATATGCTAACTATTATGCAAGAAAATAAATTGAAACTAATTTTTGACTATCTACTGAATAAGTACTGGATTTTATGCTAGAATTGAGCTAATATGAACTAATATGACATATAACAACAACAAACAACAACTAGCATACACTGGAATACTAATCTATCAGCAAATCCAAACAGTCCTTTATCACACTGATTTTGATATTTTTGAAGCTTTTGCTTGTTTTAAACCATGAGACTGAATCTTAATGACTTAAGATGATATAATGAGCTATAAGAAACACTGAAACACCAAGCTTAACAACAAATGCTCAATAATCCATATTATACTAATTGACTGTGAGATTTAAGAGAATGAACAACAAGTTATTCTACTAATCAAACTAGCAATTTTAAGCACTGATCTTACTCAAATACACACAATGAGCATATAAATCACAGATAACTAGTAAATAAGATCATATACAGTAAAATGCCAAAAACTTTGATATAAGCTTACAAATGATGCCCTCCTGTAAAACAAATACCAAAGACCAAGAACACTCCTAATAGCTTACCACTAAGATTCTAAACCAAGAGCAATCCAAAATTTACTCTGCTCCAAGCTTCTTCTTTATATAAACTGAATTTTTTATTTTCTTTTCTATTTTCTTGATTTCTTTTTGGTGTTTTTGTTTTAATGACTATAACTTGTTTTAAGGGTTCTAAAAGCTAAATAAGCTTTGTCAGGAGCTTATGTGAGCTAAAAAGAGTCCACTAAACAACTACAATCAATAATAAGTAAATGACTTGAAAATTAAGGGTACGTTTAAGCATAGATTGGAAATGTAAAGATAGATTGAAATTGGTACTGTAAATAAGGTTTATTACACTTGTGAATGAGTAATAAAACACTTGAAAGCTGTAAATGACAATGTAATAAAGTTAAGCAGTAAAAACGATTAAGTAAAGTGAACATAAAACTATGATTCTATGATATCCTGTTACATTGCTCAAAAGCCAAATTATATAGATAATTCTAACTCTGTCGACCTCTCTGAGACTTTCCCACTTGATCTTGGCCATTGGATTCATCAAATTCATCATAAACGTCCATTTGGACTTTTGGCGCCAAAATATCAAAAGCAGGTTTTTAGCAATTAAGGATTTTTGGTTAGATGTGGAGGTGGAAGGGACAAGGAGGAGGATTAGGTGGTGAGGTGGAAGCCAAGTGGGGATAAGAGGTAAGGTGTGGTGGTATGGTTTTAGTTTAGGCGGCAAGTGTGGTATTGGGGAAGACGGGTTTGACCAGAGTCAAACTCTGGTATTAGTTTAGGGTAGTGGGTTGGATCGGGTTGGGTTATTGGTTTAAGGATTGGGCTTGGGTAAGTGTAGTGAATGGGCTGGGTTTGGTTTTGTTTTGGGTTTATATAAGATAGGGTCCGGTTGTGTAACATTTGGATTTTTGAGGGGGCTGGGTTGACAACTTTCCAAAGTTATCAAAGGGGTATTTCTTGCCAAGTGTGAATAGTACAAGGGCCATAGATGTTATTTTTCCAATTTTGAAAACCCAGGGACTAATTTTGCCATTTTGGAAACTTGGGGGACCTTTCTTGCCAATTGTGCAAACTTTGCTCATTTTTCAATTGTTTTCAATCCTTTTGCATATGAAACAGATAAAAACACAATCAAATGATATTTTCTGTATTTTGAAGCATATCTGCATGTTTTTAAATGTTTTTGCAGTCTAAATGTGACAGAAATGATGAGTATTTAGACACTCATCAGTGGACTTAAAGTATGAATGAGATTAAATATGTACTAATGTGTTTATTGTTTATGTGTAAGGTGTTATTGTGTCATAGGCAAGGTGATTATGAATACGTGTTATAATGTGATGTATAGAATGAGTTGAAAAAAAAAAGTAAATTACAAGGGAACCTGAATTAAATAAGTCATGACTAGAATTCTTGTCGTGACATGAAGTGTTAGAAGTTGGGTAAATGAACGAGTTTTAGGTTACAACGTAAGACCAGTATATGGTCTAGTAAATAATTCATGTCTAATGATTGTGTTAAGCCATGTCAAGATTAAGGTGAGTATGATAAATGTTAATGGCTTGGATCCGATGCTAAAATGTGAAAGTGGTAAAGTTATGAATGTTAATGATCCTTCGGGATGAATGTTAAAGGTGGTATCCCTCGGGATGACCAAGTAAAGGAATGTTAAGGAATCCTTCGGGATGAATGTTAAAGATCCTTCGGGATGAAAAGTATTGCCTTCACCGGCAAGGGGTTGCCTACGTCCATGGCACATAAAAATATCCCCATAATGAATGTGATAATGTTATGGATCCAAGTCTAAGAAGGATAAAGGTAATGAAATAGAAAGAATGTTAGAATAAAAGTTAAATTGGGGAATAGGAGTACTTGTATTGTGTTGGAAATATATAACCACGAGTTTATGTTTCTTGATTTACATCGATTGGGACGCCTTTTGTAACACCCCAACCCGACAAGGGCAAAGGTGTCACATATACGGATTCTTATCAGAACAAACACAGACATTTGACATAAATAATACAATGAAAATCCAAGGTTTACAACTGAAATCAGAACTACAAGCTTTACATTACAAAATTTCTATGTCTAATATAAGGTCCTTCTAGTCATCTTCCAAAAGCTAATGAAGTCTTCTAAAGTCAACACTTTTCACCCAACTCCCAGCTTCCAACTAAACCTGCCGCGGGAAAAGAAACGCGGCTGAGCTACACGAGCTCAGTGAACAGATATAACGGTAACAAACAATAATAATGAAATAGGGAAGATGGAAGGAATCGTACATGATGTAATAATAGATGAGAAGAAATATGAGGGTTATACAGAGATATCAGCAAGTATGGATAGTAGCATGAGTAATGGTGAAGTAATCAAAAGATCCCATCAAGCCCAAACATACCAAGCCCAGTACAGAGATAAGTCCAGTATCATGTCATAGGGTGTCAGTAATGAAAGGTAAAGGTCATAAGTCTATAAGGTGCATGGAAAAACAGTAATCCTCTACGAGCCCAGAAACATGAACATGAAATCATAATCATACCGCCATGCAGAGAGATGTTCCTCTCACTAATCCCAGAAATCAGAAATATGGAGTGATCAGCTCCCAGAGTTGTGAAAGACGTGTATCGCACACACCATCAGTCACCATGCATATCATAACATATCATAACATGAACATAATACAGAAACAAATCTAGGATGCATCCATAAGCCCCTGGTGGCCATAACTCCCAACACACCAAATAAAATACATAAAAGGGACGGGACAGGTCATCACTCTCCTGCCCTAGAGTCATGCCATCGGTGCATCGACTGACATGGACATGAAACCCTCATGCCTAGTGAGTGGCTCGTAGTATCAAACTGTGGGTCAAGGTCAAGTATCATGTATCCAGTATTTAATTTAGTTTCATAAGTCAATTTCCATTTCAGAATATCAGAGTTCATAATCAGAGGTTCATACCATAAAGGTTCCATGTCAGAAAGGTCATATATCAGAAATGTTTAATATCAGAAAGGTTCATAACAGAAAGGTCATGTATCAGAAAGGTTTAATATCAGAAAGGTTCATAATAGAAGGTCATGTCAAAGGTTCATAATATCATGAAAGAAACAGAAAGGTTCACAGAATCAAAGAACATGGCAGTGAATCAGAAATCAGAAATGAGACGAAGGCACCTTATTAAAGAAGGGCAGAATATCTGTACCTTATTGCTTGACAAAGGAAATCACAAAATAAGATGATCAAGAGCACAAGACTACTCCCTCTTCACACCTAGAGGAGTAAAGACATGATTACTAAAGATCCCATTTCCATATTAAGTAATCTTTCTATTTTTAGCAGGTTTCCATTTTTAGAAAGTTTCCTTATTTAGTAAGTTTCCAAAATTAGCAGATTTCTATAATGAGTAAGATTTAAATATTATGATTTAGTTAAGTCATTAATTTAGTCTCATTATGGAATTAGGGTTGGTTTTAGCAGGTTATAAAAGTTTAGGGTTAAATATGACAAGTTTACAAAGTTTAGGGTTTTAATTGTAATTCTTCCAAAGTTAAGAGTCAATCATGTAATTATCATATTCATTCATTTTAATCCTTCATTTACCAAAGTGTACGACCTGAATACTTCAAGTTTACCAAAATTACCCTTTATACCCCTTAGTTTATAAGTTTACAAATTAAACCCCCTTAATACATAATTTTACATTTTACATCCTTATCTTCTCCATAATTACCAAACAACCTCTTATTTTATCATAATTACAGAATATAACATCAGAATTACTTATTGCACGAATCCAGCCCCTCAAGTTTCAGAATTTACACTTTAAACCCGTTATCTATAAAAGTTACAAAATAAACCTTAAAGTTACATAGTTTACAATTTAACCCATATAATATCTTTAGTTACACCACTAACCCTTATATTAATTTATTTACAGAATATACCTTCTATTTTCATGTATGGTACGATTTCACCCTTTAGTTTCACATATTTACACTTTTAGTCCCTATAATTATAAAACATATATATTAATTCATAAATTCCAAATAATTACATATTAGCCCAAAAATCCTCAAAATTACACAACAACCTTTTTATATCAGTATTAACACAAAAAAACTTCAGAATCCCAGATTTACACTTTTGGTCCCTCACTTTTAATTAATTCAAATTCAAAACCCTAATTTCCCATTAATTCATTATTTTACAAAATTTACACTTAGGACCCCAAAGTTATATTTTTCCCACATTCTTACAGATGTATATGATCTTACGAAAATATCCCAGAAGTTTCAAAGTTGACAAAACAGGCCCTTATGCATTTAACTTCAAATCGGCTAGACTTTTTCACAACAATTATAAACCCTACTTTTCACCAATCATTGAACCATCATTAATTTATTATTAAAACACCTTAAATGATCAGATATTCATCCAAGAAACCTAACCCTAGTTACCCCGATTTGCATTTTATTTTATTTCTTTATTTTTCTAAAATCCGGTTTTATCAATAATTAACCAGGTTAATGTTAGGCCTCCAAAAATCAAAACCATATTTTTCCCAAATCATATGACTCATAAGGAACCCACGAAAAATAGTGAACATGCCCAGAAAATTCGTTTAACATATATTGCATATTTACGCATGTTTTACACATTAAAATTACAACGACTTGATTTAGGCTACTATAATTCGATCTATCATTTTTACCAAGTCTAATACATCATAATAGGTCTAAATAAAATAGCTATCATACCCAGAAATTCGGATTTCATATATTTGTGATTTACGTGTTCTATAGCCATTATATTATCATACGCATAGAATTAGCATGCATGGATCGATTTTGATATTTTATATGAGTTATATAACATCTAAATATCACTGGAAAAATGCCATATTAATTTTAACACGTTTGGTTAAGTCGCGAGAATTATTACCTTTGCGAGTGCATAAAACGAAATTAAATTCAAGAACTCTTGATCGGGGACTCCAAAATTCGAAAGGGAATTTTATTGGCTTCTTTTGATGATGAATAATCACCAAAAATTGTTGGAGAAAGTTTTGGTTGCCGGATTTTTAAGATGATGAATTGTTTGTGTGGAATTGATTTTTTTCGGCAAAGGGTTTTAGGCAAGGAATAAATAAGATTAGTATTAATAATAGGAAATACTGATTTTTAGGGGGAGGGGGACCATAATTTCGGGATTTTGACTTGGGGATAATTATGGGGCTTTAATTCTCTCTTTAATGCATTTTAAATGCATTTTAACTTACCATAAACATCATAATAATAATTAAATAAATTCTATAGGCGCCCAAGGGTATTTTCGTAATTTTGTCACTTGAAAAAATATTAAATGGTGTTGTCAAAATTATTTGGGATCATTACTTGTTCATTACTAGAAGTTTGGGATCGATTCGGTACTTATAAGCTTTTAATTAAATTTTCAAATTTGCAGGGGCAATTTGGTCATTTTACACGTTTTCCGATTTTCAGGTATTACACCTTTCCATGTAAATGAGGAAGCATGAATGAGTGGGCTTATGTGTGGCCGACATGGCACGAGTAGGGTTAGGGAAGTAGAAAGCGGGAGTCTAGAATTAGTTAGAAATTGTAAGGACTAAGATAGGAGGGTTAAAATTAGAGTACGTCTTTTAATGAGAAACCTATGTTTTGAGTGTTAAGTATAAGTTGAAGAAATTGAAGAATTGTAATGATGTTTAAAAATGTTAAAATACGTAATTGTGGCGTGGTGCAAAATGTGAGTAATGGAAATAATTGATGATAAATGTCATGTGTAATGTGACAGCAAATGTTAAAGTATGATGTTATAAAGCTAATTAATGTAATATATCTATAAGCCTTAGAAGGTAAACGAAAATGACATGAAGAAAGAAGTAGAAGAAATAAGGTAATTGTAGAGACGTAAAAGAAATGGTTAAGTAGTAATAATAGAATGTGAAAGTATTTGATGAGTGTCTAAATACTCATCATTTTATACCCATAATAGACACAAAAATGACCTAAAACACCTGAATTATACTGCAGATATCCTTGGTTTGTGTTTTTATGTGTCTCAGGTACTGAAGGATTGAAAACAGAATGAAAACGAGCATTTTTGGATCGACTCGACAACAATTGTACAATTGATCAAGTGAAGACGAAAGTCAAAGACAGAGTCAAAGTCAACCCCCAAAATACCAAAATGACACAAATGGTCCCTGGAATTAGTTTTGATTTTTGGCAGCTTTAGTCCTTGGATTTTCAGATTATTACAACTTTGGTCCCTAAGATTAAACCTAAAATCCAAATCCAATCCTAATCACTAAACCAATTCCATTTCTATCCTAAATACTAAACCCAAATAATAAACCCAGCCACAAACCTTTACCCAATCCACCAAGCCTAACATCAAATTAAATAACCAAAGCCCAATCCCAATAAATAAACCCGATCCAACCCATCTTTTTAACCAATACCAGGTTTGACCTGGTCAAACCCATCACCCTCAAAACCATTACCCCGCCAAAACCATACCACCACCATCCACCACCCTTATCCTGACAAACCTCCCATCACCTCAACCCTCCTCCTATCCCACTCCACCTAACAATCCAAAAACATTAAATGCTTTCCAACCCCCACTAGGCCTGCTAAACCACAAAAGCAGTTAACCATTTTGGCGCCAAAATGCCATTGAACGGCTAGGATGAATTGGAAGCAATCCAAGGGGTGGGATTTGATCAGAAGGATGAGAGGAAGCTTCTGGGATGGCTATTTAAAGAAAAGAAGACACATAGAGATAATTGTCCTGTTTTTAGACCATTCGTAGTGTAATTTACTTTTAAGTCAATTTAGAATAAGCTTTTAGGTTTAATCCATCTCATGTTCTTGTAATTTTAAATTCAGTTTCAATTTCAGTTTCAAAAACCTTGTACCATTTCAGTTTCAATTCAAGTTCAAGTTTAATGTTAAGTTGTTTAATTCGAATCAGTTGTTGTTTCAAGTTTAAAAGCTTCTCTTTCTAGCTTAAATAAGTTAACATAAGCATGTGACAGCTTATTGTTAGTTTGTTATAGCTTAAAACGGTTTAAATTTAAAAAGTTAAGAAAAAGTCAAAAAGTCTACAATAAGCCAAAATAAGCAGTTGTGTGGAATAAGCTGTTCTGGAAAGCTTAAATTGGGTTTATAGCTTGGTTCTGACAAGCTAGGCTTATCTCTGATCTATTTCCTTTGTTCCATATTCCCACAGTTGTAAGCATTTTCAATTTTCTTTGCATTAATTTCTAAGTTACTGTTCCATAGCTTATTCATAGCTTATTCTAGTTCTAGTCTGCTTATTGATAGCTTAGTTGTGTTTCTTAACTGTTCTATTAGTTTGAAATAGCCTAGGCTTAATTTTTCTTAAAAAACTCTATAAAAAGCCAAAAATAGCTTATTAGTGATAACTTATTCCTAGTGCTTAATTTCCTGTGATTTCTGCTTTTCTAGACTTAACATAGCTTAATTAATATTTGTCTTTCCAAATTATAGCTTTAAATAATCTGTCTTAGTTTAAAAATCATAACAGTCCCACATAAGGGCTGTTTGGGTTGAGAAGTCAAATAGGTCAAACCAAGGTGTTACTGTACATTTGCATTAAGCTCAGCTTTGATCCAGCTTAATATAGTCCATATAAGTTATTTGTAAGTTCTAATAAGCCACTTTAAGAGATATAGTAGTTTTGCATAGTTTGTGGTCATTTCAGACCATTTAAAGACCAAATAAGCCATATTAAGCCATAAGCACTTTTGGCCCTTAACCTTGGCTTCTCTGAGGTCCTTTCAAACCATTTAGTAGATATCAGAAGAGTTGGACTAGACTTGTGCGCTCTGCACAAGTCTGCACAAAACAGACCATAACTGTAGCCTGCATAAGTTAAACTACCCCTCTTCTCAGCTTATTTGTGGCTTAGCTAGTTAAGCTGAGGTCCTGATTTTTGGTTTACAATTAGGTTACATAACTAGCTTTTAGGATATTATCTAGTATCTCCATTTAGAGCTTATTATCTAGCTTATTTTAGTCTGTAAAATAAACCCCATTAAGCACAGATTCATGCCTGCAACTAGTTTTTGGTTTCTAGACCATCTGATCTAGTGCTAAATTAGAGTTCAATTGGGCTGTTAAAATTAGGGCTTTTTGTATTTTAGTGTAGCCTATAGTACTAGGAAGCTTTTGCCCCCATAAGTTTTCACTTATCAGCTTATTAGAAGTGCTTATTTTGATATGCAAGTAGGTGGTTTTAACTTTCATTTCTGCATAATTAGTGCTACTGTACTACTGCTTATCTGCTTATTTCTTGTGCTTAATTGTGCTTAATCAGTTTTTTTATGCTTATATAAGTTTTTTGAACTATTTCTGAGCCTTTGGTAATTTTTAGAGCTTTTTAGCTTATTTTTGTGCTTATTTCCCAACTGCTTATTAGCCCATTTGCTTATTAGGGTTTAGATAACTTCTTATTTTATTTTTCCTAGATTCAGAATAATATTTTAGATTTACCTTGAATTTTTCAGATTTTTCCCAAGTCATTTACTATTTTTAAACCTTTTAATTAGTTTCTAATAGTTTTTAATTCATAATAAAAAATATAAAAGTCAGAAAAATATAAATCTTTTTTCTAAAATTTTCTTTTATTATTTAGGATTTAAGAAAAATAATTTTGCACTTGTAAGATTAGATTTCCAAATATTTCAGTTATAAGCCCGTTTTTAGATTTTCCGTTTCGCGTTTTTTATATAAATTGTGTTAATATTAATTTTCCCGTGAGAATTTGTTTCTCATTTGTTAAATTAGAATTAAAAATCAAAAATTCCATATTACACTCATCAGTCACTCTAATCCAAACCTTCAACGATTGCCCATTCACACCTCGTTGGGACACGACCCGGGTAATCACTTACCTGATATCACACATATCACAAACGTGAGTTTTTGCAAGTTAGCCTTTTTCCTAAAGAGTTAATTTGTCTTTATTCACGCGTATCCGTCTGATATTATTTATATATACACTTTTTCAGCGGATCAGTATTAATCGAGTGTAATTATGTAAAGTCAAATAACACGAGTTTCTTAAGTATCAAGTAGTCAAAGAATGAGAGTAGAGGATAAAGCAAGTGAGATTGTGATGTAACGGTAATAGAGCGGATTAGAATGATGACTAGTTATAGTAAGTATGTCTCGTATTATGTAATAATCTAAGCAAGAGTTGTGTGGTATAGAAGTAAGCGGGAAGTAATGTGGATTAAGGACATATGATGTGTTATAGTATGCATAGAGTTGCAAGATCACTTAGATCATTGCAACTAAATAAACTAAGAATTAAGGTGCTAGGAATGAGAAATATAATGTGACTAGGTTTTGGTTAGTAAAGAATGATAGATTTCGGGGACGAAATCTAAATAAGGGGGTAGAATTGTTAGACCCGTATCCCGGTTACAAACAGGCCCCACCATAAATGGATTAAGGACTTTATGTGATTGGCTAGTCAATGAATGTAAAGTTATAGTCAAACCCGTTAGTCAAGTGATAGTCAAAGAATGTATTGTATAGTTATGGAAAGTATTATGTGGCACAAATAGAAAGGGAATAGACTTTGAGGGCTTGACTTGTCATAGGTTAAATGTGTTATAAGTTAGTTGTGTCTAAAGTAAGAAGAAAGAGACTTGAGGGGCCATTATTGCCATTAACCCAAACTTGTGCCTAGATAATAATATCTAGGAGATTCTAGCATTCTCCATAAGTTTCAAGAGGTTGTTTGTTAGTCCAGTTTTAGAGAAAGAAAAAGGGAGGGAAAAATGGGTCAAGCTTAGATGATCTTGATGAAGAAGTAAGGATGTTTATCCAAGAGGTAAGCCTAAGCTATAATCATCTCAAGTAAGTAATCTCTCTTTTAGGGATAGTTGATGAATTGAGAAGTTAGGGTTTATGAACCCTAGCTTGGGGAAGGATGGGTAAATGGTGTTTTATATATAATTAATAGGTAATGATGATTATGTGATGTGTTGATGATGGGTTTAAGCTAGTAAGTGATGGGATTGATTATCATGTAATCAATATATGATTATATGATGATAAGAGATGAAAGAAGTAAGTTAATGGTTGTATAAACCATTGTTATGATTATTATGTTATGTGTTAAGTATTTGTATGGTGTTATGATTTAGGGTGTTTATGGTGATTGATGATGATGATGGTTAAAGGTTGATGATGATGGTGATTATGGTGGGTAATCTTAGCTTGGATTGCTAAGGTAAGTAACTTGATTGATATGTGTTTAATATGCTTGTTTGCATACTATGTGATTATGAATATGAAGGTTATAGTTGAAAGCTTTGAATTTAGTGAGTGTGGCCTTGATAGGTGATTTGCCTAGTTAGCCAACTCAAGTGATAGATTATAAGTATGGAATGGGTAAGGTATGTTGTGATGTTTATGTGCTCAATTTGATTATGACCATATGTGCTTGATGGTTGAAGTATTCGTGTTGCATATATGTGGATTAACGTGTTATTCATATGTTAATCTAGTTACTTACTAAGCGAAAGCTTATGGTTTAGTTGTCTAACCCTCTTGTAGGTTCTTGTGAATTTGGATGGCGTGGAATAAGGAGTATGTTTCAATTATGTGGAAGGATAGAATGTAATATGCGTTTAGGAGCTTAGGTAGAATATCGAGCTCTTGTGTAAAGTTTGTACCCCCGTGAGTCAAGTAATGTTTGGTAATGAGTAGACAAGTGTCAATTTGTATACCAAGAGTTGTATAACGATTTGGTATGTTAAAGTGTGTTGAAGTGTTTATAGTTAAATTATAAAGGGGCGTTTGGATTAAGTATGAAAGTACCCATTTTGGGTTGTAAACGGGTCAAGTGTCTTTGGAACATGTTTGATAAGTTAAGTTATTGATGTTGGTCAAGTTTGATATAAAACGGAAGTCGTATGGGTCGTATGTAGCGAAAACGGGATGAAAACGAAAAGTATTTTGGAAGTGCAGGTCAGAGAGCATACGGCCGTATGGTATTTTCCATACAGCCGTATGGTCTGAATCACAGAAAAGGTATAGTCTGTTTGTATGGCCATACGGCCGTATGGTATTTTTCCATACAGCCGTATGGTGTTTCCTCAGAACCTGGTTGTATGACCATACGGCCGTATGGTATTTTCCATACAGCCATATGGTACTTTTCCAGATTTTGTCGGTTTTAGTCGATTTTTGAAAACTCATATCTTTTAATCCGTAAGTCGTTAGAGGTCGTGCCACTCGGCGTTTCGAAGGTAATTGAGTCAAGTTTCATTTAAAAATGGTTTCAAGGTCTGAATGTTTATGGATTTTTGTAAATGGTCAAAGGAGTAACAAAAGGTACGTAAAAGTGATTCATTTCGCTCAAAAAGTTTTTGTTTTTGGTCAAAGCGGGCACGAGGTGTAACAGGGAACGAAAAGAGGAACCAGCCATTTCAATGCTTAGGTAGATTGAATAGCGGGTCCCACGAATGGCGCCAATTTGTTATAGCAAAACCTTGTAGGAAGGTCCCACCTCTCTGTATCGTCCTTCGTAGTGATTCCTTCGGACCTTGTTTACTCCTACACATTAGAGACACACGCGTTAGTCTCGCCTCAAGTTTTATCCCAATGTCAACCTCCGGCGTGAGAGTAAGTATCAGATGATTATAGATTGAACAGTAATATGAGAGTAACAGTAGTAGGTGTTAAATTGAATGCATACCATAAATGAGGTGTGGGTATTTATACTACTCACACCTACTGTACCTACTTACCTTGGGACTAAGCGAGTTGATCTATGTCTGACCTAGTAAGTAGGTGTCAGACCATGTGGGGGACACAATCCCGTGAAATTTGGGAAGGTGCCGGTTGATGGGACTATACAGCGTAGATAACAGCAAACCTGTCAGTAGGTGCGTCCGGAGATGAGTAAAGAGTCCGGACGAAGTAAAACATCCGGACATATAAGAATGGTCCGGACGAAGCATGTCGTCCGGACACATACACCAACAACGTCTCTTTATTATTTTCCTCCTGATGACGATCACTACCGGTCACCATTGGTTTCGTTTGTGATTAAGATATAAAACATAAATAAAAATTATAAATGCAGCGGAAAAATGGGTATTCATAAGTTGAATAAGAAAATTCAAGATGTTTTGGTTGAGATTAAGTTATCGGACATGGCTGGTTGCATCGATACACTTGCTGTAGACGGCTACTGCTGGTTATATCAAATTGTGGAAAACGTAGAGGGGGGGTGAATACGTTTACCGTTTTAAAACTTAAAACTTGTTGTATCAAATTTCCAATTTGGCTAGTTCTAATATGAAAGATGTTTGTTGTAGTTTATGACTACCAAGTTGTCACACAAGTATTATCAAATATTCACAACACAAGAAATTACATAATGCAAACATAAAAGTAAAGAGATAAGTAAAAGAAAGCGCAAACCGAACACGATGATTTATAGTGGTTCGGTCACGGAGCTCCTCTCCGCCCTACTCCACTCCCCGAGTACCCAACTCGAGAGTTACTTCACTAGATCAACAAGCTCCCTTTCTTAGGCGGAGAAAACCTTTACACGTCGCTTACTTCCTTTTCCGGTACTAAGCTAAACACCGAGTTCTAGTTTAAGGTAGAACCAACCTAACATCGCTTACTTCCTTTTCCGGTACTAAGCTAAACACCGGGTTCTATTTCAAGGTAGAACCAACCTAACGTCGCCTATACAATTACCGACACTAAGCTAGATATCGAGTTCTTTACAAGGGTACAACCAATCCCGTTTGGTTCTTTCACAGGGGTACAACCACTCCCTACACTCTTTGTGTTTTGAGGACTAAAACACTAACCACACTCACTGAGATAAATGATGTTTACAATGATCCATGACATAAATGTTCAATGGATATGAATGACTAATCTATATGAACTTCTTGAATAAGAAGTCTTCAATCATTGAGGATGTCAAGTACTCTTGAATCTTCATATGTTGGAATGCTATGGTGGATAATGACTTCAAGATCTTCTAACCTTCTTGGTGGATCAGGAAGTATGCTATGGATGATGTCTCATGATCTTGAGCTTGCTTCACAGGATCATTAACAATGTATGCTTACAACATAATGAAAGTTAGTAACATTATGATCATTATGGAATGGGTGATTAATCTATGAATCTACATGTTTAGCTACTGATCTAAGTGTGTGAAATGAGTGAGGGAATGTGTGTTCTAAGTTAGATGTCTTTTGGGCAAAACTAAGGACCACTATTTATAGGAAAACATGGCATGAAACTATGGGCAAAACTATGGACATGGTATGTATAGCCAACAATATTTTTGCCCGGCGGATCCGGCGGATCCCATAAAAGGGATCCGTCTTTGTTGACGTTTGGTTCCGCCAAAATGACAGCTAAGTTAATTTGGAAATCTTTCCAAATCTAGTACAATCTATCCATATCTTTGTCAAGTCATTTCATGATCTTTTAAAGTCAACTTAGTTGCTTAAATATCTATACAAAATATTACCTAAATCTTTCCAAAATATTCTAATGATGTATGCAATGATGTCATCCTAATATTTAACTAATAAAGTTTCCATTTTAAGAAATAAACATGTAAACTTGTATATGTTGTTCTTCCTAGTAAACTTGTAATGTGTAATATGTATCCTAGTGATCATGTAACATGTAAAATGAGGTTCTAAGTAGAATGATTAGCCTTTCTTAAAATACTTAATTACCTAACCGTATTTTAAACATTCTAAATGGTTTGTTAAGGTTTGATCATAATGCCACATAACAAACATGTACGAACCTGTGTTGTATCATACGAAGACTTGAGAAGTCGAGAGGTGTTGAATGTATGTTGAGACAATAAAAGATTACAAGTAACTTGTACATTTTACGCTATGTATCAAGTTACATGTTTGTCATCATTCAAAACAAACAAGATTGCTTGCACTAGCAATCTCCCCAACGAGACTGCTTACGTCATCAGATATGTTGAAAAGTTCATGGCAAAAGTAAATGAGTTGCGGTCAGCTAACATTGAGCCCTATATCGTTTTTGACAGGGCTAAGTGACCAACCAAGAAAGTGATCAGGCACCATGCATGCACGTCAAGAGTAAGATATAATTTTGTGAATTTATTTTTATTAAAAAATATAGTACGTGGTTGCTTGACGCTTTTTTTCTTTTGAGCACAGGAGAAGAACTGGCAGCACGGATAAAGCCAACAAAGATGCGGAAAAAAAAATGTGGTCAAGCAACAACTGTAACAGTGACGCATGACATAGTTTATGTTCTAATACAGGTAATAACACTGTTGTGAATACCTTTTCTGATTTCGTATGTAAATTGTGAATTTTTACCTCATACTAATTAAATGCTTTCACTTTGAAGACATTGAAACAGGAGAACGTAAGCTACGCCGTAGCACCGTATGAAGTTGATCCCAACTTGCCTATCTTTGTCTCACGGGAAAAGCCGATGCAATTTTGACTTCCGATACTGACCTCATTGCTTACGGATGCAAGAAGGTAATTTCTTAACACTGTTTTGCTTTATAGCTTTTTAGAATTCGTTTATTTCAAAGTTAACCTATTACTTCTGGGCACAGATTATCTTCAGGGATACCAATAACAGAACATACACAAATTGTTCGAACGATCAAAACTAGAAAGTAGCAAAGCATTTGGAGACTTCACCCAAGAGATGGTTTTACAAACCTGTATTATGGGTGGATGTGATTATTTACATATCCCAGGAGTTGGCATATCAGGAGGCATCCGCGCTATATGAGGGATCATAAAGGTGTTATGAGAGAGGAGTATAACTATCTCAAGGTACGTTTATGATCTTGCATGCGATTTTCTCCTTTTCCTACTTTTAAAATTAATTAAGATTCTAAGCGTTTGCACCATGTTCAGGTTATTAAGGATGCGGTCGCGATCGATGCAACTCCCGAAAATCGATGCAACTCCTGAAAACTTAAGAAAGTATATGGACTCGATAAAGAACATAATGAATACCTTTCAACATCAACGGGTATACAACCCCGAAAACAAAACTATAGTCTATCTTACAAATGTGGTTTCCGAAAGATAAGAATATTATTTGTACGTAAGGTCACCCATAGCACAAGGATTTGCTGAGGGTATTGCAACTGGGGATTTAGATCCTGCTACTAAAGAAAAGATGAAGGTGCGTGTTAATTTGTGTTCGTTTAATTGTTGTGTCCTGAATGGGATTGAGTGTTCACTACAAGAATAAGGAGAACGGGCGACAAACACGGTCCCGACGACAAATGTCGTCGGCATTTAGCACTAAAGGACAAAAAAATCATTTGACCGAAACAAGCGAGCTTTGAATTTTTTTTGTTGTTAAAATCCCGACGACATGTCGTCAGGACAATGTTAACTTACACCCCCACATCTCAATAATTGGGAATAATTACGCAGGAATTTCCCCGCCAACATGGTACCGACGACATATAAATTGAAACTAATTACCATGATTAGCGTTTAATTAACGTTAATCATAATGATTAGTGTTATTGTCCCGAAGACATGTTGTCGGGACGAAATGAGGCCAAATTTGGTCTCCCCTGCTTGTAAATAATAGCGAATAATTGGGCAGGATTTTATCCCGCCAATTTGGTCTCGACGACATGTCGTAGGGAATTATTTTCCCGCCAATTTTTTACTTATATATAACCAATCATCCTCAACTCGGCAAAATGCACATAACCCAATCGTTAATTCTCACAAAACACATATAACAATGGCTGGTTACACGCCGGAAGAGGATCTGTGCAAGTCTGGGCCTAAAGTATTTAATTTTAAACTAAAGTATTTAATTTTAAATATAAATTATTTAAGTTAATTAGATGATCTGTGCACGTCTTTGTAAGTCTGAGCCGCACCTTGCCCGTTGTTGGGCTTCGGTGACGTCCAGTGTTTTTGTTTGTTGGGTTGGGGCCCAATTATTGTATAATACAGTCCAGGCCCAATAGTCCCGCTATCTGTATTATACGTCATCATAACCTTAATGCATTTTTAAAAAGTCAATGACCTACTTGACAATGGGAAAAATCTGGTAACTTTGATGATCAAGAATAAAACTGAATAACTTCGTTGACGGGCCAACACCAAAACCCATTCTATATAACACATTTATCTAGTTATGACCGCTAGTAAGTTTTTTTTAGACACACTACTACTACTACTACTTTTAAGTGTTTCACCAAACATTACCAACTCTCTTACACCTAAATAAATGCAATTGACCACATTCATTTTCTCCCCTCCTCATTGTCTCATTTCATTCATTTACTCACTCACTTGCTCCCTGTCTTAAAACACAACAACAAATTCTTGTACTAGTTTCATTTTGATTTTATTTCAGAAAGAGTGTTCATTTTGTAAGCTACTTTGTCTGTTTGTTTAGGTAAGTTAAACGTGTATGTTAGTTTCTCTATCACTTTCTCATTTTTTATTGGAAACCTTAATGTTCTATTTTGGGATCTTGTTTTTGAAGTAGAAATGGGAGAACCAGGAAACGTCATACACCAATTAGAAGATGAAAATGGCCATGCTGTTGATGGAGTCTACTATCGATCAACAGGGACTCCATCAGGACAAATGACTACTTATCCCACTCGAAATCTAGAACCTGGTCGCCGTTTTCATGCAATTGAAGTTCTTTTTGATGTGGTATAACTCATATTATTTAAATTATGTTTTTAACTATTAGTAATTTATATTTATATCGTTGTAAAGAAGCATCGTGAAATACTTAAATTTTCACAACAACAACAACATTTTATTCAACAACAACAATAACACAAACAACAACAACAACATTATACAGTAATGTTCATTATACAGTAATGTTCAGGGAAAATATAGTGGCTAATTAAACATGGTAGGACTTCTTATTCACTCTAATTGTCCCAAAATCCAATATGGAAATGTACATCACATGTTGTAGTGTCATGAAAAAAAATGCTCGCCAACTTGTTTCGTCGGCACCCCTATTTGTTGGTTAACGTTCTACGAAATTATAGTTTCAGGTGTCTGACAAGGAGTTGGAAGGAGCTGCAACAAGCTGAATTTGGGACACGTGGTTTACTTGGCTAGGAAAGGTTTTGCTGAAGCTATTATATCGTCTCTGTTTTCATTTATTATGTACTCACAAATTGTTAGACCCATTTCCCGGATACAAATAGGCCCCACCCTAAATGGAATTGACTAAGGGCTTAACGTGATTGGTTAGTCAACGAATGCTAAGTTAAAGTCAAACCCAATAGTCAAAGAATATGTATTGTGGTTATAGAAAATATTATGTGTCAGAACTAGAAAGGAAATGGACTTCAAGGACCTAAGTTGCCATTGTGGTAAATGAGTTATAAGTAGGATGTGGCCAAAGTGGAAAGAAAGGGACTTAAGGGACTTAATATGCCAAATGGACAAAGAGGTGTAAGTAATATCTACTTGGAGGATTCTAGAGAATCCTACCAAGTTCCATCATTTTATAAGAGGGTGTTTAGGGTCCGGTTTTGGGGCAAAGAAAAGGAGGGAAAAGAGGGTTGGTTCTAATAGCTTAGGAAGAAGATGATAAAACCTTATGCTAAGGGTCCTTCCTAGCAAAGATCACCACAAGTAAGTAACTCTAAGCTTATGTTAATAGTGATTATAAGATTAAGGTTTATGGGTATGTGGGGATTCATCATATGATCAAGGTATGATCAAATGATGATCAAGAAAGAAAGATGAGTAAGTTTATAGTGGGTTAAAGTTAATGATTTAATGGTTTAAGTATCATATGATCATATATGATAATATGATGATTAAAAAGGATTAAAGGTTATGATGGTTGTTATAGTTATTGGTTATGTGTTATTAAGTGTTATGTATGATGATTATGAACTAGGATGATGATGGTGATGATGTTGGTGATGATGATGAATATGATGATGATGGTAAATTAGCTTTGGAAGCTAAGGTAAGTAACTTGGTTACTATATGCTTAATATGGAAGTTGTTATAGTATGTGATTATGAATGTTTGTGTTAAGAATGGTTATAGATGTTTAGAAGATGTGATTAATGGGATGTTATAGAAGTAGTCTTTGGATTATGGGAGAATTAAGGTATGTGTTGAATGCCTTATGTGTTTATGAGTGTTATAGTTATGTGTTATAGTGATGTATTCATGATGCATATTTGATGATGGAAGTATTAATCATGTAATAGCCAATTACTTACTAAGCGAAAGCTTACCATTATAGTTGATAATGTTTTGTAGGTTCTATAGCAATGCTTAGCTTGGATTAATGAATGAATATGCGAAAGGTAGAAGGTTTGGTATGTGATAGGAGATTAGTATAGAATACCGAGCTCAAGTCAATGTTGTACCCCCGAATTTCTAAAACGGTTTATATGTATGTTGCCGAGTGTCAAAGTTTATGTCTTTGTTGTTAAAGTTAAATATGTCAAACGGTTCGTTATAGTAACGGGTTGTAGTGTTTAGAGTCATGGATAAAGGGGTGTTTGGAATAAGTGTATTTATACCCATTTTGGGTTGCAAACGGGTCAAATGGTTATGAAAATGATTTATTATGTTATGTTTACGATTTCTTGAGGTTTTGGTGTTATGCCGAATTATGGAAGTCATCTTCCGGAAATTATAGTAAGTTGTAAAAAGTTGGGTTTGTTAGTAAAATCTAGAAATGGGAACATAAGGCCTTCTGTGCCTGGACATAAGGCCTTCTGCAATTAAAAGTGGTTTTCTTAGTTTATGAGTTACAGGTCATACGCCCTTATGGGCTGGCATAAGGCCTTTTGCCTAAAAATGCATTTTCACAGTTCCTGAGTACAGACAATACGCCCTTCTGGACCTTGGGCATAAGGGCGTATGGTACACAGGTTGTCTTGGCAGATTTTTGTCAATGTTCGAAATATCATATCTTTTGAACCGTAAGTCGTCACGGGTCGCGTCACCCGACGTTTCGAAGGTAATTGAGTCTAGTTTCATTTAAAAATAGTCTAAAGGTCTGGATGTTTATAGAATTTTGTTAATGGTTAAAAGAGTAACAAAATGTCCGTTAAAGTTGGGTCGTTTCCGCGTAAAAGTTCAAATTTTAATGATTTTATGACTTGTCATTCACGGGGTGTTACAAATTGGTATCAGAGCTTCGGTTTAAGTAAATTAGGTTTTCTTTTAGGTTTCCTAGACTTAAACCACTCGTAGTTGCGATGGACATAAGTTAAAGAAATACGAAAATGTAATAGCTAAGTTATAGAAAGTATTATGTGATGTGTTATATGAATTTAAGTTAAAAGCGTTGAACATGTTTTATAGTATTGATGTGTTTGTGATATAAGCCAATGGCGGACTAGATGTGTTAAGGTGAATGGATCACCGTACACTTTGGATAATGTCGGTGATTATTATGTGATTATGTGAATGTGTGTTATAGTAGCGATTAGAAATATGAATGCTTTTAGAAAGGTGAGATTAGAATTGCGTTATAGTAAGGAGTTATAGATGGTTAATGTAATGATGTTTGAACCGTGTGATATTGATGACCAACATATGGTCTCATTATATTTAGTGGCTAATGATTGGCTGTTAATGTAGTATTAGAGATGGGCTAATAGTGAGTTATAGTATGCGATAAATAAGCATGAATGTGTAATGATGAGAAGTGTGTTATAGTATGATGAGATGATAGCATAGTTGATTGACACATTGATATTAAGTGTCTAATATTATAAGGTTATATAATGGGAAAAAGGTATGTTGGTATGAGATGATGAAATATAGTATGATAGGATGTAATGATGAGATGAGAATGATATGTCTTAAATGCTAATAACTAAAAATGAAATGAGTTAAAGTATATGAGTAAGAATGTGATGATATGTGGTATGGTAAAACACGACGAGATTGTGTTAATGTTATAGAATGTGTATAAAGGATAAAAGGATGCTAAGGAGTGTGTTATAGAATAAACCTACGTAAGGTTTAATGAAAGTAAAATCGAGCAGACTAAAAGTGTAATAGTAAAGATGTGGAAATGGTTAATGAGGGTTAAAGGATGAAAGTTATAGTAAGATGAGTAAACACATAAATGTGTAAATATGATAAGCAGGTTTCATATGCCCTATGAACTTGCCGTAATTAAATTAAAATGGATGTAATAATATGTGTGTTAAAGTGTTAATAGCTTGGATCCAATGTGTTGTTACAGTGTGATGTTACAGGCAACTCGGGAAACGTTACAGTGATTGTTACAGAAATCCTACGGGATATGTTATAGTGATCCTACGGGATGTGTTATAGCCCGAGTTAGCAAGTGAATGTTACAGAAATCCTACGGGATATGTTATAGTGATCCTACGGGATGTGTTATAGCCCGAGTTAGCAAGTGAATGTTACAGAAATCCTTTGGGATAAATTGAATTGCCTTCACCGGCAAAGATTGCCTACATCCTTGGCATGTGTAATAGTCTCTTCGGGGAAAATGTTAAAGTAAAATGGATCCAAGCTAGAAAATAGAAAAGTTTAAATTATGAACGATAAATGTGGAATGATAAAAGTTGAAAGTTAAAGCATGTAATAGATAGGTACGAGTGTTATGTCGAAAATGTATAAGTAGGCTGGTTTACGATTTCATTATTTAAATGGATTGGGACGCTTTTTCATTTAAATAAAGAAATTATGAATTGCCGAACCATGAGTTTATGTTTCTTGATTTACATCAATTGGGACGCCTCTCCATGTAAATAAGGAAGTATAAATGAGTGGGCTTATGTGTTCCCGACATAGTATGAGTAAGGTAAGAAGTAGAAAATGAAGTCTAAAACTTGTTAGGCGTCTTAAGAGAATAAGATAGGTGGGATAGGGAGAAAGAGTTAGATTTTGACCCTAGGTGAGAGTCGTTATGTAAAACCTACATTTTAGGTGTTTTAAGCATAAGTTGAGGTGATGATGAACGTAAAGTAATGTTAGAGTATGCCTTGTGATGTGTTGTAAATGTGAACAAAGACCATGATGGTCGTAAAGTGATGAAAGTTATAAGAAAGATGTATGGAAAATAAAGCGTTATAGTAAGAATGTTAATGTAATGGTGAAATAGTTATAGTAAAATGTGGAAATAATAGTAAAGATGGTGTGATTCGTTCAAGTGACATATAGTCCTTGACAGAAAATTTAAATTAAAGCGAGTGAGAATGTGAAGTAATAGTAATAGAATTGATTAAAATGATAATTAGTTATAGTAAATATGTCTTGTATGACATGATAAGTTAGAAGGAGCCGTATGGTTATAGAAATTAAGCGGTAAGTTGAATGGATTAGGAGTAATGGTTGTATTATAGTAAGCTTGGAGTTGAAAGATCACCTAGATCGTTGCAACTAAATGGACAAAGGATTGAAAATGCTAAGAATGAGGTGTATTATGTGGCTAAGTGTTGGTTAGTAATAGACGAGAGATTTCGGGGACGAAATCTAAATAAGGGGGTAGAATTGTTAGACCCATTTCCCGGATACAAATAGGCCCCACCGTAGATGGAATTGACTAAGGGCTTAACGTGATTGGCTAGTCAACGAATGCTAAGTTAAAGTCAAACCCGATAGTCAAAGAATATGTATTGTGGTTATAGAAAGTATTATGTGTCACAACTAGAAAGGAAATGGACTTCAAGGACCTAAGTTGCCATTGTGGTAAATGAGTTATAAGTATGATGTGGCCAAAGTGGAAAGAAATGGACTTAAGGGACTTAATATGCCAAATGGACAAAGAGGTGTAAGTAATATCTACTTGGAGGATTCTAAAGAATCCTACCAAGTTCCATCATTTTATAAGAGGGTGTTTAGGGTCCGGTTTTGCGGCAAAGAAAATGAGGGAAAGAGGGTTGGTTCTAATAGCTTAGGAAGAAGGTGATGAGAACCTTATGCTAAGGGTCCTTCCTAGCAAAGATCACCACAAGTAAGTAACTCTAAGCTTATGTTAATAATGATTATAAGTAGGGCTGAGCAAAACCGAATAATCCCGACAAACCGACCGAAACCGAGTCTCCCCGAAACCGAACCAACATAATTCGGGTCGGGAGTCGGTTATACAATTCAGTGTTTATCGGTTTCGGGTCGGGCCGATATAAAAACCGACATAAGCCCGAAAGTATCCCGCCAACCCGATTGATTATTAGGTTTAGTAAAATAAAGGCGCCCCTCTTTTGTTTCTCTTTTGTTTCACAGTCAACAAAAACAAAAGAAAAAAGTCTTATGAACCAAGAACCTCTGCCATCCCGAAATAACCAAGAACACAGTAACACACCCAACAAAAACACCACATATGTCTTATGAACCCTAATTAAATGGATCAATCTCATCTCAAAAACACCACATATGAATCAATCTCATCTTCTGTACCTACATATGAATCATTCTCATCTCAACAAAACATAGTTGAGTATGGATCTGCTCCATATCAGTAAGGGGTGTTTGGATTTGTTTCGTTACTGATTTGTTATAATGCATTTAGAAGTAATTTGAGTATTTTTTTTTCCGTTACTGATTAAATGTGTTTCGTTAGTGATTAAATGAATATAGTTGTAACTTGATGAATTATCATTGTTTACTGATTTTAAGGGGTGTTTGGATCTGCTCCATATCAGTAAGGGGTGTTTGGATCTGCTCTAGATTTTGGATTTTCGGTTCATGCTGCATATACCCGAAACCGTACCGAAATAAACCGAACCGTCCCGACTTCTAATCGGTCTGGCATTTTCACATGATTCGGTTTCGGGCTGAGTCGGGTCGGTTCGGGACGGGTCGGGATTCGGCCCGATGCTCAGCCCTAATTATAAGGTTAAGGTTTATGGGTAAGTGGGGACTCATCATATGATCAAGGTATGATCATATGATGATCAAGAAAGAAAGATGAGTAAGTTTATAGTGGGTTAAAGTTAATGATTTAATGGGTTAAGTATCATATGATCATATATGATAATATGATGATTAAAAAGGATTAAAGGTTATGATGGCTATTATAGTTATTGGTTATGTGTTATTAAGTGTTATGTATGATGATTATAACTAGGATGATGATGGTGATGATGATGATGGTAAATTAGCTTTGGAAGCTAAGGTAAGTAACTTGGTTACTATATGCTTAATATGGAAGTTGTTATAGTATGTGATTATGAATGTTTGTGTTAAGAATGGTTATAGATGTTTAGAAGATGTGATTAACCTAGAGACTTGATTAATGGGATGTTATAGAAGTAGTCTTTGGATTATGGGAGAATTAAGGTATGTGTTAAATGCCTTATGTGTTTATGAGTGTTATAGTTATGTGTTATAGTGATGTATTCATGATGCATATGTGATGATGGAAGTATTAATCATGTAATAGCCAATTACTTACTAAGCGAAAGCTTACCGTTATAGTTGATAATGTTTTGTAGGTTCTATGGCAATGCTTGGCTTGGATTAATGAATGGATATGCGAAAGGTAGAAGGTTTGGTATGTGATAGGAGCTTAGTATAGAATACCGAGCTCAAGTCAATGTTATACCGTCGAATTTCTAAAACAGTTTATATGTATGTTGTCGAGTGTCAAAGTTTATGTCTTTGTTGTTAAAGTTAAATATGTCAAACGGTTCGTTATAGTAACGGGTTGTAGTGTTTAGAGTCATGGATAAAGGGGTGTTTGGAATAAGTGTATTTATACCCATTTTGGGTTGCAAACGGGTCGAATGGTTATGAAAATGATTTATTATGTTATGTTAACGATTTCTAGAGGTTTTGGTGTTATGCCGAATTATGGAAGTCATTTTCCAGAAATTATAGTAAGTTGTAAAAAGTTGAGTTTGTTAGTAAAATCTGGAAATAGGAGCATAAGGCCTTCCGTGCCTGGACATAAGGCATTCTGCAATTAAAAGTGGTTTTCTTAGTTTCTGAGTTACAGGTCATACGCCCTTATGGGCTGGTATAAGGCCTTCTGCCTAAAAATGCATTTTCACAGTTTCTGAGTACAGACCATACGCCCTTCTGGACCTTGGGCATAAGGGCGTATGGTACACAGATTGTCTTGGCAGATTTTTGTCAATATTCGAAATATCATATCTTTTGAACTGTAAGTCGTCACGGGTCGCGCCACCCGGCGTTTCGAAGGTAATTGAGTCTAGTTTCATTTAAAAATAGTCTAAAGGTATGAATGTTTATAGATTTTTGTTAATGGTTAAAAGAGTAACAGAATGTCCGTTAAAGTTGGGTCGTTTCCGCGTAAAAGTTCAAATTTCAATGATTTTATGACGTGTCGTTCACGGGGTGTTACACAAATTGACATTGTTGAGGTGAGAGTTGTGTTAACATTTAATTTATTCTTTTTAGATAGTATATCTTTTTTTCTTGATGTAGTGCATCAGATACCCTGAGGCGAAGAAATTATGATTTATGAATGGCAGTGAGGCGCACGTGCTTCAAAACCGCTTCAGACGCTTTTTGCGCCTCTATGTATATTGGGCCTTAAAACATAAATTTAAACTTATGATGTATATTATGCTTCTTTAGATTGGCTTATTACTATTTTTTTTATTTTTTTAATTATTATTATTATTATTTTTTTTGTTTTTTGAAAGGCAGGCTTATTACTATTATTGGTATTAATAAGTTAAATTGAGAGCCAATTTAGACTAATTAGCTAAAAAAACATATACGACTTTAAACCTAGATATAAATTGGTTACTTTTGGCATGAATTCGATCGGCTAACTATGAGAAGGTCCTACGTAAGATCCTTTGTCTTCAAAGATCTTAAGAGTATTGACTCCTTTTCGCTTAGTAGAATCGTAAACTCGTATGATCTTAAGAGTTAGATCGCGATCTTAGCAACTATGCTAAATAGCACTAGTCATTGAATTTAGTGCTTAAAAGTTACGATATGCATATTATTATTGAGCAAATTGTCAAAAAGATAAGATAAGTGGATGAGGTTTTTCCTATTTTGGTTAAGGTAGGGCGAGTACATGACTCATATTTATGCGGCCTAACCGTGGTATCCCTTTGACCATTTCTGAACCCATTCCCCGGCAACCTCATATGTTTATCTAGAAAGGTTTGAATGAGAGACCTCCCGTGAGGATGTTAGGATGGTTGACCACTAGGCCGTCTTGGTGGTGGTTGACAAAAACATAAGATAGTATGGAAAAAGAGAAGATGATACAAGTCCCACGAAAAAAATGATGTTATACTCGAGTTCATGAAGAATTAAATGTAATTATAATTGAGCCATTGCATACATCCGAAGTAAACATATTTGTTGTTTCCAATTAAGTGATTGTAACTTAAGAACTAAGTTAAACCACTTACCATATAAAACATTAGTACGAATATGAACAAAGTCGACCAGAGTTGTGTTTGTGCATGTTCTATATGTAAAACGAAATTACAAACAAGGTGGAAGCTGCAAATGCCGTATGTGATGTTTCTTTACTTCTCTATATTGAGTTTGTAAATAATATGGACCGCGCTACTTCAATCCATAAATAGAATGACGAGAATTGAAGCAAAGAACTAAGCAAGAAAACCAAAAAAAAGTGTCATTTTTAAGAACACCAGACAATTTCCACAACCTCAACATCTGTAGGACTACAAACACATCAAAGTGTGCCTTCATATACAAAACAATCGTTCCTGCAAGTACTTTTATGTTATTATTCTGTCTGGCTGTTTTCTAACTAAAAAGCAGTTGGTCAATACTTGGCTATTCCAAAATCTGCAGAGACAATCTATGGCGATTGCAAGCTTGAATGTAGGCTAAGATCATTTGGTCTATCAAGTGGAAGATTTTCCATCTGTACATTCCCGTACTCAAAGTTCAACATATTTACTTTTTCTTCACTTTGAAGTTCGTTTAAACTTTTTTTACTGTAAAATGTAAAACCTATAGTCATAACAGCTGCAATGATGAAAGAGATTATGTTGTAGATAATTTCTAATGCACTCATATGATGATGTCCATATTGTATATTAGCAAACGTCCTTAGTAACCTCCCACTGCATTAGTAAACAATAAGATCACAAGATATGTAATATTTAGTTTGATAGCAAGTAAATAATATAAAGATAGCTGGAGGGGTCAGTTGGGTGACGAGTCAAAACAGGTTCGGGTTAAATAAACATTAGTACGAATATGAAAGTAGCGGAAACTAGAAGATTTAGTTACCTGTAGATGTAAATGAATGCTTCAGGAATCATTCCGGCAATGGATCCCCATAGATAGGGCCCAAACATCATACCCGTCACAACTATTGCATAGTTGAAAATGGTGTACGGAAATGGAGAAATTCTAAAGAGTGCAACCATTCGAAATTGATAGAACCAGCCCCCTTCCCCAGCCATTCTAATCATTGAAGCTGTCTGTGGCCATTTCTTTAACCATTGCTGCAAATCGGATAAACAATAAATTATCAGTATTTAGTAAGCAAAGAGGAAAGAAAACTATGCATCTGTTACAACTTGTCTTGCCCTAGAGGTGTCCCATTTGATCCTTATTTATATAAGCGGGTTGATTCGGCTATGATATATCAGAGGTGGAAATGGGTGTGTTTCATCACTTACATGGTCAAATAATAAAATTAAAGGCAAAAATGTTTAGTTAAAAAGGGTCAAAATGTAAGTGATGAAACATAATGCTTAATGCATATAACTTCCTAAATTCCATAATTTAACTGAAAGTGGACCATTATTGTAATATCACAGTTTATTATCATCATATCTAGCAAAAAATTTAAATACACATTTGCATTTCAAAATAACAA